>RXPK01000247.1:582499-1006290 GCA_004143645.1 Protaetia brevitarsis | reverse complement strand
TAGATGCGTTAAATTAAAAAAAGAAAATTAATCGCGCAAGAGTATTAACATTAGGCCGCGAACGCGATTCATCTATTTGCAGACGCGGGTGTTATTCGGGATTTTACGTAGATTACGTTTGAGGAACCTAAATGTCGTAGGATGCGAATAAAATAGGGTTGAGGGTTTGATTACGCAACGGAATTAGATTAAGAACCGGGATTTAGACAAGGCGAGTAGATATAGGGGGGCGAATTCATCCCGCGGAATTAAAAAAGTATAGTTATGATAAATTTAGGTATTTTCGAGAGGGCTAGAAATTTTTACGGATGGTCGAAGGTGAGGGTGGTACAGGGCGGCTTTTGTTGTTTATAATGGGTATTGAAATACATAATCAACAGTTTAAATTAGGGGATCATTGCAATATTTTTCAGGAGAATTAGTTGCAATAAATCAGGCAGTAGTTTATAGTAGGCGCGAATGGGAATAAAGCGGGACGTGAGAATTATAACGGATAGCTTATCTGTATTAGAGGCGTTAGGAATTTAAAAAATCCGACCGATTTGTTGTTAGATACTTGGGATATGTTGCGCGAGGGGGTATAAAAATTTTTTGGACTAGGGCTCATGTAGGTACAATCGGTAATGAGAGGGCGGATCAATTAGGGAAAGAGGCGGTATCTAGGGGAGATAGTTTGATTATTAGATTTGGGCTAATTTCGGCTAGTGTAGTTAAAAAGCGTTTAGGGATAAACTTGATAATGATTGGCAGAGTAGGTGGATAATACCTTAATGGGAGGTGGAACTAGGAAATTTATCGGTAGCGTTACACGTTTTAGGGAAATGAGGGTTAATTATCGTATCAGGCGGTAGAATTAATAACAGGTCACGGTAATTTTAAATCATTTTTATGTAGAATTGGTAGGGTTAATGATTCGCTTTGTGAGTGTGGTGGGGGTAGATACAGCGGGCATGTCTTATTTGAATGTCCACTCACTGATGAGTGGCGGTCGCGTACGGAGGTTAGGCATTTAGCTAGAGGGCTAAATTGGCCGCCACGCGAAACAGATATTAGAGATAATGAGTCGATCGAATGGTGGGAATTTTTTAGTAATGTTGCTAAAGAACTAGATAGGCTACGGCATGATATTTAGATAGTTAGTAGGGTAGCACGCTTATAATGAATATTTTTATGCTCTTTAGTGGTCGGAATTGGTGTTAAACTATAAATATTTAAATATAAATATTTATTTAATTACTCTTGGGTAGAATAATTAGGATTAAGTTACTATAAGTATTAGAATAGGTATGCTGTTGTTTGTTTGTTTTTTAGGTCTCATCTTTCATGTTCAACTTCTGAATGCGTGAAAAGGGAGGCAGCTACGCGAGAACGGCAAGGCTGTCGGAATTTGAGAGACGTGGGGGCTGCTTCTCGCACTCAGAAGGATAATAATAATTTGTGGCTATCAGTAAAGGTCTGGGACTTTCTCCCAGATCCTCCCAGAGTAAGGTTTTTGCCATGGTTTTCCCTTACTCCGTGGCCATTGAATTTTATATAAGTAGATTATATATAATCAGTGTCCTTGGCGAATGCTGGAGACTGATAAGCTGACTGAAGATTTAGTAATCGCGATTATGTGAACTAATCACATTTTACATTTTTTTATCATTTTTCAAAAGTAATATTCGTATGGTCGCGAGGCTACTGTATCTATATTTTTGTTATTAAAAATCATGGGAAGTTATTTAGTTAGAGTAGGATCATTTCAATTGTTATGGAACCATTATAGTACTTAGAATAGGTAGCCTCGTGTAGTACTTTCACGTGGAGCACGGGGTTAGGATGATTTGTAATAATTTAGTTTTCATAAATAAAGTATACGAGTAAATCGTTCCACTGTCGATAAGGTATCTATCAGCTTCTAATTTATTAAAAATCGTGGCTTGAATCTCTGCAGACCTTTGGAAGATATCCTCAAAGAGCTGTGATTCAATTCGTCTATTTCATCAGAAGTGAATTGGTTTATTGCTGAATATTTTGTCAAAATTGATGGTGTAAGACAAGTAGAAGGTTCCTATTAGTGGACCTGGAGGATATAACTACGAAAAGGAGCGTGTTTTAGTATAAAAGGTCATAATAGATCTGAAAAGTCACAATGAAAATAAGTTGATGTGCCCACCCCAATTTCTATCTAATCCAATGCACATATTGTTCTTGGTTACTGTATTTTTTTAAGGAAACAATGCATATTCATAATAAAAGATTATTATATTACTTTATGCTATTAAAGCCATAGCATATTATTTATGGTTCTTGAATTAGACGTATGCCCGCCATCTCTCTAGGTGCCTGTATAAGGAACAGTCCAATACACATATTGTTCTTTGTTACTGTATTTCTTTTTTAAAGGAAACAATGCATATTTATAATAAAAGATTTATTACTTCGTTAATGATGATTTGCTTTAGTATTTATGGTAGACAGCAAAAGAAAGCAGCAATAAGCACTATAATTAAATGTAAAGTAAACATGTATAAAACAACAAGAAGAACTCTTTTATAAAATAAATAAGAAGACAGCAGGGTGACGCAACATAATGTAAAATATACTTATTAATAAATAAAATAATTAAAATAAAGTAAAATCCTTTTGGTAAAAATAATTATTTGACGTTTGAATAACATAGTATTGTCCTTATACCAAGTTGAAGGCATATTAAAATCTGTTTGAAGTTTAACACAACAAAAAAATACTTGTAAATAATTTTATAGTAAAAAGATAAAATTTAGAATAATTGAAGTTTGATTTTATTTATAAAAAGTTTTGCTGTAGTTTCATTAAAATGAAGATGCATAACAATCCTTTTTTGTCTGAAATAGCCACTTGACACTTCCAAAGATGTTACTTTTTCTGTTTAGAAATTATATCTGGGTCTTCCTAAGATTATTAGCAAATAATGTTAAGGATATATGTAGCTGTAAAAAAATAGAAGCTATCATTAATACAAGCTGTTTATGATGTATGCTTAAGTTAAGTTCAAAAAAGCTCATGGAAAAAAGAAATAAATTAAAATAATTTATATACTATTACTATAGTATTACTCCATGTTTATGCCTTTTTAGGCGGTGCAAATCCAGAAGAATGGAAGCAATAATAGTCACAATCCCATCAGCATCAAGGTCAAGAAGATCCATCAGAACGGCGCCGTTAAATACTGTAAAATTACCACCATTCATTGTTTTGGTCTAATAACATCAGCTAACCAGAATTCTAATACCGTAAAACGACTTTATAATTGCTAGGTAGAGAATCTCTCTAAAATCTTAAAGACGCGAACAGAATCATGTTTCCCATTAAAATTCTTCAGAATTGTAACTCGGAAAATTAATTTTAATACCGGCATTACGACCAAAAGGGACAGTTAACATTACAATACAAAGAACAAAAAAAAAGTGAATAGCTTTCCCAGCGTTGCCGGAATACGATTTCCATTTCAGTCGGAATTTGTCATGCGAATTGCCGGAGAGCGCCGATTCACATAACGTTGCGCATAATCCGCTCTTTTGACGTTAATAAAAATTCGGATTTTTCGTTGGACGATGAACATGTCAATATCCATAGTTCGTTGTAAAATAATAAGAGTTCACCGGAAGCTGGAAGTATAAAGCGTAACTTCATATCCTGTCGCCTGTACTAAGGGGAAAATAAAATTTAATTTTATCACATCAGAATGTCAGATCGGCTACTAAGAAATACGTTGAATCGAATCGATGTGCTTTATGTTAACTTATAAGGAAGGTTGCATATTTAGTAGTTATTTGAGATGCGAGGGTATTCTTATATAAGGCGGGTTTTACATTATATTTAATTTAGTGTGAAACTTTGATATAAATTTGCTATTAAATATTTGCAAGAGTGTAATACAAGAAAATTATTTACAAAATTTTGTATGAAATTTAGATATCTAGGCAGCCTAGACTAGGCTGGAATAAACAACGCAAAAGTACAGGATGTAGTTGGGTCAACGTATAAGAAAGTTAAGTCACCTATCGTATCGTCGTTCTGCTATCCATTTTATAATAATGTCGTAGTCACATCAACAGGTTGAATTATTAATTGAGGTTTCAAAACTATCCCCGACAAAGATAAAATTGACCGATTATTTAACAATCTGTAAACACAAAGGTTTTATATTAAT
Organism: Protaetia brevitarsis; assembly: GCA_004143645.1. Classification (NCBI taxonomy): domain Eukaryota; kingdom Metazoa; phylum Arthropoda; class Insecta; order Coleoptera; family Scarabaeidae; genus Protaetia; species Protaetia brevitarsis. Next base: position 1,002,113 of record RXPK01000247.1, on the reverse strand, counting down.
CTCTTAAAAAAAAGTACAGTGGAATCCTCGTTAACGAAAATCCGGGTTACATGGACACTAGGATAAAAAGAAAATAAAATAGGATAGTAGTTACAGAAAAATGACTTCATTTCATAGAAAAACAAATACACACACTAAACAAATCGAACAATTATATTTTTAAAATTATTTTAAACAAAAAGGACGAAACTCTTTGATACAACGTGCATTTCTAAAAAAAAATTCCGTCAAAATTGACGGTGGTCCGACTTAACGAGGTTCCACTGTATATACAAAAAAAAAAAAATCCATAGCTTTCGACTTAATTTTGTGTTTATAAATTATGAGTTTGAATTAATTTTTCCCCGCCATTCAATTATCTGAGTCCGTGAATTAAGGTAACTTCAATGCCTATTCAGGGGACGTGGTAAAAAAAAAACCACACTCAGAATGATCAGGAATGATGAATCAATCTCTTCGCGGTGATCAAACTTGGAAACGTTCTGGGACAACATGTCAAAAAAATTCATCTTGAATCGTGAAAGAATTTGCCACAAAGTTTAACAACAAGAATGAGTGGGATCAAAGCACTTGAAATTGAATAGAAATGCCATTAAATGGTACACGGATGGTCCCAAAACGTTTGTATTCCTATTCTAGTTCCCTCTGCAATAGAATAGGAACATATGGGCCTAAAACCAAGTACTTTGAAAGCTTGGGCGCATACCCGAGTAGGTATCTTCTAGGGGGAAATATCTGCTATTAAAAGATGTGCCCAGTGTAATATTGACAGGAATTAGCAAAAGCAGGAGGTTAGTATTATGTATGTCTGATAGTCAAGCAGCCATCAAGGCGTATGTTCACTTACAAAATCTTATCTAAATCAGGATAAAAAGGTGTTTTTTTTTCGAAATTTTTGATATATGGAATAAATCATATATAGAAGTTCAAGATACTTAAATAATTTAAAACACCCCGGAGTATTTTACGTCTTCACAAATGTTTGCATGCAAAACCTTGTTAAAGTTATATCAAAAATGATTTTTCAAAATTTTGTGGAAGTGGATAAATCAAAATTATAAATATATAAATATATAAAATATATAAAGTAATTGAGGTCTTTTATAATGTTTACCTAGAGAACATTATCCTAATTAGAGCAAAAATCCCAAGTATTTAAATAGTTTAAAATTTTAAGTCTTCACAAAAATGCCTTAAAACTCCTCTCCAGATTGTGGTGAAGGGTGTGGCAAAAAGAACCACATTCAGAATTATCAAGGAAGGAAGAGATTGGTCTTAATTTTCTCACGATCAAACATGGAAGATGCCCCGGGATGGCATGTCAAAAAGAAACAGATTTGTAAAAGAATTTACCACAAACCTTGCTGACGATATCGTCATATACGCAAGAGGCAAATTTGAGAATACCCTCTGTGACGTAGTTCAAAGAGGATTGAACTTTACGAGAAGATGGTGTCAATCGATGGGACTCAATGTCAACCTCACTAAGACAACCCTAGTAGCATTTACCAGGAAAAGAAAATCCAATCTTAGAACCATAAAACTGGATGGGCAAAATATAGACTGGAGAGCGGAAGTTAAATATCTAGGCCTCACCCTAGACAATAAACTTCTATGGAACAAACATGAGCTTCAGGTAACCAACAAGGCCAAAGAGCTCTGATGGTGTGCAGAAACTTTGCAGGGAAAAATTGGGGATGCAACCCAAAAATACTGCTTTGGATGTATATAGCGATAGTGAGACCGATCATCACCTATGCATCAGTAGCATGGAGCAAAAGAACTAATCTGGCCACCGCGAGAATTAACCTCTCGAAAGTGCAAAGATTAGCAAGTGTATGCATAACGGGGCCATGAGAACCTGCCCACAGCAGTTATGAAGTAGTATTGGATCTTGCCCTCCTCCACATTGTAGTGGAGGGCGTGGCGAAAAGAACCGCACTAAGAATGGTCAAGGAAGGAATGATTAGGCATAGGCTCAATCTCCTGACGGTGATCAAAACTGGGATATGCCCGGATGACATGTTAAAAAATTTAGCTTTGTGAAGAATTCACCACAAAGCTAAGTAACAGGAGCGAGTGGGATCATAAACCACTTGAATTTCAATAGAAATGCCATCAAATGGTACACTGATGGCTCCAAAACGGCAGAAGGAACTGGAATAGGAATAACGGGCTAGAACTACATATTTCGAAAGCTTGGGAAAATACCCAAGTATATATTCAGGCGGAAATACACGCTATTGGAAGATGTGTTCAGTTCAATATGGATAGGAACTATCGGAAACAGGAGATTATCATCATGTCTGATAGTCAAGCAGCCTTCAAGGCGCTGAGCTCATATGAAATCAGCTCCAAAATGGTCTGGGAATGCCTAGGGAAACTAAATGAGCTAGGCAAAAGAAATAAGTAACCCTCCTGTGGGTTCCGGGTCACACAGGAGTGGAAGGAAACGAAAAACGGATAACCTCGCGAAAAAAGGGGCTGGAATGCCTTTCGTAGGGCCGAACCCTTTTGCGGGTTAAGTAGCAGTACAATACTGAAGAAACTAAAAATAGAAATGGAGCAGAGAAAATCAGTTACTGGGAAAATCTCCAGGGAATGACGCAGAGTAAATTCTTCTGGGAACTTATAACCAGAAGAGGTTTACAGAATGCATCAACCTGAGTAAGAACAATGTTCGCATATTAACAGAATACTTTCAGGCATTGTAGACTGAAAGGACACCTGAGTAAGCTTGGATTGGAAAAAGATCCTGATGCAGATTTTGTGGGGAACAGGATGAAACACCATCCACCTCCTCTCAAACTGCGTAGCACTGTGCAACCGAGGGCATTGTACCTGGGAGCATGTGAAATCGAGAGGGAGACTCACCTAGACTGGGCCCTCTGACATCCTACACTTTTTAAAAGGAATAGGATTAGAAGGCCAGCTGTAAAGCAGCAAAAATGGGGGACACAATAGATCCTTTAGGTCGCAGTGTAACACCACCCTTCATCTACATACAATACAAATACCACAAACCTTAGCAACAGCAGCCATGAAAAATCAAAGCATCAATGGTGAAATTGAATAGAAATGCCATTAAATGGTACACTGATGACTTCAAAAACGGCAGAGGAAACTGGAATGGAATATATGCCCTAGAGGCAAGTACTTCGAAAGCTCTGGGGAAATAACAAAGCATCTTCCAGTCAGAATAACACGTTATTGAAAGATGCGTCCAGTTCAATATTGTTAGGAATCAGCGAAAGCAAGAGATTATCATCATGCTGGATAGTCAAGCAGCCATCAACACGCTGAGCTCATTAACGTGAGTTCTGGGTCATACAGGAATGGAACGAAATGAAATAATACGTAATCTTACAAAAAGGGAACTGGAATACATTTGTAGGGTCTGAACCTTTTTACGGGATAAGTAGCAGGCAATATGAAGAATTGAAAAGCGAAATGGAGCAAAGAGAACCAATTATTTTTGGGAATCTATAACCAGAAGAGGTTTACTGAATGCGTCAAACTGAGTAAGAACACTATTTGCATATTGCAATACTTAAACTGAAAGGACATTTGAGTAAGCATGGATTAGCAAAGGAATCTGAATGTAAATTTTTTGGGGAACAGGATGAAACATCTATTAATCTCTTCTCAAATTGCGTAGCACTGTGCAACTCAAAGGCGTTACACCTGCGAGCATGTGAAATCGAAGAAGGAGACTTACCTAACCTGGAGCTTCTCATATCCAACACTTCCTGAAAGGAATAGGATTAGAAAACCAGCTGTAAAACAGCAAGAATAGGAGACACAATAGATCTTTTAGGTCACACTGTAACATCACCATGCGTTCATGCATACATGCAAGTGTTTTATAATGAATATTTTAACTTAAGAGTGAGAATTTTTGCATTCTATTATTAAAAATGATATCGGAATTTATTACATTTGCTAGTGGTCGTGGAGAAACGTAATACTATTATTACATATTAAGTAGCTTAAGCAATAAGCCGTACGACAGCTTGAAACATCGCGTACTAAAACGACCATCCTGCATCATTAAAAACAAGCCTGCCGTGTACATCATTTTATTAAACAATTTCCCTTACGCGACAAACGGACCGTGGCGCGAAACACACACACATAAGCCGTACGCTCGGCCAGATTAAAAAATGAATTTTTCCTGTTGGCTCTTCGTCTTTCTCATTTCGCTTCCCACGGCGCATTTACGTCAAACGTATGTGTCAAATGAAGTCGCCGCGCCGCGCCGTGTCGGTCGTGGAAAGGCGTAACACGCTTGTAATCGGCAGAGGCGGGACTGTCGACCGACAGCGCGGGGGTGACCGTGGGCGTCCTGTCCCCGGCGCCGAGTTATACCAGCCTAGTTCGTTTGAAAACTTTCCACCCTAAACTCCTGGAAACCTGAAAATTTATGACAAACTTCCTGAAACACATGAGAAGTATTATCGAGGACCAACTTTAACCCCTTGCTCTCGTAAAATCTTCAATGGAAAGAGACATTGAGTAATACTTCATTTTAATGGTCTAGAATACTACATTCCACGTTTAGTTTTTTGAAATACATCCTTTCGTTTTCGAAATTAAAAAAAAATCTCTTGGCTTCTTTTGTTCTCTACTTCTAACTGGTCAGTCAACTTTAGGAGCATTGGAATAAAAGCCAATAGTTAAAAAAAAACACTTAAACTGTTTAAACGTTTCATTTTTTCATGGTTCAAAATCAATTCAAAAGAATTCAATTCTTCAATGGTATCAAAATGTTCAAGACTGGGTCGTACATTTTCAAAAACCTTTCTTTGAATTTCACGGCAGATAATCTCCTGACGAAGTTGTTTTGAATTTTCATGGTGAGGAGTAAATACAACAGATTTTAAATAATCCCATAGAGGATTAGAGTCGAATGGCGTTAAATCAGGCGATCTGGTTGGCCATTCTATAGGCCCTCTTCGTCCTACCCATTTATTTGGAAAAAGAACATTGTCTAACCACTGCCGCACTAGAAGAACATAATGAGGAAGAATTCCATCTTATCCACTTTTGAGCTTCCGGGTTGAAACCGTGGCCTAGATCTTCTTCAGACCGACGTTTCGTCTACATTTCGTGATGGACATCATCAGGGCTGCTGCTACTGCTGTTGATCTGAAACTGAAAGACTAACACATTGGGACGAGTTTCTCTTTAGAGGTGCAGATTACGGATTAGTGGATCGTGACGGTTACGGTTCAGCAATAGCCCTGAAGATATTCCTTGAAAGTGTGGACGAAACGTCAGCCAAAAGAAGATCCAGGAAGCTCAGCAGAGTATAGTATAAGACAGACGGAACAACAAAAGCCTATGTGTGAGCTCCATCTTCTTGAAAGTGCAATTCATCCTCACCAAGTAGGACGTTGCCTTGTCTATCTAGTTGATCTTCGACTCGACAGAGCTGTTTTGCATTAGCAAGTCGGTAGTATTATTCAACATATCCAAATATGATAAAATAAAATTAGTAATGCATTTTAATTTATTGTTGCATTTACTACAATGGATCTGTATTAAGTTACGCTATTAGTTTTGATTTTTCAAAAATCTTATTCTGGCGTACAGAATACTGTACTAGTCAAATTGGTGAAACTTAATGAAAACATTATAATTGTATCGATCGTGTACATAGTTGCGGTATCGTAGGCGCTCCTTCTCCGACACCACAACGTTGTTTATCAAATGGTAGGCGTACATTGCATATCCAAATATTCCTCATAATTTAGATTCCCATTGAAAATCAATGGTTCCTCGAGTTGCCCGCCCATACATTAATACTTTCTCTTGAGTCCTTCTACTTACACTTTATTGGGAAATTTCAATATCCCAATTATAAACATTAAAAGCCGCTATGAGTGGTACTGTCACCCTTCAACCCATCCGTAAACATTTCTGAACCATCTCCAAAAGCGCCCCTAAATTTGTTATAATATTTTTTAATATTGCAGGATGAATTCGGCCGCTATTCTATTCGTTTGTAAATCACTCGGTTCTAATCTAATTCCCGTTGTTGTGACACTCAAACTCTATTTTATTCGCGTCCCTACGAAATTTAAGTTACTTCAAATATAAGTCCACTGGTAATAATGTCACGTTTGGGGGCGTGACGAGGTAGCTCAGATGTATATACATATAATAATTACACTTATCTTTTAATGTCGGGGTTGCAGGGGCAGGAATCAACCAAGAGCCTACAGACTCTAACTTTAAGCTCTTTATTAATAGAGACTCCAAGAGGAATACCTTTACAGAGAGTCCCCTTTAACTATAATTACACAATTATATATCTTAGCGGTATCCCCACTTTTGAAGGCCGATTCGTGGCAATATAGCCGAAATAATGCACGCCGCGTCTACCGAAATAGATGAATGGGCGTTCCAGAACTTGCACGCCGATTAATTTTTTTGTTTCCTTAATTTCAAATTGCCTCCGCGTGCAACATTGTCAGTTTTAAAAGGCTCCTATAAATAGTACCTGCCGCGTTAGGGTTTAAACCCTACAGTGACTCTAGCCGATGCTCTAATTTTCGCTCCTTTCATTTAAGATTTTAAGCAGGTAGCTCTCGGGGGCAGGGAGTTAAAATGGCTAAGTCAATTTTTGCATCAAAAGATTATCCCCTTGCCTCGATAATGTGCAATTGTTATTATCTATATGTAATAAATATTTTTATTTTATTGAATATTTAAGACATTAGAAAGAATCTAACAAACTACACAATTAAATAAAATAACAAGTGAACAAAAAGAAACAAAACACAAATTTTGTCTTATTAAATATTTTAAAATTTTATACTGTTGACTAACATAATTCTTCTCGTAATCCAAATTTTAAGGCACAAAACTTTACACAACACTCACAGTTTTTTAAGTCTACAAAAGGGGGTAATTTTTATAAATTTTATCACAAAACAAAACACCTCTCGAGGAAGCTTTTGCTTCCTGTTTCTCGAATTTTAAGCGTATTTTGATTGCAAAAACTAAGATGAGAAGTTTTAATTTTAAGATTTAGAAACGCCCGTACGAAATTAGAGACGCGTGCTTTTACTTTAGTTGTAACGAAGACCACGAATTAATTGAATTAAAACAGCAATGTAAAGAATTTTTAAAAACTTTGATTGTGACGTCATTTTACACCGATAACTAGTTCGGCCTCTCTTTACAGGAGGGCGCAAGTATGACCGAAGGCGTTATTTTTCTGACTTTCAGACGCCCTACTTGAGAGGAACGTGAGAACTGCTGAACAGCATTTGTAACACACAATAAACAAAGAAGCAGATAACATACAAAGTAATACCATATTATTTTAATTACGCGAGTCTTTAAACGAAAATAGATTATTATTTCCTGTTAGGTAGACGCTACTCAGCAAATGCCACGGTACCTATCAACTACGTATTAATAAAATGAATTTAAATACTTGCATTATACAGGATGGAATTTCGAATTCTTACAAGTGGATGACCGACGACCATTTGATTTGTAACGGATATACTGTTTTGTGCAGGACTGGTAGGTTTTGGAATATACTGATGTTGCAAGGCACTCTTCCTCCATCATCCCGTTTATTTAGGCATTCTGGCCATTTTTCAATTTCAATTGCTTCCCTAATAGTTCTTGGTTTTAAATTTTCTATATCAGCAATTGTCTTCGTTCCATCGAAATTGATCTTATGGCCAATTAATAGCGAATGCTGTGCTAGGGAAGAGTGTTCATCTTCTTGCATTGGACAAACTACCAAGTAACAGGAGGATAAGTGTACGTAGAGAAGAACATAAAATCACGGTAAAACAGAAAGCGTTTAACCCTTCTATCAGAGAGCCTCCGCGCGGGTGTCTGCTTTCCAGAGAATCCCCTTATTACAATTACTACCAATATATATTTTAGCGCTATCCCCACTTTTGCAGGGCGATTCGTGGCAATACTGCTCACGTGTTTCAGGAAATCTTCCATAAATTTCCAGATTTCCCGAAATTTGGGTGGGAAGTTTTAAAATGAACATCCTGTATAAGGAAGTTTATTTAAACAGGGAGGAGGGGACGCGTTTGAATTTTTCAAACCCTCCCTCGTACGTCTGTTTTTCCGTACGCCCCATTGCCCGTCGTCGTCGCGTCGATGAATAAATTACCGTCAATTAAATTTGGTCGCCAAAATTCCGACGGCACGGACAGAGAGGGTGAAAAGGGCAAAAAAAAAACCCGCGTCGAGAGTGTGGGCGGCCGGATTGGATTCCCGACGCCCTGAAAGGCTCAATTAAGTCCATCGCTTAATTTGCATTCATCTTTCAGTGCGTAAGTGCTTGGGGGATTTTTTTTGCTTTATTTTTTTTTTTTTTTTTTGAGAGTGAACTGATGAACAAGTTGCGATCGTGAAATATCTGAAATGCTTTCGCAGATTGCTCGTTGAAGGGAAGACGGAAGGATTTATTTTAGAATTGAAAAGAATTTCAAAGCTATTGTGTCGCGGAAAACTTTCGAAACGTCTAAAGGAGATTCGAACATTTAAAGACGCATTTTTCCCTGGAGTTAAATGGTTCAAGTGTTGGAACAGCGGAAAGCGCCTTTGATTAATTTTAAATAATACCAAATTAATTCCAACGGTTAATCATATCATGGTTAGAACATGAAAAATCCATTTATCATTGTGCATATAATCTACCCATTAAATCGATTCCAGCACGGAAAAAAATATTTGAAAAGTGCCAACAATTGTAATTATAATCCATACAAATTAGTGTAAGACTCGTGACGAATCACGTTTACAGTTGACAATTTTGTTCTGAATGCCGGAAGACTATTATTGTAGGATCTATAAAGTGTGGATTTTCCAAATACTATGTTGTAGCAAGGATTTGAAACCAAATGAAATAATTATTTGGGTCCGGTTCGATCCAGTTTTCTACTGTAATATAGTATTTTTTTTTTTTCGAGAGCTTAATTGTGATTGCATTTATGTCAATTATAGTTGGTTTGATGAGGATTCTTATTGAAGTCTATTCCTCTAAATTGCTATTGTATCAAAATATGGAATCGCGCTAAATATTTAGTTTCTGTAGAATAATAAGATATTTTCTGAATCTATTAGGAATATATTACAGGGTTGATTAGTCCTCGTTTTGAGAACGTGTCCTCTTGCAACCTTTTGACAAGAAAAATCCTCGGAAGGGCTCATTTATGTAGAACAAAAAAAAATACAGAACAAAATGATTGTTGTGGCCTAAAAAGAAGGTCCCATACTGAATGAATAATTGTTCAATTCGATCATATCGACTACAAATTTACTAATTTTAGCCTGATACCCCTTCCTTCAAATTTGTTCTTGCACACACACACGAACACATTTCAAAGGTGGCAACCCTAACAGTGTGTAGCTATGTAACCTCAGAGTAGCATACAGCCCGGTATAAAAAAAATAAATTTTACGAATAATACTTTAATTAAATTAGTAAAAATCGAATTTTTAACATCCCAATGTCATCTACATATATTCATCAGTTTTGAATCAAAAGTATGCTCTTTCACATGCCAGATGGCATGCAGGGCGAGAATTTCAGATTGAAATATGCCCTTACTTTACCCTCCTTATTTTTCCTCAGTACTTGAGGAGGTGGTATGGAAGACTGTCGCCAAAATGTCCTTTACTTCTTCTAATGTGTATGTCTACAATGCCCAGTTTCCAAGATACCGTACGTACGAGAGTGTTCTACCTCGATTATGATCAATTTTGTACGATAAGGAAAATATTCAAGTGTGAATAAAACTGGTTATATTTTAATAACAAAGTTCGAACTGTGAAACCGTGTATAAATAGTATAAATATGGGGATATTCTTATCTCAGGTAAGTTATGTGAGTTCGCTTATTGAATAACAATTGAAGACAAGAGTGAATGAAGGTGTTATGTTACAAAATCAAACTTTTTCAGAAATGAAGTTTTTTTTATGTAATTTTTTCTCAAAAGTAGTGTAACATAACCCCTTCATACATTCACAAGACGGGAGTGTTCTTGAATTTCTGGAATTTTCGATGGTGCTATGTGAAAGATGAGTACAAAACACCTTTATTCATGCAAAAAAGTCAGTTTTTAAAATAACACCTTCATCCACTCGTATCTTCAATTACGTGCTGTTAGTAATTCCACTTTTTGCAATATAAATTCATCATAGAAAACAAATGCGTTTAAAAAATTCACTTTCAAAACTCCCGCGCATTCTGAACGCTCAAACGGAGTTATTCTATGCTTCTTAAAAGACGTGTGAAACAGCATGGCCCAGCTTGATGGTAAAACTACTGGATAACGGTTCGCGTCGTAAATACATATCAAATGTTAACATAGAAAAGTACCAACTTATATTATTTTTCCCCCCAGTGATTGTAAACTGTTCAGCGATGATACAAAATTACCAACCCCCAAAATTTGCTGAACGTACAAAAATGAAATTTCTTATAAGTATATTTAAATTTAGATTAGGTTTAAAATAATACGTTTATTTTTTGGTAGATTTGGACAAGGAATATCTGCTAAAAGGATGAATTCAGCGGACATCAAAGTGGTCAGGAATGGTCAGGCATCTGACAGAAGCTCTGGTACATCGTACTTCTAAACACGGCTCGGGACAGGTACATATCTCAGGAAAATCGTCGGATAATAGGTAATTTGGATAATATTAATGTGATAAACTTTGTTTAACAATTAACAATCATTTTTAGGTTGGAATTTGGAATAAAATTGTATTTTATCAAAATAGCCGTTAAATTTTACGAAATAAACTGAGACACGGCTGCCTCTGACGGAGGTTGGCTAGTGAATCCTTTTGAATTGAAAAATTCTAACAGACTTTTCTGGCGATTGTCTTTCGACGAGGGGACAAACTGTCTCAGAGATTCCGTTAATTTCACCGAAGTGAGGGGAATATAAGATGTTTAATATTAGAGAATGCCCATGTGATCGAATGGACTGTCGAATGTTTATACAAAATTAATATAAATTGGAAATGGAATCACCTCACATTTAAAATAAAGTAAAGGTACGTGTATCTAGATCATCAGAAAAATACATTTAAAAATTTTCAACACTTATTACTATGTAAAATTAACAATCTTAAAATTAACTACTGTACAAAGAGTATGCAACCTCGCACACATGTCAGTTTTTAACCAAACCGAATGCAGCAATTTTCCATGTCTTTCTGTTGACATATCAATGCAATTGGATTGCCAATGCATATAAAAACATTATTAGACTAAGTTTAAATAAAATAAGTACACTGTAAAAAAATAAAAATGTTCATTTGAATTGAACTTGGATCCAACTTTGATCTGTCAATACCTTTTATAAACATATATACTATTCAAATTCTAATATTAAATTTCGATGTGTAGGTATATCACTGCTGATCATCTTTATTTCCTGAAGGGAACATTCCGAAGGAAAATGCCTTGAAGGACTTGCCAAATACAGAGATTTTCTACAACACCTGGACATCGTCTGGCTATCTGCTGCTACATTTTATATTTTCTTCTTGTTATATCAAATTATTTTTAAAATATATATAAGTAAAATTAGCAACTTTACACTTAAATAATATCAAGTACACATTCCATGACAATATATAAAATGGTAAATGAAAGCGCAAAATTAAATACATGTTTAAGTTAAGAAGTTAAACAGTGCAGGGTTACTGCGAAATATATTATTGTGATTTCCCGGGTATATGCTTTAACAAGCAAAAGGAAAATAAATAAATAACTTTTGAATTAGATCTGCCTTTTCTTTGCAGATACCTTCCTACAATGATAAACACAATGCAAACTCAATCCACTAGATGGCTATGTAATCCCGTTCACGTCCAAGATATCTAAAATTTACCACTCCAGATTATGCGCTCTAATGATCTCCCCTCTTACTAACCAATGACTAGTTTACCTTTATTATTCTTTACAGTTAGGAACCCCGCTGCGCTGACGGCTGTACGCCTCGGTTCTCCTGAATCACCAACTTGTTTATTACTATGCCCTTACTTTGTTAAATACTGAATTTATAATTCAACTCTTAATAATTCAATGTATCAAATGAACTTCCGTTAATAAAACAGTGTAATCATTAATAAGTTATATAATTTATTGTTAAGTTTATATCAAAGACATATAAATAGCATGAGAACTCTTACTCTCAAGGTGAGTACAGTTATTAAAAACATTCAAACAAGTATTATCAATTATCCAGTATAATTAAGACTCTTTTATTCAAATATGAACTTTTAAAATCTCCCGCGCTATCATAAGAGAATTGAATACCACCAACCACGTTTGCCAACTTATGAAGGTTTTAAATTCTAAATCACATACGAAGTGATAATAACCTCAAAACACTATAGACGTTATAATTTCATTTATACAAAAATTTAAACAATGTTTTGACCAAATACCTCGTTTACCGGTTTACACGGACATCAGAATACCTCCAAATGTGATTTCCTTGTAGTGACAATCCAGATTCGCTCGTATATACAGCTTAAAGGGCCAGACCAGGAGGAATAACATCGGTAGCAGGAAATTCAGGAAACAGACCTCCTTCGTTACATTCAGGATGTAACACATGCACACTCCCACGGAGAAGAAACACCCAGGTGTAGTAGATACAGCAAAATTTCTTATAATGTCGAACAATCCTCACGTTTCTTCTGTATATTTCCAGAATAGAGTAATTACAAGAATTTGAATAGAAGATCCCTTTCAATACCAGACGTAAGACAGGAAAAACCATTTAACTCATTACACTTGATAAAAAATTAAAAATATCTCTCCACCAGCTTTTTTATCAACAACCTCGTCACCAAGGATTTTCATCATTTTCTCACAACGAATTACATTAAGTCACTCCCCATTCAATCAAAATAGATACCACGGATACCAGACTATCAGACGATAAATTATATTCAATTCCCATGACTACTAGTGTGAATTAATCTAAATTATACTGGACTTACAAACAGGTGTGTACATAAAATAGTAATTGCATTTCAATATGGTTGGTGGTTTCCCTCTTATGAAACACAGCAATATATATAGTGAGGTCGTAAAGGGCCCCCCCCACCTGATAACTTTTGAATGGTATGAGATAGAGCAATGAAACAAAGAACCAAGTGAATTAGAATAATTTGTGAATTTTTTGCCTATAGAGATACGCACATGGCTTCTGATGTAAAATAGAGGGCGTAGCTATCTTTAAAATTTTAAACGGGAAGTAATTTCATTTAGAAGCTAATTTGGAAGATATTTCTATTACTTTTATGGCAATGCAAACAGTTTTACGATTTTCGAAATTTTTACCAACTTATCCAAGATTAATAATTGGAGTACGTACGTTACTTTTTCGATAGCCCTCGTATAAATATTGTGGTTTATGTGACTTAGGAAGCGATTGCTGTAAAATATGACATATTTTACAATATGACGTTTTTGCAAAATTTAGCAAAAGTGTCTTATCTGTCAGTGTATGTGTCATGTGTGTGGGTGTCTATGTTACAGATTACTGTAATTACAGGTTTCTGTACACTATATCCAAAAAGCGAATACTATCTCATACCATTCAAAAGTTATCGGGGGGGGGATTTACGACCTCACTGTATATATATATATACATATATTACTTTGTCTAATTCTAAGTTACAATATTATGCAGTATGGTTTGTTCCTATTTCTGACTTAACATCTGACACTAATTACCTATTTTAGACGCACCCCCACCCTAATCCAAACGTCAAGATCGCGTGCGATTTCCACATTTCCCTTGAAAAACCGTTACATCATCCTCATTCCGACATTCGCACACATTTCCATCGCGCGATTTGCATCAGAACATACCATTTTCATAAACAATTGTTCGACCAAGGGTCACGGTCTAATCTTTACTCGAAATCTTCGAGTCGGTAAAAAGGTGCCGAGGTATCTTTCGCGCGTGTTATTCACAAACGGAAATCGCGAATATCTCGTACACAGCGTGTAAAACAAGCGACGAAAATCGCAGAAGAATGGATCGGAGCGCGAATCTCCTAGATTACCGTGCGGATAAGGAAGCACGTGTTGTCGGAAACTGCGTTCGATTAAGGACCGCGAGTCCGTCACGGTCGGCCCGAATGGCCGCGGTTACTCCACGTAAAATGTATACGCGCCCTTAATATTGTTTGATGTATATGTATATGTACCAGAGCGGAGGGATAAAGTGTAAACAGCGGTGGCTCCACGGGCTTTCGGCTTTCTTATCAAATTAGGCGTGGAATATACTGCTAAGAACCTAAACAAACAGCGTACGATGATGTAATTACGGGTCGTTACGGCGGGTACGCGTTCAAACTATCGGTAAATAGATAAGTTCGGTCAGTGTAAACGCGCCCTGACTCTCGGGAAACCGTGTAAACATTTCGGGTTTGAGGGGAATGCATAAATAATTCATCGGAGAAATATAGGGGGTGGTCGTGAGGGTAATTTGCATTCATCAACAACGGATTTAACAGTTAGTAACGGGGGAGAATTGGAATATTTACTTTAATAATACAATATTTACGTTGTATTTAGATGTTGCAAGGTTGGAAACGAAAACAAAAATGCGTTCATTTCAACATCAGTCTATAGTAACACCATATTTTTGTGATATACTAATGAGTTTCATAAAGAAAGAAAATATTTCTATATAGTTAACTTATCTGTATGGAACCCTTCCTTACAATTCCTTTGTGGGATACGATACCCGTTTACCGTTGGCCGTTTTCTTGTTTGTTTTAAAGTTAGTCAGTTCGATAGGCGCCGAACAGTGAAATGAGTGTCCCTGTGACTTTCTTTTTCCATACAGAATAATTTCTTGGTGGCAAATGGGCTATGATCCCGCAGGCCATGCACATATATATAAAAAAAGGACCATATTTTATAATCTATTTTTTTTAATAACGCGGACCACACTTTATTTATTGTATTATATACAACGTATCCTACACGGTAAAGTCTAGGACAGTTATTTTACTAAACCATTTAACCTATTTTCAGCATATTTCTGACAAATCGTTCTAACACATCGCTTTTTACGCTTAATAAATAACCCAAACCTGGGTATATCTGCATAGCCACAAAATGGTGCTGAAGAAACGCAAGCAGTGTTTGACATTAATGTAAATTATTTTTTATATTTTAATAATATTAATTAGTGGCTTGCGTGACTCCAGTTCTTAAGAAGGGCTCAGAACAAGAGAATATCCCAAACTTCTTTATCTAAATTATATGAATATGCCATGCTAACTCGGCTATTAAATCACTTGCAAATAAATAACATAACATCACTGATAGACAGCATGGTTTTAGAGAACACCACTGCTGTGCATTCCTTCATAAATAGTGTAGTGCAGGCGTTGGCTGATGGCCTGCTACCAGCAGGAGTTTTTTGTAACCTTTCTAGACCCTTGGATTGTGTCAATCATGAATACCTTATTGACAACTGTAAATTTCTCCTAGACCCCTCACCACAAACTGCACTAAACTGGACGTACGTTTCGATAGCAAAGCTATCATCATCAGCGGATGCACTGAACTAAATAATTACTCTAAAACTACCCTAATTTATACCTAAAAAATGTCATACAATGATCACGGTCATGGCTGACTGCCGTCATGCTTAACTAGTCACTAATCTACTACTTATACTTAATAAACCGTAAAGATAAGAATTTAAGGGTCCTAAATCTGAACTCATTAAAATATTAATAAACTTTATGGTTTTCTTCAAGCATATGTAGGGCTACACTAGATTTGTCAAACCTTCTATATTTAAGATGAGCCAAATGCTCCTTGTAACGCGTTTTAATTGATCTTTTAGTTTGCCCAATATATGCATGATCACAATCTTTACAAGATATTTTATAAATACCTGATTTGTCCAAATTATCTACTTGATCTTTAGGGTTACCTAAAATCTTTTTAAAACTATTATTTGAAGTAGTAACTATGTCAAGATTGAATTTAGAGAAAATTTTTTGTAGACCTTGTAACTTGGATAAAATGGTAATTTAACATATTTCTTATTTTTCCTGTCACTAATTTCTAAAAGTTCACATTTTTAATTCCTATTTTGTTTTTATGTTTTCTAATGGTATTATATACAACGTCTTCTGAGAATCCATTAAATGCAGCGATTTTAATAATTTCTTTTACCTTATTGACAAATGGATAGGTATGGGGTCCGTGGTGTGATGTCGGAGTGGTTCGTTTCGTATCTTGCAGATAGGGCGCAATTTGCTAAAATATCCTTCAAGAGTAGCAACTTCGTGCGCAAGATCTATTCATCATGTCTTCCTGTTACCGTCGGAGTTCCGCAGGGTTCAATATTAGGGCCAATTTTATTTTGAACGTTTATCAACGATATTGCTTTATTTACTTGACAATTCCTTTTTATATACGCCGATGATACACCATCCATTGTCGTCGGCAGGTATCCTGTGGAGGTACAGACTGAAGCAAATAGACTTCTTAGTGAGCTGGCCCGATGGTGTACTTCCAATAAGTTAAGGCTTAATTTGATTAAAACTAATTAGATGTATCTTCATACTTTGCGCCATTCGATAAACACTACTAATAATGTAGTGTACAACAGCTCACATATAGAGTGTAAAACAATAATTAAATTTATGCGCATGAGTCTAGATGAAAATTTGAATTGGAGGTCGCACTGTGAATGTCTTATCAAAAAGATTAACACTTCTTGTTATCAAATTAGAAATTTAAAATATGTATTGCATTCCAGTGATTTATTAAAATTTTATTGTAGTGAAGTCTATTCGCGAATAACCTATTTAAAGACTGAAAAAAAGAAAAATTTAATTTATAATATACAAGAGCAGGGGGTGAAAAAATGGTATTTTTTAATCTCATAACCACCTCCTGGATACGCCACTGTTCTTTGTTCAACTTAAAATGTACGGCTGCTAATAGGAGACATTTTGATCTTTACCCGATCTCGATATCTCTTCTCGTTTCTGCAATATTGCAAAAAACGTGTTTTTTGAGGAAACTTTGAACCCCCATTACAGCCCCTAGAACAAAATATGGAACGCTAAAAAAAAACGTGTCAAATATTTGTTGGTCTTCTACATTCCTACTAAATTTTATCAAAATCGGAGAGTGCCTTCCCTGGTTAGTACATTTGGGAACTTTCACAATTAACTGATGCTAATACGCCAACCCTTTCTATGTTTATTGATATCTCGAATGCTTTCGATAGTGTTGACCACAGTCTACTGCACTAGATTAAATTAGAATTGGGGTAGCCTAATTTTGCCCTCTTAATTAGGCCTATCATTCTTGAGAGCTGCTGATTGCCTATTACTTGAAAGCTTGTTCTCATCAGGCCGTCGCATTGGCACAGCGCACGAACTGGTGTTTCTTCCTCCTCTTGACAGCATCTGCAAGTAACATCACCTACCATACCTATAGACCTAGTATCATTTTGGTAGTCCTTCTATTTTTACTCAGTAGGTCTTTAGTAAATTCAGACTTTCGTTCCTTTAGAAACTCGTTTGCCTGTCTCTGCTCCGGTGATTTTTGCCAGCACTCTCTGGACTCATTTTACATCCATTCATTGATGGATTTTTTAATTTGCAATTTGGTAATATCAAAAGAAGGGCCAGCTCCAATGAATGAGCTTGACGAATCTCGCCTGGCCAGATCCAGCATCTTTGGCCACCATACTATAGCTGCGTACGTTACCATAGGTCTAACTACGTTTGTGTATAACCACAGAGTCGTCAATTTCTTCCACACAACCTTCTGCACCTACCTAGGGGGATAGTGGCTTTGTTGGTTACGTTGTGGATATGTGGGTCTCATGTAAGTCTTTGATTAAACCATACCCCAATGTATTTCGCTTCTTTGACATATTGACTACAAATTAGAATAATATGATATCAATGGGGTGCCTCTTCAATAGTTCTGAGGTTACCTGTCTGATCTTAGAACTTGCCAAATGTTAAATTCATCTTTGTTCACGGTTTTGTCAGTTGATAGTCGAAATCCCTTGGAATATTTTGTAAAATATTAGACCAGACGTTAATTTTTTAGAGCCCAATATGGCTTCACATCTCGCATAAGTACCAAAATAAGCAACTAGCTTACAACTTCCTAACAGCGTAGTGCTAAAGCAGCTGGTGCAGTAGTAATTAGTAATATTTAAATTTATTTTGGTTCATTGAATCGGATAATAATGGGGTTGCCATTAATTCATTGCATTAAAGTAAACAATAAGAGATTGTACAAATATTTCTTATAACAACATCAAACCGAAAAGGCGTTAAAACGAAAAAAATGACTAATAAAATTGGCAGCAACTTCTTAAGCATTTGTGTAAAAAATTATTTTATCGTGAGTGCTGCCTGTGGTGGTAACTTTGGGCATTACCAAGGAATTTCGACAGACTACTCAATTCGCAATGGTGTAGAAACAATCACACGGTAGCGACAAAAAGTGCAGAACTGGCCGACAGCATTAAACAAAACATAACCTAATAAGGGAACAACTAGCGTCCATAATCTGATGAATCTAATAAACGTACTCGATGCAGCATTTGGGTATTTTTAGATTTTAGCTAGTGAAATGCTAGTGTGGCTGGCATCTGTGGAGATTGTCAGCTAATATCATTCAGTACTAATAGTTATTTATAAACATCATGTCATATATACATATTTTTTTTTGTTAAACATTATTTTCAGTTCGTTATAGAAACGTATTTTTGGTTACCCTGCATAAAGATAATTGCAACGCTAGATAATATAATATATTTCCCAGGTATTGAAAGTGGTAATTCATAACCTAATTTTTGATTTTAGGATTCTCACGAAGGAATATTTTTAAAATTATATTAGTCAGTACAAAACTAATTGAGTGCTGCCGAATCCCAAAAAAATAACATACAGACAGGCATTCATTAATTGCCGTATTTACATAATATAACATAAAAAAAAATGAACGACGAACCAACTACAGCACAACCACACATATAATAATGGTGTCATTATCCTTCCGGTGTTAGTACATTTTCATTCGCTGCGTCATTTCACCGCAATTATATATTTACAAAACATCGACGTAAGAGTACCCGCCCTGTTGCTAAATAACATTGCCACATTTTCGCCTCCTGTCTTACTTATCCAGGATAATAGGCGTTTAGGAAACATGTCGTATGTTTATGTAAAATAAACTTGGTAATAAAAAAATTATCGTTTGCCTCTTATTTCGACAATGTCCTGTGCGTTGTATTGCATGATGTGCTCGTGAATATGAAAAGAGGATATGTAATTATGTGAAGTAAGTTCTTTCTAAATGCATGCAGCGGATAAGGTCTTGAGGTGACTCTTAGGTATGGGTGTTCTAATGGAAGAGTTTTATGCAAGTTTTAATTATGATTTTTCGAGCAATAAAGAAGTAAAAAAATTCAGGTAGTGATTATTGTAAAACATTGTAGACCTCTTGAATGAGTGATCACTCTGCCTTATATGCTGTCTTTTCTGTTTAAGTGGTTTTTTTCCTTAATTGTATTTTAATTAGCACAAAGAACTCCAAATCCTCAATAATTCAGCCAAAGTAGCTTTAATAAATAGCAAAATTAACAACAGCTCATCGAAATCCTTGAATAGGTTGATGCAAGTAAGCATTCAATCTGTAAACGTTATTTTGCTTTCGATTGTAGGATAATAACAATCAAAATCTTGTTTGTTTTGACTCGAAACACCATCGAATTTACCTTGTACTATCCTCACGTTAATGCTAATGGTTAAGTGTAACCGTCCTTCTAAACACGTGTTAACTGTTACCCGTAAAACCGAATGTCGTCCTGGATCACCCCTGAAGTGACCTCCAACATGCCTCCAACTGTACCCAATTCCGTGTTCCGGCGGTGCATCTGGTTTACTGTGTACTACGGTTAACTATGTGGATTTTAGCATCAGGGCAGAAGGGACAATTTGCATGCCACGACAGTCGATTGGCAATTTCGTCCTAAAACGTTTACGTCCGGTCTTCCGCGTTAGTTCGATAGTTCGCTTATTGTTTCGCCCGGACGGGAATGCGCCCTATAATGATTGGAATTTTAGAATGAATGAAATGTGCCGTAGCGGATAGTAGAATGTCGGAATTTATTTCGTTTAATGTTCGTAAGTAGCATATACGTACATATTTTATTGCCACACGTTGCTGATGTCAACAAAAAAAATGTATTGTTTGCCCCACATTGGGTGCCAAAAAATGGATTACCCCACGTTGGGCGCCAAAAATGGTTGTTTTGAGGGATTTTGAAGTGATTCTAAATTTTGAAATGACACAGCCAATATCGTTTTTTTCCTTAACTAAAGTTGGATTGGCTGTCTGAATTTGTTTTTGAAACAAAAAAATTATATGTGAAATCAACGTATCACTTCGTGAAACGAACGATTCACTGCACGGAAAATTTTTTCACGCGGGAATCAATTGAAAATATGTAGGATAAGTTGGTACCAATCCAGTTAAATTGCACGTTAAGTTTCACGCGATTCTAATATCTAGAAGGGAAAATATTAACAATTATGTGTGAAATCAAGGTATCTCTTCGTGTTGCTGTATCATTTTATTCTTTCTATCACCTCCTTTGGGTGAGTAGAAGAATTTTTCTGTCATTTAGCTTTTTCATATTTAGTAAATTTCTAGCATTTGTCCACGCTTAGATTGTTTTAATTTGTGAAACCACTTGGATAGAAATTCAAAGGTTTTGTATTCTGAATAATCTTCCTGAACAAATAAAACCTTTCTGTTTTGCTTTGCATAGGAAATAGATTTTCCTATTTTAAATTAGTCTTGTGCAGTTTTTATTTTAGGCCAGAACCTTCAGTTCAGGGTTTTTTTCCGCACAGTTGTATATTTTAGCACGTTTGTGGGAATAAATTGATTGTTAAATAGCGTCAATGGGTTAAAAATTCTGTTCTTTTATTTTATATTAAACCTTTTCAATTTTTCGTGTAACTAAGAAAGTCTAACTTCATTCACTCACAATTTACTTTTCGTGGTTAGATTCAAGTTTTAATTGACGTGGGTAACTGGGATTAATAGTTTTTTGTTTTTTAAAAAAATCTTCCCTTGAGCTAGCTGATATTTTTTCTTTTTCATTTTAAAATCATTTTAGCATCTTTTATTTGTTTCAATTAATACACAGCGTATTTATTTGGCTTTGTCAACGTGGGGCCCGATTTTTTTTATAGTTATAATCAGAAATTTTAAAATCCCATATTTAGAATTTGTGAATATTTCTCGATACATTGAAAAAGCTAATACAAGTTTTTGTTTAACTCATAAAATTTTATATACATCGCTACAAGAATGAATCCAGATAAGCCCACCAGAGAACAGGAGGTCGTATACGTTCCTGTAGACCAGAGTTGGCGGAACCAAGTAACATTTGGCAGTGAGGAGTCGGATGTAGCAGGAACAAACCAATAATTAATTGAGGATTCGGAAATTGAGGATAAGAAAAGGATGGAGGATGAGCACATTCAGAAAGATGATGGAGAATGTACTAATGAAAGTATCAGTATGAATGATGTGATGTTGATGTTTAAAGAGTCAATCATTGCTAATAAAAAAAAAATAGAGCAGAAACAAGACATGTGTTTAGAGAGACAGGAAGAATGTTTGACAGATGGAAGAAATGAAAATTAGTTGTAAAGTCGAATTTGATAGAGTTGAGAAGAATGTTAAAAAAGTAAAAAAGCAAAGTTTTAGATAATACAGTCAGAAGTACATCAAATCAAATTGCAATAGAATATTGTCAACAAGAGGTTAGTAGTATGAAGAATAAATGGAATGAAAGTGAGAGCATTGTTGGTGAAAAAGTAAAGGCTATAGAATGCGAGATGAGAGAGAAGATAGCAGAAAATGTGGAAAAAGCAGAAGAGGAAATTTCTGAAAAGGAGTTGCTATTGAAAGAAATTCCAAGTAATTTTCAACATTACAATGGTATAAATTTTTCATTGCCTGTGCAAATGGAACAGCTACCGATACAGATATCGGTTCCGTAACGCACAATCCAATCGCTTTTCTAAGAAATCTGAATGATTTTGTGGAGTCCATCCCTGGAGATCGAATAAATTGTCAAATTGCTAGGAGTTGCATGAGGGATGAAGCACGAGCATGGTTAGTTATTTAGCATTAGTTTGTCGCAGATGATTTAACCAAGTGAGAGCAGTTCAAAGAGGCATTCGGACGTCAATACTGAAGTCAGTCCATACAGCTTAGGGTGAGAACAAATTTATTCTTAGGCGCATATAGAAAGGTGTTTAGACAGTAGAGAGGTTATGTCATAAAAAGATCAGTCCTTAAATATTTATCACCTTCAATATTAGAATCGATTTTAATCACACAATTATCCAGGCATTTTGAACCTTACGTCCCGCAAGCTGTTGCGATGCAGAATATAACCTCTATTGGTCAATTTTTGGAACTAATAAAGAGATTAGATTATGCGGAATAATGTAATGTAAATTCTTGGAATACGCGAAGACCTGAAAATAATGTCAACCAAAATCAAGCAGTAGTCAGTTCGCAAAATGACGGATTCAAACGTCAACAGCCTGGGCGATATAACGTAACACCGAGACCTGCTTCCTATGCCAACAGGAGTCAGGTAATTCGTTGTAAAAAAGGTGAACGTCTGTTTTGTTTTTTGTAAATCTACTTTCAAGCTCCTTGTTTCAGAATTGATAGAATCGTGACTAGCAGCATCATTTCTTTTAAGATTTTCTTTGCAATATTTTTCTGCTTGCTCAGTTCTTCTTTAGAATCAGAGTAAATATGACGTAAATAACGAACTCAGTGCAACGCCAATGTCTATTATATTGGGTAAATATGGGTAAAATGCAAGTGTGTTTTTTTTTGTTTGATTTTAAACCATCAAAACACCACATCAAGAGTAGTCACTTTAATAGGGATTTTCCTTTTAATTAAAATTGAATATTTTATCGCAAAATCAGGATGTCACGACCAACAATAAGATGTAATTTCTCCGTTTTCCCCGTCTCATTTCGAAGGCTGTACCTCGACTCAACGTTGGGAAACAAAAATAAAAAAGAGAGAAAGAGAAATCGCTTTTGTTTCTGGCGAATGCCCGGGACGAAATTTAATAAAAACCGAGGTAACGCGGTCGAATTATAATTCTAAAATATGATACGCTCGGATTAAACTTGTATTAAAATTTCTTATTTAATTAAAAAATATATAAAAAACGGAACAAGCGGAAAGAGGGGGCAAAGTCGGAGCTGTGTGTGTGTGGGTAGGGGAGGGGGGACAGGGTAAATCTAATCTCTGTAATTTCCAGCGCCGGATAGATTAAATTTTTAATTTCCAGGCGGCAAATTTTGAGATGGGAGAACGACTCAATTTTTTGCGGCTCGCTCAAATCAGTTCCAGCGTTTAAAATTTCATTTACTTGGTGGGATTAATATGAAGATATTACTCGGCTCTTGGAAATACGTGCTTGAGGTTGTACATGTTCGTGATTTTTGCTCTTTGTTAATAAAATATAAAATAAAATATTCCTAAAATGCTACAAACAAATGTGAACTATTTTTATCGTTTGTAATTGTGTTAATGTAAATTTCTGTAAATTGATCTATTAGATTAGATGTATCAGATATCAGAAATGTAAGACTGGTAGACCATATTTATGAACCACAAATATAAACGAATATTACAGTAAGCAGTATCTTTTAAGAGTGTTGTATATATAACTAATAACTAAGAAACTAATTGCGAGTAACGAAGGTCACAGTAATCATGTGCGAGCCAAGAGCACTCCTTCATCTTTTTTTCTGAGTCCGGTTGATCGAGATGAGGTGGGTACAATGATTCATAGACTGAGTAATAGTAAATCTTTGGACTATTACGGTTTACACAGTGCTTGCTTAAAATTGGGTAAAGATGTTTTAACCGATCATTTAACGTATTTAATTAACCTTTCCTTTAGTAGTGGTATATTTCCAGAGTGTTTAAAAATAAATAAAGTTACTCCGATATTTAAAAAGGGCGATCACTCCTCGCCGAACAACTATAGACCTATATCTCTTGTACCTATATTATCTAAGCTATTAGAAACTGCCTTTAAAAATAGACTTGTTAAATACTTAGAAAACAAAAATGTTTTAAGTAATTCTCAATACGGCTTCCGTTCCGGTAGATCAACTATAAGCTCACTAGTGGACATTATTACATATATTACAGATGATTGGAATTGGGTAACGTAGTCATGGGTGAATTTTTGGATTTGACAAAGCATTCGACTGTCTATCACATGATTTATTATGGAAAAACTAGCCATTACGGAATCAGAGGCCCCCCTCTTTCATTTATTGAGAGTTTTATAAAAACAGATATCATGTGTTATTAAAAACAACTCTTTGAAACATAATTTGTATGGCGTCCTCAAGGCTCCGTCTTAGGCCCATTCTTTTCATTATCTATGTTAACGACATCAGTGATTTTGTAAATGTTAAACACGTGGCATATGCCGATGATACTACCGTTTTAATAAGTCATAAGAAAATAGAACAACTTAATGATCTATCGGAGGAAGCTCTTAAGCAAGCTGAATCTTATTTTGCAAGTATTAATTGTGCTTCAACAGAGACAAGACACAAAAAATTGTCTTTAACTTAAATCCTTGTATGGATCACTCTAATAACGCACCTGTCAAGTGTCTCGGTTTGGCCTTGGATGGAAAATTGACGTGGGGAGCACATGTGGATGCCCTAGCCGCTCGCTTATCAACTGTCATATACATTTTAAGAAATTTAGTAGATGTTATTACCAAAGATGCTTTGTTGATGGCATATCATGCTCTTTCCACTCCGTTGCGAGCTATGGTGTCCTCCTCTGGGGGGGGGGGGGGGGGGGGGGGGGGGGCCGCACATCGTGGAGAGATATTGCTCTTACAAAAGAGAGAATCAGAATAATTTCAAACATCAACAATAGAGATTCTTGCAGACCTTTTTTCAAAAAATTTCGAATTTTAACGATTACTAATCAATATATTTTACAATGTCTGATCTACTGTAGGAATAACTTGGACTCTTACTATCGCCAGACGGTGTACGATACCAGAAATAAACTATATCCTAACCCACAATTTAGACTAACCAAAACCATAAACTCATTTAGATATATTTCTTTAAAACTTTATAATTTACTTCCAATTAAATGGAAGGATCTTAATGACATAATGTTCCAAAAAGTAATTAAAACTTATTTAATTGATAATCCTTACTATGAAATACAGGAATTCATTAGTAATATAACTACTGTGGGTGTAGAGTAGCGTGTGTCCCTGGCTCCGGACCTGTACTTGTATCTTTGTTTGTTGTCAATGTTAAATATCTTTGTCTATTGTTAATGTTTAATGTTATTTGTTAATTTTAATCTGACATGTGCATACGATTTTTTTTTTGTCACGCACGAATAAAATTATCTATCTAAATTATCTATCTATCTATCTATAATGTATGGTTAGCTGCATGCTTTTCGTTGTCATATAGAATCGTCAAATAACTATTTTTTAGTGGTGGGCACTATCGGTATTTTCAACTATCGATAGTTATCGATAGTCGACTATCGATAACTATCGACAACTATCGATAATGTTCACCATTTTACTCAACTAATTTTTAGTGTTGGGCACTATCGGTATTTTCAACTATCGCTAGTAGGACCAACTATCGATAGTTATCGATAGTCGACTATCGATAGTTGACTATCGATAGCTGACTATCGATAACTATCGATAGTCGCCATCGATAATGCCCACCATTTTACTCAACTAATATGTCCTCAGAAATACATTTTGTTTTGTTTCTTGTTATTTATTATTTGTGTTTTTTTTTTATTCCAGACTAATAAGAACTCTGACACTACTATTTTATGGTTTCATCAATACCAGCTACTATAGATATTACAAAAGAAACAATTAGTTCCACCCAATGAATAGTTGATGATTAATAACACAAACGTTTCTAACTAACAAGACAATACATAAATAAACCTTTAAGCTACTCAGAAAGGGAAAATAAATAGCACATTAAAATGATACTTTATACGTATTTACATTGAATTTGAGCATCTCTCTGCGTTGTAAACTATATATAAATACAATACTGGTGGACATTATTATATTTAATTATGGGAAAATATTGATAATGCCCACCAATTATCGATATTTTCGACTATCAACAGTTATAGATCGACTATCGATAACTATAGATAGCTGACTATCGATAACTGTGCCCACCACTACTATTTTTTCTTTGTAATGAATTATACAGTTTATAAAAATAGAAACGTTTTCAAATAATTTACTCATGAATAGCAATGACCGGAGACAATAAGTTTCCTGTTGCCGTTTACCGCGATTGTTGCAAAATACTTCACATCTAATACTTAAATAAATATTATGTAAGAACACTCAAAAAAATTTAGTTCGTAATAATGATTGACAGCAATTTGAATAAAATTTTATTGGGTTGGAACTACAAAACAATTTATTATTATACTGAAAACACGTTGAGGAACTTCTTAGTGACTCAATTTATTACTACAGCAATTTAATATTATAATGTATATGTTGGGTAGCACAAAACTGCCGTTCTAATTATCAATCCTATAATTGTTAATTTAACATACTACATGTATCGGCCTAGGCCATCCTCAGGTATGTTTTGTAATCTGTTGAAAGAGGAAATGAAAATTGTCAGATTTTACATTTAAAAATTCTATTTCAATGAATTGAATTTATTTAAATTGGAAAAAAAACAGTTTTATCACCAAGTTTTGAAACTGTTATTACTTTGGAAGTTGAGAGAATACTGATCTTAAGACACACTTGATTATTAGATATTATTGATAATTAGAACGGCAGTGCTACCCAACATATACATTATTATTATTATACATTATTATTATTATTATTATTATTATTGTATATACATGATACTCTGTGAGTTTAAGATGTTTATTATTTTACAAAGATATTTGCTAATTTTATCAATATAATATCTACAAATATGTTCTGATTAGAATACAAATTCGCAATATTATATTGGAGTAAGCACTAAATTTTGCGCTGATGCGCTAATAAATAGCTTTATATACGCCTTGTGCAGTACATACAAATGTCGCAAGAGTGACACTGACGAGCCTCGAAAAGGCGAAACATCGATGTCAATAGTGATATTTGTATGGATTTTTCTACATTATTATATATACATCAATTCATAGACGTAAATTTGAATTTGAATTTAATATTAATTGTAAGAGAAAATCGCATGCCTCGATCAATGACAAAGAATTCATTCATTCAATCTAATCTTTTTCATACTTATATTCAGTAAAAATCTTCATTATATATTTTATAACTTGAAATCAAAGAATTCAACACCAACAGTCCGTATTTCAGGTGAACATTTAAGAGAAACAGAGCAACAGGAAGATATCTAACAATAAGTATCTTTATACATATTTATAACAAAACATTCCAAATCAAAAGCGCAAAGAGTGTCTTATAGCCCCCATCAGACGTCCTTGTCGGCTTGACGCCATCTAGCTTTCTGGTCGGCATAACACCATCTGGCACTCTTGTCGGCTAGGCGCTGTCTGGCGTTTTTGTCGGCTTGACGCCGTCTGGCCTTCTTGCTGACTTGACGCCGTCTAGTGTTCTTGCCGGTTTAACGCTGTCGGGCGCCCTTGACAGCTTTGCGCTATTGTCCATATTTATGTTAGAATTATATTTCTAGTAGGGATGTGTAGTATTTTATTGAAAGTTTCTGTTACCTATTTTTACTTCAGACTTAGAATTCACATTTTTTATGTAGTTCGTTAGATTGCTGTTTTTTCTTTAGCAACTATAGTTTTCTATCGACAGGACACCTTTATACAGTCCGAGAAACTCTATTTTTTTTTGAAACAACTGTATGTGTTATAACTAGAGTGACATCGTTGTGTACAGTTTGTCATTGGCGTTACGTTTGGTAACAGGGTAAATCTCGCATACGCCGCGTAGGAGATAGGCGGAGAGCGACGGCAGTACTGACCAAAACGTAGTTAGTAACCTAGTGGAGAGCATTGTATCCATGTTCAGCTTTAAATATCTATATATTTCGTTAGCATTTCAATTTATAGGTGTCCTTTTTGGTATATTTTGTTACTGTGCGGTTTTAAGAGCCCTTTTTTCATTTATTTCATTACTGCCCTACTTTAAAAGTTGTGGTTTTGCTTTATATTATAACCGTCCTGTTTTAGAAGTGTCTTTTTTCCTATATATTTCGTCACTACCTTTTTTTCATTTTCAGTTTATTTTGTTAGGTACTCTCATCTTTTCGGAGTATTCTTTAGAGTTTATATTTCGTTTTATAATATATTTGATTGCTTTAATATTTACTTGTTTCGTATTCTTTCATTTTATTTTGCTGAGAATGTTAAGCATTGTTTCAGAACAAGGCATCACTTTTACTGCCATTAACAAAAAAAAAGTGCTTTGCGCCATTTGTTCTGCGAAAATAGGATTGAGGGGCAAATACACTCTTGAGCGGCATCTGAAAAGTACGAGTCATATTAAATACCAAACAGCTATGTCACATGATAAATTTGTAATTGATTTTTGGTGCCAATATTCGATTATTATATATTACAGGATTCAATTCTTCGTAAGTTTCTTAAAAATATATACCAACCAAGATATACCCCATTCATCCACAATTAGAAAATATTATGTACTTAAGCAATTCGACAAAACAATAATAAAGCAAAAACATTATCTCTGGATAAGCGCAGATGAAACGACAGATATTAAAGGAAGGTGCGTTGTTAATGTAATAGTTGGCACATTACATCTAGAAAATCCTTCAATGTCATTTTTTAGTAGCTGCAAAAATCAGATTGCGTGTCACTGCAAACGATATTACCAATATGATCGTTAAAAACGTAAAAAATGTAGCTGGTGACGAATGCTTAAAAGTTCTACTCTTTCTCTCAGATTCTACAAGCGTAATGTTCAAAACAGGTAAAAATTTCCCGATTTTAATTCATTAATTAATTTATTTAAAAAGATTTGATTGAAAGCACCAATAAGGATAAAGTTATGTAAAGAAATGTGTCCGAATATACGTTTGTTGTCAGAACTTAATTTGTTTTAATATGACAATTATTTGATTGTGAGAATTTAGAGACTGTTGTTTAATGTAATCTCCTTATGTAGAATAAACAGTAGTACTGTAGAAAGTAAACGTAAAATATGACCTCATATAAGTGTATTAATCGCGGTGGTTTGTTAAAAAAATATCTGGAAGAAAAAACTTATATAACTAAGTAAACGATGAAGATGATAGAAATGCTTATTTATTCTTTCCATCAGAAAATCAGTGAGGGTTGCAGAGAGATAGTACAAGAGGATATTTCTCAGTTCATATGACGTCACTTATAAACAATTTATTTGGAAGAAAGTGGAAAAAATTATATAGTAAACCCAAATGCAGGTATTCCTATTGTTATATATGGGAAGTAGTGTATGTAGTATGTAAATATATTTGGAAGTATGTGTATAAACAATAGTTTTTATAGAATATAGTAAAGAAATTGTAGAGCGTATGTTAGAGTGGGTCAGTCTGAAATAAAGGAATAAAGAGTAAAGAAATATTTAAGTTTGACAGGATACAACAGTGGCGACGAGGTGATTTAAATTGTGAAGAAGACAATTTCCACGTGTCAAAATAGCTACAAGCAAAAATGTAATCGGTCATTTGCGGGAGTTCGACGCAGAGACAAATGATTGGACAATATTTGTTCCTCGATTGCATAATTACTTTGAAGCAAATGGAAATCAAGAAGACGAAAAAAAGAGAGCCATATTTTTAAATTTATTATGGGAAAATTCGTACCGATTGATTTTTAATTTATGTCTACCGAAAGTTCCAGAAAAGAAAACGTTTAAAGAATTAATCCAGTTGTTTAATGAATTGAATTTTCAAGATCAAGTATCTGTTTTTGCGGAAAGATACAAATTTTATACTGCAAGGAAGGCAACAAGTGAGTCGATGCAAGAAAGTCGATGCGGCTAGACTTAGAGGATTTGCAGTACATTGTGAATTTGATATGGAATTATCTACCGTATTTAAATTTGAGAGGATACAACACCTATACAACAAAAAGTCAAGTTGGAACCTTAAACTCAAAAAACCACGCCCAAAAGAGAACTTTAAACTTGTATGGAACTAAATATTATTTTTATATTTATTATAAATACATATACTTTAATAATAAATGTAACAACAGATAATATATTACATAATAATATATTACTTATGATTATTTATTCTTACAAAATTATTTTTTATACCTCGGTGATTTCATAACTAATAGGGCTGAAATGTATAACTTATTAACTCCTGAAAGCAATCGATGATCTTTTTAATTTTTTTATTTACATGTTCTAGCACACAGAAAGAACGTAAAGAAATATATAATAAACCCAAATACATACATTACTATATAAGAAAAAAATCAGGTTGCCGCATTAAACTCCACTAAAAAAACATCCCTCAAAAGGGAAAAATAACAACTTTCAACTGCGTGTATGGAAATAAATATTATTTTACTGTTATAATTTTCTTATTTATATTTCGATATATTTCGATGCTATAACTACTAGGGTTGAAACCTACATATAAATAATGCTGAAATTGAAAGATGAACAATTTTTTAACCCTAAAATAAACAATAACAAATTACTCCCTACTAAGATCATTCAAAGAGATTTTATTTCTTATTTACATGTTCTACCACAGGGAAAACACTGAAAAAAATGTATGATAAACCTCAATGTATACAGCCTAATATAACAAAAAGCCAAGTTGGCACCTTAAACCAAATTCAAAAACACCACCCCTAAAAAGGGGAAAATAAAGATAACTTTGAATTGAGTGAACCGCATTAGTCCTTAATTTTTTATGGAATGCCCATAGTCAATCTTTACTAATTTTTTTGAACGTGATAGCTCAGGTAATTCCTGAGAAAAAATATTGAATTTTGCCACCCTTATGGGTGGCCTACATCTCGATGGAAATGGCATCGATTGAGCTAATTTTTTGTATACACAATATGTGTGACAGTAGTACTCATTTGCTTTAATTTCAGCCCAATAGCTTTCGAGGCACTTTTCAATGGCTTATCGGAGTAGAGCCTTTCATGTAATTATCATGTTTCTGGTTGTGTCGCTTATCGTATTGAGTGTTGTAACCCTTCGGTGTGCACTCTGCTTAAATTTACACGGTGCTTTGATATAAATCCCACCAGGTAAAGAGTTATTTAAGGTGTCTCACTCCAATCGGAATGCCCTGTGTAAAGGTAAAGTCAAATTGTAGCACCCAAAAATTCTGAATTCCCTCTGAAATCTAAGTCGCATTTTTACGGCTTGGTTTTACTGTTCTCAATCGTCGTTAACAGGAATTGTAATTTAATACCATCCCCCTCTATCGCCGTCCCGTCGGACAAGGCGAAGTAACCGTAAGCTCTGCAATTTCGGAATGGGCTCGCAGACGACAGTTCTGCATCGTAAATTACTCAAATCCCACTACCAATTTCCTCGTCGGCATTTCGGAGTTGAAATTCGGTCCATTCGTTCGTACCTGACGGAACCGTGTGTACCTAGAGCCGATGCTGCCACTCTCCACCCCCCTACCCCCACCACGCCCCGACGGTACAGTTCGGCGTGAAACTAGGGACGACTTGCTGAGAATTGTTGAATTATTTCTCGCAATTTGAAGAGGGTCCCGAAGTTATGTCACTGTTGGCCGGCTTTGGGATTACTTCTGTGGGATTTGAGGCTGTAATTGCTGGTGTAAACATCTCTGAGTGTTATGGAGGAAGAGGCGGACGGCAGATGTGGCGGGCTGTGATTCAACTGATTGCCGCTTATTGTTAGTTGTAGTATAGTGTAAGTGTAAGAATTATTCATACGGTAACTTTAGGTTTATTGAAGAAACGAACCTTTTAAACCGATTAATTTCCGTTTGGTTTCTGATTTAAGTTTGCGTTTAACTAACTAAAAATAACTAACAAAACAGAAGTAAAAGCAACTATAACTAACAGCTTCTTGCGGGTTTCGCCGTGTGTCAAAACTTTCGCTCGACGTTTCGCTGTTCATACTGACAGCTTCTTCAGGATAACTGAACTGATTCTCCATGGTCCGACATTCTTCTTATATACGCCCCTGGTGCATCCAACCGTGTAGTTTCCGCTCCATTGACCGTGACGGGTTCATAGTAGGCTCTTCCACGTGTTGCTAAGGTGGTACCCTTCTTCTCTGTTAACGGTTTTATTCTTCTCTATTTCTATGGCTTCCCTGATGAGTCTTTTTCCGTAGTTCTTGGTGGTAGTTATTACTTTTACATTCTTGAGATCCATTTTCTTTTCTCATGTTCTTTTATTCTTATGTCGATGGCTCTTCCTGTTTGTCCGACGTAGCACTGTCCGCATTGGCATGTTATCTTGTAGATACCTTCTGTGCGCCCCTTGGGTATCTTATCTTTTGCGGTCGGTAGATACTGCTGGATCGACGTTGCAGTCCCGAAGCGTACTTGTACGTTACGTTTCTTTAAAATTCGGCCTACTTTTTCGGTGACTCCTGCTATGTAAGGTAAACACGCCATCCCTCTTCGTGGTTCTGTAGTTGTCTCCAGTGTCGTCTTCTTCTTAGTGGCTCTCCTAATGTCGATGTCAGTGTAACCATTCTTCTTTAGTGCTTTCTCCAAATGTATCTTTTCACTGGTAAGATGTTGTTCGTCACTGATGGTTTCGGCTCTGGATAGCAATGTTTGTATTAATGTCTTCTTCTGCATCGGATGATGGTGAGATCCTGCATGCAGATATCTATCGGTGTGCGTCTTCTTTCTAAATACTGCGTGCTGTAGCATTCCCTCTTTTGTTTTCTTAACCATAACATCCAGGAAATGGAGATTTCCATTTTGTTCTTTCTCTATGGTAAACTTTATGGCTGGGGTGCTGCGAGTTTATGTGTTCCAAGAACTGTTGTAGTTTTTCTTCTCCGTGTTGCCATATGACAAAAGTATCGTCGACATATCGCAGCCAACACTTGGGTTTCATATCGCTGGAACTTAGGGCTTCTTCTTCAAATGCTTCCATAAACAAGTTGGCTATTACTGGTGATAAAGGGCTTCCCATTGCTGTTCCGTTCTTCTGCTCGTAGTATTTTCCTTCATACGAAAAGTATATCGTGGATAAGCACAGTTTCACTAATTCAATGACGTCTTCTTGTAGTCCAAGTTCTGGAAGTAAGGCCAGTGCGTCCTCCGTGGGTATGTTGGTGAATAGCGATATAATGTCGAAACTTACTAAAATATCTGTAGGTTCAGTCTTTAGCGTAGACAGAATATCCACGAAACGTTTCGAATTCTTCACATACGTTGCAGTTTGTCCGGTGTATGGCTTTAGTAGGTTAGCTAAATATTTCGACAAATCGTAGGTCGGTGATCCAATGTTGCTAACAATCGGTCTTAATGGCACTCCTTCTTTATGTATTTTTGGTATTCCATACAGCCTGGGTGGTCTAGCGGCTCTTGGTAGCAATCTGTTCTGCATCTCTTTAGGTATTGATGAAATCTTTATGCTCTGCCTTACTGTTTTTGTGATCTTCTCCGTTGGATCTTTTCTTATTTCCTTGTAGGTGTTCTCGTCAAGTAGTTCATTCATCTTTTTCCGGTAATCTTCTTTATTTAGTAGTACTGTTGCATTCCCTTTGTCTGCTTTGAGGATAACGATGTCTTCTTCAGCTTTCAAATTCGTAAGTGCTGCCTCTTCTTCCCTGGATAGGTTGCGTTTCGGTGGCTTTGCTTTTTTCAATGCTCTGCTTACTTCTTGCCGCACTTCTTCTGCTTCGATGTTCGGAATTCCTTTGATCGCTGCTTCTACCTCCGTGATGATTTCTTCTGTTGGTACTCTTTTGGGTGCAATGACGTAGAAGTAAAAGCAGATATCAAGAATGCAAGAATTCTGTAGTCGGGCATGGCTGTTTGTCCACTAGCAGCCTTCTCACTCGCATGATAAAAGTTGAAGACGGGAGTTGTTTTATTTGCATTGGGAGATGGTTATACAGCTTAACTCCCAGAAGTTTTCGGATTTCCGTGTGCAAGTGAGCCTGTGATGTGACACTCTCAACTTGTTTCCGTTGTCTATATGAGTAACAACGGACATGATGTACTGCGACGGCAAGGGGTAAGTATATTTTGTGTTTTAAAATGTGTCCCGCAACTTTCATTGAAGCTTAGACTTCACAAAAATCTAATTGCTTTCTTTTAGCGGCACAAATACCCTGTCCGCCTCCACCGACACTCCCCAAAACAGGATACCATGTGACAGAATGGAGTGAAAAATAAATCATCCTGGCTGCTTTACTAGTCGTTGCGCGTTTGACCCTTCCAAAAGCGTATAGGCTGTCTATATGCGAGTTATATGCGCGTAGTCCATAATAATGTAAAAATGTAAAGTCAGCAAGACAAAAACACATACAAGGGAAATTTACCACAGCAACGGTAGTAGTTGAATACAACTCTTCGACCGCTCAACACCTAGCAAGCTGCTGCCCATCTTACCTTCAAACTCTCAAGAACATTGTGTAACTTTGTTAATCTTTGTAATTAAGTAATAAAGTTAATTTTTAAAAAAGGTTGTTAGTGAACCCAAAATCCTAATTTGCGGATGTCATTTCAAACCGTCGTCAATGATGATTCCCAGAAACGCCACCTTGGACAGTGCGCCACTGCGAGTGGAAAGAGTGGTAATAGTTTTTGTTTTGTCAACGTTTATTTTTCGATTATTCGCAGTAAACCAACGTTCTGTGTCTTCTACAGCTCTCCCGCACTCATGCCGAAGTGTTAAAGGATCGTCTGGACGCATTAGCAACGAAGTATCATCCGCGTACAGACAAACCTCGCGCGCTCTAATGTTGGATGGAAGGTCGTTGACATAAATCAGGAACAATAAAAGCCCCGAGAGTGGATCGCTGAATACACCATGTTTAATCTCTCCAAGAAGGAACAGTGACTAGTTCCACTCCGTCTCCTGCACCCTGTCAGAGAGATAAGATTTCAATAACTGCTACATACATCTTCTAATGCCATAGTACTCTCAAATTTCTCAAGTAGGATCTCGCGATTTACCGAATCAAAAGCTTTTTGATATAGATGGTAATTTGCTGAGGGGCTATAGTTTTGACCCACGTTTCTATCACTTATTTTGTGTATGGGAATAACTTTCTCTACTTTCAAAGTGCTGGGAAAAAATTGCACACAGATGACTTTCGATGTAAGTTAATCGAAGTTATTTTTTTCTAAATTAGAAGAAGCCGCATATATAATGACGACACCAGACGCTATCAGTGCTCCAAGCCTGGCATTACGTAGGATATGGATGTCGTTAGTGCGTAACAAGGATCACATCGGCACTCAGATGGGTTAGTTAGATATAATGAGAATTCTCGAACCACAGTAACAACGAAATAATAAAGAGAAATAATTCTTAAAACTCAAGAAAATATGACGAAACTTTCTACAGAAATAAATTTCAAAAGAAAAACACAAAATAACTCTCATGCAACCAACATACATAATAATATAGTGAATACATTTCCAATCGCAAACAATGGAATTGGCAAACCACAGTCGTTATTAGGGCTACCCTGCTGACACCAGTAGAAACACTGCCAAAATATCGGATTTAAACAATCTAATAGACCACAATCTTCTCCTAGACCCCTCACCACAAACTGCACTAAATTCGATAGCAAAGCTATCATCATCAGCAGAAACACTGAACTCAAAAGTTCAGTCCAGTTTAGTGCAGTTTGTGGTGAGGGGTATAAGTGAATCTAATAGATGATGGAAAGAACACAAACACCAACCCATATTCTAGTTATTCATCGTCAAGAATATTTCACGTCATAAGAAAATATATGTTAAAAAATCATAAGCTGGTTCAGTCAGTAGGATTATTAGATTGATCCAATACATTGTTGAAGTAGATAATTTTTATATTGTCATTAATTATGACCAAAGCATTTTTCACTGCCCATACAATTAAATAAATAAATATACTTTTTCATGTGCCCAGCCTATCATACATCAAATTAAAGTTCTAATTTAATACTTATAGCATATAGTTTATAGTACGCAGTATGTTTCAGCAGTATCTTATAAAATACCACCGGGATAATTCAGTTTTCCATGTTTTCATTGATAGATGCTATTCTTATTATAATTTTACGCATGTTTTTTTTTTTAATGTGTAATGCAGAACGTCCCTCTACAATGGACCATATATTTCTAATCTTTAGTCTTAATCAAACACAAACATTTATAACTAATAAAATTGCGGAATTAATGTAGGCGTGAACGAGCTGATAATATGTACCTAGTTATTTAGGCGTATTCTTTGTATTGGACTAGCATCGCCCACTAGAAAATTCTGTAGATATGAAACTGTTCACTTTAAGTCTCTTAGTTCTTACATCAGTGTCGTGTGTATTTAGCAACGTTTACAATATGATTGACGAACGTAGTGAGTACCCTTAAAGAAAAAAAAGTATGCGAACGATGTGATCCTAAGCAAGCGAGAGAGAAGATGTTCCATTACGGGTGGCCGATATTTTCTCTCTTGCTTGCTCGGGCTTGAATCGTTCGGGTATTTTTTCTTTAAGTCTACAATATCGCTTGTGATGACACTGTTCACTAGGACAGGTGCAGCTGGTGCATGCGTCATCAAGGAGTCTATGCTGTAGATCGAATTTCTTCGTATAACTTCGTAACTACCTTCGTAATATACTATCTTTCACACGATATTATATGACAAACTTCGATCTTATCATAGCCTCCTCAATGCGTCATGCACCGGCCACTACTGAGTTGGGTTAGAACTGTACTGTGTTTTTAGGTTTATGTTACCATTTACCACCTCTGCAACATTATTTCTGTAACCGGAGATGCCTTGAGGAATATAAAAAAAAAATAAAACATGGTCGTTGTAATCATCGAGGTATGTGTGAATGCATCAAGAAAGACAAGAAGAAAAAGACGGAAAAATATGACCAATCAAGACGGAACTAGTGTGGAATATTTGCTTTCTGTGTCTATTGTCGGCTGTTTTAAATAAAACAAACACTTTTTCACTTTTGTAGACATTATTTCGGGTTAATATACAGGATGTATCCGATATAAAGGTAAATATAATAATATATAGCAGCTGTAATCACTTACGATCAAAAAGTCTTAATGCACAGGGGGTCTATCTGTAAGCATTAACGAGAAATCTGTGCCCAACTTAAGTGCTGTCTCGAGTATACCCCCACATACCACTATCATTCAGCCATTGAGTACGACAAGTAATTGAATGAACTTGCGTTATCGGTTGTGTCACATATGTGTTTTCAAGGTCATCTGCGAGTGTTTGAAAGTAGTAAAATGAATCAAACACAAAAAGGCAATGCAGGCATTAATTTTGATAAATGAGGGGTACTCGATGGTTATATTGCCAATGTGTTAGGAAGAAGACATTCCTGTATAAGTCGCATGGTTAGACGATTCAACGAAACGGGATTTCACAACCGAGGACCAGAGCAAGGGCGGAAACGTTGTACCAACAGAAGATATGACCCTTTTCTGACGCAATGCGCCCTCAGAATTTGGACAATCGCTAGTAATATTAAAAAAAAATGAGTTATCAGCGGTTTGTAATATTATCATATCGTCGCGAACAATTAGAAGACGTTTAACTGAAGGCGATGTAAAAAGCAATAGACCGCCCAAGAAATCATTACTCACCAGAGAACGCAAAGTTCGAAGATTACGTTTCGCCAGAAATCATCAACATTGGTCTGTAGATGATTGGAAGAAGGTTTTATTCATTG
The DNA here is from genome assembly GCA_004143645.1 of Protaetia brevitarsis. Taxonomy (NCBI): domain Eukaryota; kingdom Metazoa; phylum Arthropoda; class Insecta; order Coleoptera; family Scarabaeidae; genus Protaetia; species Protaetia brevitarsis. Next base: position 964,074 of record RXPK01000247.1, on the reverse strand, counting down.
ACGAAACGAGAGTTAGCTTAAAATCTCCTGATGGATGTGAGCGTGTTTGGCGAAGACAAGGAGAAAGATTTCCTAGTTGTACCATTTTTCCAAGGGTGCTGTTTGCAGGTGGCTTTGTAATGTTTTGGGGAGAGATTTGCTTCGATTGGTCCCTATACGTGTGCGGTCTATGAATGCAGAATACTATCTGGAAAATATCGTACATGAACATGCAATGCTATTTGCTGGTTTTGTAGGTCCCAATTTTTTATTAATTCATGACAATGCTTGTTCTCATGTAGACTGTACATATTACTGACTACTTGCATGCTGTTGATATTGCGTTCTTGGGATGGCCACCTCTCGCTCCTGACCTCAACCCCATTGAACACTCATGGGACCACCTAAAAAAGAAGTTCCAAGGTCGAAGACTCCCACCTACTAATCACAATCAACTGATGGATGTGGTAATTGAAAAATGGGCGAATATTCCTCAGGATGAGATTCAAAATTTAATTGCTGGCATGCCAAGGGATAAATAAATAATGTATAATGCGGCTATTAGGAGCTTCTTTACATCATGCTAGGAATGAAATTGGCTTAGTCAGTAGTTTGACAAATGGATCAGATGATGGCTCCAGACTTAACGCCCCTTGATTCTTTTTATAGGGACATCTAAGTCACTATACATTGCATAAATATTTTGAAAAATACTAAAAAAAAATGTTAAAAAACATTTTTATTTACTTCACTTTATAGAACTCACCTTGCCCGAAACCCATTCACTACTTTTATTTGACAAATATTGATTTATTATTCCGCACATATTTTTTATGACTATTCTATGACAATACAATGGACCATAATTAATTTCCGATTTCAATAACACACAAGATTTTATAGTCAATAAAATTGAGGTGGAAGTAAAACAAGCGTAAACGAATTTATAATGTGTAAATATTTTATACGGATATCCCTGCATCGGGCTGGCAGTATTCACTAGAAAATTCCGTAAACATGAAGCTGTTTCCTGTCATTTTTTTAATTCTTACTTCTTCATTATTCTCGTGTATATCTGAGCACGTATTTACTATAATTGATGACGCCAGTACGTTCAGTATAGTAGCACTTGCTTATGATGATGTTACTGGCAATAATTTGTATCGTATCATTTTTAGTGTTATGTTGGCATTTAGTGATTTGGCGAAACTACGCTTGTAACAGAATATGCACGCAGGAATTTAGAGAAGTTGATTTTGGACGTTGTAATCGCCGAGATAATTGTGAATGTATTGTGAAGGACTTGTAAGATCTAGACTATCAAGTCCAGATCTAAGTTTAGAACTTGTTTTTCCAATGGCTATTGTACACCGTTTTAGATGACAAATGCTGCAATAAATACATTGTTAACATACCGGTCTTTCACTCTATCACAAATATATGATATTTTTTATTTATTTACAGTGTAGTAACTTATAGATGCATTCAATATCATTGGAATTGCAAAATAAAAATACAATATAGATCGTATTATTTTTTTAGTATTAGCGTATATTGGTTACAAATAAAGACGCAGCCAGTAGGATTATTATAATTCTTCTATCTAATACCAATTGTAGATGTATTGTGGAGGAGTGAGAAATAGTGATCAACAACACGTTTTTCGTGAAGAGCACACACAATCTCCTCAGAAAAAATTAATGTATGGGCCGGAATTCTTGGAGACAAAATATTGGTCGGATATTCATGGAAGGACATTGAACTGGTGAAATGTAGGTATAGAAATCTATTAGAAAATGTAATAGATTCCCTTACAAATGAATCTTAAATATAAATAGGAGAGCTGGATATATATAGACTGGAGAGCGGAAGTTAAATATCTAGGCCTTACCCTAGACAATCAACTTCTATGGAACAAACATGAACTTGAAGTAACCAACAAGGCCAAAAGAGCTCTGATGGTGTGCAGAAACTTTACAGGGAAAAATTGGGGATCCAACCCAAAAATACTGCTTTGGATGTATACAGCGATAGTGAGACCGATGATCACCTATGCATCAGTAGCATGGAGCAAAAGAACTAATCTGGCCACCGCGAGAATTAACCCCTCGAAAGTGCAAAGATTAGCATGTGCATGCATAACGGGGGCTATGAAAACCTGACCAACAGCAGCTATTGAAGTAGTATTGGATCTTGCCCCCCTCCACATTGTAGTAGAGGGTGTGGCGAAAAGAACCGCACTAAGAATGATCAAGGAAGGAATGATTAGGCATAGGCCTCAACCTCCTGACGGTGATCAAACTTGGGATATGCCCCGGGATGATATGTTAAAAAAACTTAGCCTTGTGAAGGAATTCACCATAAAGCTAAGTAACAGGAGCGAGTGGGATCATAACACCATCTTGAACTTGAATAGAAATGCCATCAAATGGTAAACTGATGGCTCCAAAACGGCAGAAGGAACTGGAATAGGTGGGGGAATAGGAATATATGGGCCTAGAACTACATATTCCGAAAGCTTGGGAAAATACCCAAGTATATTTCAGGCGGAAATACACGCTATTGGAAGATGTGTTCAGTTCAATATGGATAGGAACTATCGGAAGTAGGAGATTATCATCATGTCTGATAGTCAAGCAGCCATCAAGGCGCTGAGCTCATATGAAATCAGCTCCAAGATGGTCTGGGAATGCCTAGGGAAACTAAATAAGCTAGGCAAAAGAAATAAAGTAACCCTCCTGTGGGTTCCGGGTCACACAGGAGTGGAAGGAAACGAAATAACGGATAACCTCGTAAAAAAAGGGGCTGGAATGCTTTTTGTAGGGCCTGAACCCTTTTGCGGGTTAAGTACCAGTACAATACTGAAGAAACTAAAAATAGAAATGGAGCAGAGAAAATCTAGTTACTGGGAAAATCTCCAGGGAATGAGGCAAAGTAAAATTCTTCTGGGAACTTATAACCAGAAGAGGTTTACAGTATGCATCAACCTGAGTAAGAACAATGTTCGCATATTAACAGGAATACTTTCAGGCCATTGTAGACTGAAAGGACATCTGAGTAAGCTTGGATTGGAAAAAGATCCTGAATGCAGCTTTGTGGGGAACAGGATGAAACACCCATCCACCTCCTCTCAAACTGCGTAGCACTGTGCAACCCGAGGGCATTGTACCTGGGAGCATGTGAAATCGAAGAGGGAGACTTACCTAGACTGGGGCCCTCTGATATCCTATACTTTCTAAAAGGAATAGGATTGGAAGACCAGCTGTAAATCAGCAAGAATAGGGGACACAATAGATCGTTTAGGTCGCAGTGTAACACCACCCTTTTACTTACATACATACATACAAATGAATCTTCAGAAAACTAAAACCGATAAAGAAGATAATTTGTTGCTAGATGGTGAAAGTCTGTTTTTTAAACAGGACGGAGCTCTTTTACATTATGCTCTGCCTGAATGAAATTGAGTTAGTCAGAAGTTTTTTGACAAATGGATCAGAAGAAGGAGCGCTATAGAACGGCTCCAGACTTAACGCCCCTTGATTCTTTTTATAGGGGTACCTAAAGAGTATAGTAGTGTATAAAACTCAACCTCAAAGTATTCGTGACGTTAGGCGTAGAATAGTAGAGGAGTGTGAGCGGACTACCCAAGAGACGTTTCAAAAAGTACGGGAGATGCTCGAACAGCGACTTCACCATTGCATTACCAATAATGAGAAGCGTTTTGAACACCTGTTGAATTAAGTACAATTTCATTCTGACGGTAATAAAATAATTTTCACTAAAATGTCGACTTTTAATTTTTAATCTTTACTTTAAAAAATAAAGCGACAAAAATTTTCTAATAACCCTTCCTATTTGAACTTTTTGATATAATCGGAGGTGGAAATAAATATTACATGAAATATTTGTCAAATAAAAATTGTAAAGGAGTCACTATACATTTCATAAATATTTTTAAAAATACTACAAAAAAATATTAAAAAACATTTTATTTACTTCACTTTATAGAACTCACCTTGCCCGAAACCCATTCACTCTTTTATTTGACAAATATTGATTTATTATTCCGCACATATTTTTTATGACTATTCTATGACAATACAATGGACCATAATTAATTTCTGATTTCAATAACGCACAAGGTTTTATAGTCAATAAAATTGTGGTGGAAATAAAGAAGGCGTAAACGAGTTTATAATATGTAAATATTTTATATGGATATCCCTGCATTGGGCTGGCAGTATTCACTAGAAAATTCCGTAAACATGAAGCTGTTTCCTGTCATTTTTTTAATTCTTACTTCTTCATTATTCTCGTGTATATCTGAGCACGTATTTACTATAATTGATGACGCCAGTACGTCTAGTATAGTAGCACTTGCTTATGATGATGTTACTGGCAATAATTTGTATCGTATCATTTTTGGGTTTATGTTGGCATTTACTAATTGGGCGAGACTACGCTTGTAACGAAAGATGCACGAAGGATTTTGAAGAGGTTGATTTTGGACGTTGTAATCACCGAGATAAATGTGAATGTATTGTGAGAGGCTTGTAAGATCTAGACTATCAAGTCCAGATCTAAGTTTAGAACTTGTTTTTCCAATGGCTGTTGTACACCGTTTTAAATGACAAATAAAAATTATGATACTGCAATAAATACATTGTAAACATACCTTTCCTTCACTCTATCACAAATATATTTTTATTTTGATTTAAAGTGTAGTCATGATTGGAATTGCAAAATAAAAATGCAATTTAAATCGTATTTTTTTTAGTATTAGCGTATATCAATTACAAATAAAGGCGCAGCCAGTAGGATTATTGTAATTCATCCATCTAATAATAATAATAATAATAATAATAATAATAATAATGTTTATTAATGTCCAACAGGTACAGACCCAAAGAGGACACAAAATAATGTAATGCATTGCAAAATTCAGTTACAAAAAGACAAATATAGTGCAGATTATATACACATGTATATATACATATCTATATTTTTAATGAAACACATCACAACTGGTATTGCCAAGCTTGACCATCACTGAAACAGGTGACCGTTTCATCAAATTTGTCCTGGCTTGAGGTGGCTTAAAGCTGTATCCGCTCCTGGTGTTTAAGCGTGGGACGAGAAATGTGATATTTTCCAGAAGATATGGACAATCGATCTTATTCTGAAGTAAGTTTATTAAAAATTTCCTGCATTGTGCATCACGACGCTCCGATAAGGATACCATCCCATGACGCTCCAATAGGTCCACTTGAGGTATACCAATTTCTGGGTACATTATGTCCAAATTAACCGATAAGAATTTAAGAAATTTGCGGTGAATGCGATCTAGTTGCAAAGATTCACACGCATAAAATGGGTACCAAACTAATGGCGCATATTCCAGTTTGCAAAGGACATAGGACATAGGTATTATATAAAGTCTTAATGACTTCTATGTCAGTAAAGTAACGCGATACACGCATCAGGAAGCCAAGGGAGCTGAATGCATTTTTACATACAGATATAATTTGGGGTTTAAAGGTAAGACCGGTGTCAAAGAGAACATCAAGATCTTTACATTCTGTCTTCCTCTCTAAAGAAATATCGTTGACTGTGTAGTCCACAGTGATCGGGGAATCGAGACGTGCGTATGAAATAACACAACACTTCTTAACATTAATATTGAGGCTGTTGGATGTACTCCAGTTAACGAGTTTATTTAAATTTTCCTGTAGCATGATGGTATCTCTATTAGATGAAAGTTTCGTATATAATTTAATATCATCAGCATAGGCTAGTACAGGACAGGTAAGACATGTTAAGAGGTCGTTTATAAAAAGATTGAATAAGAGAGGGTCTAGGTTTGAGCCTTGTGGCACACCAGTGTGTAATATGTATTCCATAGATACAAATCCGTTGTAAGATACATAACACTCGCGATTACTTATATAGGAACTCAATAAATGAATAGCTGATGGAACAAAACCAAAACCTTCCAGCTTTGATAGAAGAAGTGGATGCTCAATTGTATCAAAGGCTTTCGATAGATCGGTATAAATAACATCCACTTGACCACGCTTATCCAATACATCACAAAGGAATTGTGTAAAACATGTCAAATTGGTAACTGTAGAGCGACCAGTAATAAAACCGTGTTGATATGGGGACAAATAAGAGCAAGTGCTATTATAAATAGAAGAATAGATACCTTTTTCAAACACTGTAGCAAAATTTGATAGAATTGAGATTGATTGATAGTTGGAGAGGAGGCTATTATCACCAGATTTGAGTAGTGGACAGATTTTAGTCTTTTTCCAAGCATAGGGAATGTTCCTGAGGCTATCGACATGTTAATAATTATTGTTAAGGATATGCCAGGACATATCTGCAATCTTTAATGAAGAAACTAGGTATCATGTCATAACCTGATGTAAATTTGTTAGGAAAAGTGGACATAGTTTTAATTACTTCAATTTCAGTTGTAGACGTGATAATACAAGGTAGGCTATTGGTTGTTGATTGATTAACAGAAGTAGTGCTGGAAGAGTTAGGAATTCCTGAGAAAAAAATCGGCGAAAGCATTTACAATGTCAGTAGGATTAGTATATTCACGTTGGTCACTATTATATAATCTGCCGGGAATTCTTGTTGACTTTTATTATTATCGATATAATTGTAGATGCATTGTGGAGCAGAGAGAAATAGTAATCAACAATCGCATACAAGTGCAAAAATATACGCATATTTAAATTTGTTACATAATCCGCCCTATGTTGTATCATTTACGTTAAAATAGCGTAAAACGTTAAAGATAACATAATATACACATGCAGGGATAATCATAACAGTTGCAACGAATTTGCGTATGTTGTATCAATGCATGTTATTCGACATGTAAAAATTGAAACGTTATTAGGAGAACAAGGCTGGAACTATGCTCACTTGTCAGCACTATTCTTTTTTCTCAATGCAACGTAGTGGAAATAAGACGCATGTTACTTTATAACGTTCACTTGTCGGATACAACGTAGGACTTCATACTGAGATAATGTAAATACGTCAAATCTGTTGATGACTTTATTTTCAGTTATTCATAAGGTGTGTGATACGAAATAAAGGGCATTATCTTTAAATCTAAATCATTCAATCTACGAACCTCTAAGATTTTGTCAAAATCAAAAATATCGGTCGTATTCTTTTCTTGTTGAGTATTAGCGTAGATACATTATGCATAAAGGCGCAGCCAGTAGGATTATTGTAATTTACCCATTTAATACTTGCCAGCGCTGTTTGCTCGGATATTGGCGAAGTTATAGGTTTCCCGGCGCCACCATTACCTCGCTTTCGATAGCATATTAATAATCCCGGCTCAGTTCCGATATTCGCGACAAATCAACGTTACGGAATCGACCGTCGCCCCATTGTGAACACTAATTACATTGGCGTCGAATCGGAACGTCAAATAATAAGCCAGCGGTCGCACATAACAGATTTCCGTCCGGGCGTTCGATGTGATTTTCTATGTTCATTTTTCCTCGGGAAGTCTCTGGGAAAATGGGGCTCCCCCAGAACCTGAGCGGAAGGCGTTCATTGGGAATTCGGTTTAATGGCTCGCGGACGCGGAAACGCCAATTGATGTAGGGGGCGCTACCAGCTCTACTATACGGACGTAATCGGAGGAATTCTAGAGAATTCTTTATGGACGGTACTTACCTTGGGTTTGGCCGTTATGTTCGGTTGAAATAGTTTTATGTCGTGCATAGATTTCCCGCTTGCTTCTGTGGAAGTTTCTAATTTGAAATTCGTTAGAGCAGTGAATGCAAAAAAAGTCTTTTTTACATATATACTTTATGTTGTTCTAGATCCTAATTTTGTTACAATAAAGGATATTTTTAAGGTCGGCAAAACTAACGCGTCATTGCAATATCTCTTTAGTTTTAAGCTTCACAACAAAACGTCTATTATTATAAATGTTAATTATAGTTCATTTACTATAACAGACGAGGTACTACGTGAGTCAGTTTTGCTATGACGTCACGGCCGTGTTGCAAATTTTCTTTTTGTAAAAACGTAATCAAACCGCTAGGTTACTTAACTGTCAAACACTTTTGACAGGTGAATAAACAATCTCTACACGTCCGAGCATTTGTCAGACGATAAAATCCAGATGTCGTCCGCGTAAGTTATGTGTTTTGAAAACACGCAATCGCTCTCCAGATAACAATTTAAGGTTTACACAAGCTTTTTTTAATGTTGTCCTGAGAAGGGAAAATGCTTGTCGGTAAGCTTGTCATTGGCAAGGGTGTAAGCTTGCTGCAAGGTTATGACAAGGTTTCTAGTTGACACAGGACAAGGTTTTCATAAGCTTATCTGTAAAAGGATATGACAAGGTTTTCATAACCTTGTCTGTAATAGCATGTGACAAGGTTAGAATGACAATGTTGAGCCAAGCTTTAGAGAAAGCATGTACAAACCTCTTGATAAAAGCTTGCAATAATCACAACAAAATAGGAATTGGGTATTAATTTCTTCCTTTTCTTGGTTTTTAGGTCATAAAAATATGGAAATATGCATTAACAACGACGTTCCAAAAGCTTTTTCAAGATACATGTAAAAATATAAATTGTAAATGGTGTGAATTATAAATATTTTTTTGTTTAATAAATAACAAAATCATAATTCAAAATTCATAGTAAACAATGTTTTATTAAATGTTTAAACGGCGATTAAACGAAAAAAAATCAATACTCGATAAACGAGTGAGGCCGAATCACTCCAGAAATACACGAAGTCACAGTAAAAATGATATAATAACCTTCTCACAACTTTTTCATAACGTTTTACTGTCAAGCTTATCTGGACAAGTGAAAGATAAGCAAGTGACAAGCTTGTCGTAAGCTTACACGTTATCTGGGTCATATCGTTAATATATAAAATGAACAGTATCGGCCCCAAAATGGAACCCTGATACGCCATAGTCATTAGGTCGCATAGATGATTTTCAAAATTCTTTTTTGGAAATTTCATAGGAAATTCTCTGAGGTGATTCAAGTATATGATATGGATTTATATTATACATGTGATATATCGATACTTTTTAGGTAAACACTTATGAAACTTTAATATTTTTGAGTGTGTGGCGTAAAAAAAATGTTACAGGAGTTCACGAACAACCGTCATCTCTCATAGCCACAGGAAGAATCCTAATTACACACAAATATAAAATAACCTGTAATATTTACCTGTTATTGACTACTTTTGCAACTTCACTCCATACCAATTCTGTTACATCCTTCTTGGAGTGTCCTGGAAGTATGAAATTTGAACAAAACCCACCATGTTTTCCACCACTTCCGCAATCCACTTAAGGTAAGCTTTTTGTCCACTCATTTTCTCTGTATTGTCACAAAAAAAAATACAGCCAGAAAGCACGGAAAGTATGTAGGTGTTGGTAAACGTCACAACAAACTAAAAACCCAATGGTGACTGGACAATCGAGTCACCTGGAAATGATTACTACGAAATACTACTAAATGCTACTAATTACTAATTAGTAATCAGTAGCGTCGTGTGTCAGATAGTGATCCTACATAGGCTGGTTAATGATTTGCGTTTGTGGTCAGTTTCTTTTGAGTAGCTTCGTGTGCAGAAGGCCTTAGTGGTTCAATTACTCGTCCAGTCCACAGCGTAGAGCAGATGTTATCTTAAGGTGCATCCATGAAGTTCAGGTCCTCCCTTCGAGGAAAGGATTAAGGGGTCTTAAAGGGTTCCTTTTTTGATTTCTTGGTGTATTTTTTTTATAAAATTAAGAAAAAGCAAGCATGTTTTGCCGAGTCAGACATATTTAGTGGCGCAGTCAGTAGGATTAGGTGCAGGAAAATGTAAATGCAAATAAAAAATATCACATCTAGTAACACATCTTTATTTTCATCTCTTCATCATATATATAGACTCTGTTTCTATACTTCTCTTTTTTTCTTCAATATTTGTTATCTCAAATTCGGCTCAATCTTTTTTCGATTATTATATTAATTTTTTTTTACGTAAACAAAGTTTTCTGAGAAAATGTTCGTCTTAAATACTTACTTTTATATACTTACAACTAGTAAATAATTTTTATTATATTTTACATAATAAGTTCAATATTTTCGTCTTTGCATTACAATAAATAATTTATATAGTATTTTATCAATCTTCTCTCAATGTTTTTTTCGTTTACGTTTTAATAATAAAATATCGTTAAATCGAAATGAGTTGTATGAGAATTATATTTTTATTCTTTACATGATTTTTTTAACACTTTTTGCAATCTTATATCTTTGAAATAATAACAAGTGGAAGGAAGATATTGGAACAGTAAAATGTTTTCAACGTAGCTGTTAGTTTCATGTTAGTTTCGAAAATAATGGAATGCGGAGGATATATTAATAATCCTAAGTGTTGGTTAAAGTCATAGAGAAATAAAAAGTCAATACTAGGGGGTAAGTTGATAGAACACTTACAAAAAAATATCTGGCCAAGACCGCATATATTGAGTTTTCACATAAAGTAATATACCGAAAACTGGGCATTGAATTAACCTATAAGATAATAGCAATCTTCCGCACCTACAGTCTGTGGATGGGGCTGAAAGCAGTTAATGAATTTCTAAGGGAACTTTTATTAAAGATGTGGATTCTGCAAGAGGTTACTGCTACAAGTGATACAATTAGAAAAAATAAAAGTATTAGATGGGAAACTGAATACTCAATTACAATATGTAACCCAGCAAACATATACAGGGTGTTCCTAACCTCCCCGACAAAATAAATGAGGATACTCCTTGCAAATTTTAAGGCGAAAATGTGGTATAAACTTCTTTCGAATGCCGCTTCGTTTTCGAGATACAGGGTGTTACAGTTTTGTAATTTTTTTTTCTTCTTAATCTTAAATTAAAAATAATTAATATGTTGAGACATGTTTTAAAAAATAATGTCTACTATTCCAATTTGTAGTCATCATCTGCTTTATGTTGTGGAAGTGTGAGGAAATGGATACAGGACAGCTTATACATTAGACATGCAGTACGCACATATTTGGAATTTGAAAACGGTACAGTATAGCTGCCAAAAACATCGTCAAAACAAGTTTCAAAAGATGCAAAAAGTGTAATAAAAAGTTGTGACTTCTAAATGATTTATATGTATTGATAAAAACTTTTCTTTTTTTTAACGGATCGACCAGTCAACATTCAATACGGTTATATTCGCGCGTCAATCATTCTAATTACTCTCTAACAACGTAAGTACTATAAAAAAGAAACAAATAAAATTCGATGTAAATCGCGTAGTCTTCGGAATAAATAATTTACAAATATACAAAGCAGTACAACGAATATAGTCTACCTATACAATAATATCTACGCCTTAGCTTTTACATTATTTAATAACACATCTTCGCACGTACTCGTAATAAAATCATAAATACGAAGGAAGGCTTTGAACACAAATTTTAATACGAAATATCACAAAAGATACTAGCGCAAAACAGGTACTAATGATTTCTTCGTTTCAAAGACGGCTTTCATCTGAGGAACGTACAATATTTTAATAATACACAATAATAAAGATAGCACCTCTTCATGACTAGCATTGGAATTAAAGGAAAACTTGCTTGGCGAGTCCTTTCACGATCTGGTATATCTAACAACCCCCCAACCTTCTTTTATGTACGATCACCCCCGAAGTAACATAATTTATACGACGAATATCCATCAAAAACGACTCCAACTTCTTGCATTTGATGATAAAATGGAGTTATTAACATCCTCGATAGATTTTGATCCTCTCAAACCGTGCCATAGGAGCTAATGGGTATAGTTGAGGGGGTCCGACGTAAAAGAATAGCTTACTTTTGCTTTTACACGACGCACAACCTTAGAAAAATTTTCGCCCCGAATCACCCGGAGTAATCAAAATTGTTCAACTTGAAGGTAGTTTGGAATTATGAACACCAGGAAGCTCATGATCGCTTTTGGCTTTCTTTGCTTGTCCTGGGGGCGCCGGTGGATGATGGGGGACAGCTGGGGGCGCTGGAGGGTACTTGGCGGGGCTGCTGTTTGCGGCGATATCGTCTCGGAAGGCCAAGAAGCCCAACTGCGCGTGTGAGGCCTCGTTGAGTGCTCGCGATCGGATGCAAGCCCTGTATTGATCTGGTGATAGCTTTTGACCGCCAGGTGTACCAGAGCAGACCTGTAAAGTGAGGTAGGATAAGGCTTTAGGTGGGTAAAATAAATAAAGAAGACACCAGTTAATCTTAGCATGGTTGAACAGTAGCTTAATGACAATTTATTACACGTCTGTCATGCGGAATCTAGTATGGCCAACCTTTAGTGACATTTTTGCCTGCCTAGGGCAAAACCATTGTTTTCCTGCCGCTTTTAAGTACTGCAAAATGAGTGTTTCTGGACGGAGGCGCAAAAACTCTATTTTTTTATATATTAAAAATTAGTGTATTTCAAACCAAGGGAGGAAAGTGCTCTATTGTAGGCCGCGGGCAAAATATTGCCCAAAGCCTGCAATAGCACTTTCCTCGCGTGGTTTGAATACTATTTTTTTCCCAACCAGTCCAATTTTAACTAAATGTCTAAAAATAATGAAGACATACCTGTGAGTGATATGATAGATAGTAGGCTTAATCTGTCAAATAGTTTTTGAGAAGTGTCAAGTTAGCGTTGTTTTAAGCGTTTAATAAGATTTTAATTGAAATTTGATACCTAATAATTTAGTAATTATCTCATAAATGGGCTCAGACTGGGTCGAATGTACTAATGTCATCTATCAATAATGTCACATATTATAAGATGTACAGTTTCATCATGTCAATGTCAATAACTTTCCTCCCTGCTGGGAAAAAAAAACAATATTATCAACTCACTTTGGGATGCCAGATGTGAAATATTCCAGGATCTGTGGCTCGGATGACCTTCATACTGCTGCGAATATATTTCCTGTACAGCATCACATCTTCTCCGCCCCAACCGACTATATCCTCATCAAAGCCACGTACTTTTAAGAAATCCGACCTGTAATCAGCATGAATGGACTTACAACTTCATCTATACTCTCCATTTAGTGTCTGTATTAGTAGAATGCCTTAAAGGGTTACGACTAGTGCGAGGGACCGTGGGTTCGAGTCTGACTCTGGTCACTTACGACAATCCGGTTTTTTTTTCCGGGGCCTTAATGATGATTAGAAGGGAGATTTAGCTCCGTGGAGGTACCTGATAAGCAACTAATTGCTTTGATAGGCATTATCCTATAGGCATAAAAGTGTAGAAATCGAACCACAAACAAAGTGGATTTGATTGATCAAAAGCTCGTTTGCGGTAATTTTGGAAAACAGCAAGCCAATACTGTGTTCAGCGATGATAAGAAAAGCTTTAACCCAATGGTGGAGTACAGTGGTCGGTATTAAATCAATCAGTGGTTGTTTGGAGAGGGTTGACATATTGCCCAGAAGAATATTTGTAAAAATACCAGGTAAGCTCGAAGTAACAGGTGGTGCCTTTCAACAATTTAATATTTGACATTTGGAGTATGCAACCAGTATGCATGTTTACTTTATTATGTTTTATAACCTGTTTTAAATCAGTGTTAATTTGAAAAATTTTAAAATTTTGACAAAATTGGAAATATCTCAAAAACGATAAGTTTAGGAATAATAGGGAACTCATCACAAATGAAGCAAGCAATACATTGGATCCATAAAAACTGCACCATTTCATTTAAAATAAAAAAGTTGGTATCGACAATATACAGGTGTCCAAACCAGAAGTGCTAGAAGGCTGATATAATATTTTCTTTAAATAGATCATAATCGGCCATAACTACTCTGGAAGTTTCAAACTCCAATCCTATTCTAGTGTCCCAGTTCGGTGGGACATCTGCATATGCTCAATTGCCCGTTTGTTTTCTTCTACTAATAACAAAAATCTTAAGCAAAACTCACCTGTACTGGCACGTCATGCCGTAACCAAAATCCCTCCAGAATCCCGTGTCTCTAGATATCACCAATTGGTCAGTCTCTGGCGGTACCTCCCTCCCTTGAAGCGTATAAACCACGTGCGGATTGTACAAACTGAACACCACCGGATAGTACACCTTCTTCCCAGCCCTAGTATTCCACCTGCATCTATCCAAGAAGCGCGCACTGAACACTACATCAACGTCACACATAAACAACAACACATCTTTATTATTGGAAGCGTCACCATCCCAAACTCTTTCAGCTCCCACCCTCAACCCTTTACCGCGAGAGAAGGTCTCGTTCAGCGCTAGTAAGCGCAAATTCTTAGCGTTCGCCCCACTGTTTTTTGTCCGTATCACCCTGGACATGATCGACCTGGCTTCTGACAAACCTTCTTCGCCGAAATACACCACGGTTAGGCAAACGTGCCGATCAGTTTTAAGCCGATCTTTACGAATTTCTCCATGAAACTCTGGAAAGTCGAGGTGCGTCCGGATAGTGGCAAGATGACGTGGATCAATTCCTTTTCCTTAGGTCCCGGAAGTTGTTCCGTAAAAAGGGATTGTAAAGGTGCGAACGGACGCATCAGAATCACTTTGGTGTATCCACTGGAATGATGGTGATCTGAAGTCTTTGGGCTCTTCGTCCTAAAATACAATTCGTACTGCGTTCCGGTTGTAGGCTCTATCCTGTACAGCCCTTCGAGGAAATCGTCTAAGACGTATTTTTGGACTTTGGTCTCTTGGGCGATCTGGGTCAAATTTTTATTAAGGATATCGATGGCTTTCATCAGCACTTCTAACAAATCTTTTCGCTTAAAACCTATGGGTTTCTCGACAACTCTCTTTCCTAGTCCTAGATCTATGGGGTAGACTCTGCTTATGGTGAAATGGTTGAACGGTATCAGTTCGTACTCGTTGTTTAGGGATAATCCCTTGACTATTTCAGCGGATTGGATCTGTTTTCGGATATATTGGGCGCATTCGGCGTTCGATGGTGCGTATGCTGGAATTGGGGTTGTGTTAAAATGCAGATTTAGAGCAGAAGTTTCTTGCGGTTGGGCCTGTGCATAATTACCTGGAAAATTAAGGGGAAACGATATACCACTTATTTTTCGAAGTAATATTAAAAATAACGTAATATTCTCGTAAAATATGTACATTTCAACTATCTAGTTATTGGAAGATTTAGATTGGTGATATTATAGAATAAATAGTAACAAAACCAGAAAATACTGCTGTGGATTGGCACCCCGGATTTCGGAAATTTAAATTTGTGTTTTTATTTATTCCGAATTATCCCTATCAATGCTACGCCTGTGTTTCCCCAGTTCTAAATTTTTATTTGGATAAGATTTTGTTAATAGCATTGTTTAATGAATTTAAGTATTTAATTGTTCAGTTGTGTATATTAATTTCATTCATTTGTACTTATTGCGTTCGTCAGTAGTGTATATATATATATATATATATATATATATATATAATATATATATATATATATATATATATATATATATATGTTCATTGATATTGTTCGAGGAATTTTCTTTGCGATTCGTGCGACGAATGTATTATATTTGCTTGGTTACCGAATTGGTGATTTCAATTTATATTAAAATTTTGTTCGCTTTATTTGAAATTTATCATCTTTCAAGGAACTCTTATAATTAATAATTGCTGTTGTGTTTATTTGTGCACATATTGGATATAAGATCAGTTATTGTAATTTGTTTTAGAAGAAATTGTTTTTTGTTTAAAGAGTTTAATTTTCCGTTTCGTAGTTTTCAATTTAGTTTTGAGTTATTAATCACCTCGGTGTTGGGTGAAAAAAGCTTTGTGCTTGTGAATTAATTTCAATTATTTAATACATTTGTTTGTCCACGTTTAAATTAATTTTGTGTGTTTGAATTTTGAGACCACGTGGATTTTTTGTGTGATTTGGATTTTCTTCTAGAACAAATTTGTCTTTTGTTTTGATAAAGGATTTGCATCGTCCTTTTTAATTGTAGATTCATGCAGTTTTTGTTATCGTCCAGGATTTTCAGTCCAAGGTTAAATTTTCTGCAAATTGTAATTAAATGTTTTTTTTTTCTTTTTTTTTTATAATAAATTTAATGATTGTTAATGTCATTCAAGAGTTCAGTTCTTTTATTTTATTTTTCATGAATAGTTCAATTCTGAAAATAACCTTGAGGTTATTAAGTCTTTTGCGCCCTTTTAAATTTTTATCCGCTGAGCTAGTAAATTTTAAATTTTCATTTTTTTTCTTTTCATTTTACATTTATGCTGGTACCATCAGTACACAGCATACGTTCTTTCCAATCCTTTTATTAGTAAGTAGATATTTATATTGCAAAATAAATAACTTAAAAATATTATTGCCGACCGGTCGACAATAATATTTTTACTAATAAAAGGATTGGAAAGAACGTATTTTCTGGTTTTGTTACTATTTATTCCATTTCAGCTATGCCTTTGGAAAACGGTGGACTTTTCAATTTTTTTGTAAACGGGTACTCTTACCGATTGATTCATACCGGAAAGAACAGAGTGTAGGGTTCTTGTAGAGAGTTTGAAAACATTTTTTTATTTTCGCTTGCACCACATATGACCAGTTGGGTGACTTTGCTTGCGTGTTGTATTACTTTAAATTGTGAGAGTGACTACGGACACGATTGTCTCCTCTCATTGACAAAGACTTCTTTTCGAAGAATAGTCAAGCAGTTGATAATTAAACAGCGATTAAAACAGACACTAAATAACCATCATTATAATAATAATAATAAAATAATAAACTGGCATGAAATTGCCATCGTCATTAGGCAAATACAAGGATATACAGGGTATTCCACGTAACTGGTTCATTAAAAGTTTATGATGTTCTATTATTTACTTATATTTGAGATTTTAGCACCAGTATCTGTTCGATTGGAACTATAAATGTAAAATACCGTAACCAAAATATCACTTCCGGTTGACCGGAAATGGATGTCAACTTTCTTATTTTAAATAGAATGATCTAATTTTTTTATTCATTTTTGGATTCTACAACTATAAGTACGTCAGTTTTCATTAGCTATTCCTATAGCTACATGTTGCCATTTTTTGTTATTTAAGTTTTTTTTTTTTTTAGTCATAATCATTGCATCATTGAGAAATTAATATCTCGGTTAATACTGCAAGTAAAGACTCCAAATTTGCTATGTTATGAATGTAGATATAACTCTAAGAAACGGTAAGCACACTTTACATTCTAACATACAGGGTGTTCAAAACTGAGGAACAAAGTGACATATTTTCAAATGCAAAAAACTATTTTTTTTTAAATAGAACACCCTGTATTTTAATTCGGAATAAGAAGTAAATATCATCCCCTTTCACTTTATATCAGCATTCCCTATACCTATCTTTAATAGATTTTGAGATATGAACGACTTTTTGTTAAACAGACTAAGTAGCCCTATCTTTGCGTGTTTGTAGCTGGTTCTGAATGGGATCAATGCTTATATAAAGTGATGGGGGATGATATTTACTTTCTAATTTCGAATTAAAATACAGAGTGTTTTATTTAAAAAAATTGAGTTTTTTTCATTTGAAAATATGTCACTTTATTCCTCAGTTTTGAACACCCTGTATGTTAGAATGTGAAGTGTGCGTACTGTTTCTTAGAGATATATCTACATTCATAACATAGCAAATTTGGAGTCTCTACTTGCAGTATTAACCGAGATATTAATTTCTCAATGATGCAATGATTATGACTAAAAAAAAAGAAAAACTTAAATAACTCAAAAACGACAACATGTAGCTATAGGAATAGCTAATGAAAACTGACGTATTTATAGTTGTAGAATCCAAAAATGAATAAAAAATTAGATCATTCTATTTAAAATAACAAAGTTGACATCCATTTCCGGTCAACCGGATATTTTGGTATTTTGCATTTATAGTTCCAATCGAACAGATACTGGTGCCAAAATCTCAAATATAAGTAAATAATAGAACATCATAAACTTTTAATGAACCAGTTACGTGGAATACCCTGTATATATTATCACAAAAAACCCTCCTCGATGCGACGGATCCCCCCCCCTCCTCCACAGCAGAATACCATAAGTCGCCTTAGCATGAAAAACCCCAAAGTAAGCATGGCGAGCAGCATCTTCTCCAGCTACTTTTTTTTACTCTGCGGATAGCGTAGATGGATTTTGCTAGTTGTGATTGCAATGTACATACATATTCATTAAAGGACGTTTCGTTATCGAATTAACGCCAAGAAACTTAATAGAATCTCCTTGGTTGTTAGCTGGTGAGAAATGTAGCGTTTGTGTTTTTTGCATATTTAGTTGCAGTTTGTTTGAACTAAATCACTCACTACCGCTCCAGAAGGCCTCTCCCAGAGTAATCAATGCGGACTCACGTATCAGTAAGGAAGTATCGTCCGCATACCTTATGGTTTTTGAGCATGACATATTTGATGGTAAGTCATTAGTGTAAATTATGAAGAGTAGAGATCCCAAGATAGACCCCTGTGGAACACCTCTGTTTATGTTGTTTACTTTGGACGTACTCCCCTTCCTCCAATACAGCTGCTGTGACTTATCCTTCAAATAGCTTCTTATCAGTTGAAGCGGTGTTCCTCTAACTCCATAAAATTCTAGTTTAGTTAGTAGAACATCATGGTGGACACAATTGAAGGCCATTGACAGATCACAGCATAGTAATTTAATGTTATTCTTATCACCCAACGCATCGGCCACTGATTCCATCAATTCAATCATGGCAGTAATAGTTGATTTCTCCTTTCTAAAGCCATGCTGGGAGTTGTAGAAATATTTCTGTTGTTCAAAGAAGATTCACCCCCAGAAGAAGGGGATTCATTCATTCATTCAAGTTAGGGTAGGCACTTGATGTCCGGGCACTTGAGCTTGGTGCTCATTGTACCATCCCTATTGATTCTCTTATTTCCACTCGAGCAGCTTGGTGTGCTCTATAAAGCCCAGTATCTTGCCCAGTGGAAACTTGAGGACCTTCGAGGGCTCCAATAGATCTCTCCCGAAATATTTCTGCCTGAGTACCTTTAGTTCCTCACATGTGCAGATTACATGTAAACTCGTTTCCTCCTGTAGTTCGCATCTTCTACACCACGGTTCGCTTACACGGCCTGTGTTGTATAGATGCTTTTTCAGAGGACAGTGTCCAGTTACCAACCCAGTAATGATTATAACTTCTTTCTTACTGCGCTTGAGTAGGTTATCAGAGAAACTACCATCCCCATCCCCTATCAGCGTTTTGGTAAGGAGTTGGCCTTCAGTCGACCTCCATTTCTTTGTACTTTCTTTATCTAACCAGGTCCAGATCTCCCTTCTTGCGGAATCTTTAGTAATCCCACATACGGGCTCTGGACCCATGAAGTGTCTCTTAGAGCCCTCCTTGGCTAGTTCATCGGCTATTACGTTGCCCTTTATATCCTCATGTCTCGGCACCTAAATCAGAGACACCGTGTTGTTTCGTGCCAGTGCATTGAGGGATTGTTTGCAGTCCCTAACTAGAAGGAGAATAATCAACATATTACTAAAAATATCGTCCCGAAGAAAGATTGCAAACTCAAACTTATAATAAAATACAGGTAATAATATTTTTCTTTCATATGGTTTATCATAATAAATATATATTTGACCAGTAAATTCCAATGACATATTTTCAATGCTTTAAAACTGTTTTAAATCACCATTAAATTAACTAAATTGGATTAAATATTAACGACCAAAATTAACGTAGCAAACAAACGCAAAACATTTTACTGAACTACCAGCAGAAACAAACAGAGCGAAAATCAATATTTTCCCCACTTAAATTGTTAACTCGCCGGCGACGTAAACATCTGCAATCTAGCTGTCCCGACATTATTAATTTACGCCAATCTCCTTCGCGGAGGGTGGATAGCCCGTCCGGAAAAATTAACTCGTTCTTTCCGATACTACACCAATTTCCCCAGAGATGGCGCCGTAATAAGTAATATTTCGACATCGTCGTGTAGACGTTTTCCGAGGGCAATTTTCCGAGTCGATGATCGCCCGGCAATAAAATAAAAGTCGACCGGAAAAAAATCGGCGGAGGGCGCCACGGTCTGTACGAACGCGGGACTCCAAGGGGAGCTGGCGGGGAGGGGCATAAGTAAATTATGGCATCTGAAGAGGTCGGGACGCAACGATGCCAGCGATAATGCGCTCGTAATGAACCGATTCGACCGCTAAGGAGAAGGGAGGAGGAGGGGGTGAGAGGAGGAGGGCTGGTGGGGAAGCGTTTGCACAATGGGGGTATAATTGAGACGTCGAAGTACCCGAGTCATTTCTTCTCGGTGTGGATTATCGAGGGATATCGTAAAAACGACCGATTTTAGGAGAGCCAGGTTGTACAGCGGCCTGTAAGAGTGGGAGCTATTTTAAGAGGAGAGATTTTTGCGTCTTCGACGCTTTGGCGTGTCGGACGATCGTGGCGTCAATTGTCGTGCAAACAGAGTGTTAATTACTCTGTGAGTGCGGTGTTAGTTCACTTACTGAATAAACATTGCAATGAAGATAAGTATCTAATTATGTTTATGTAGAACAGTGTTACTTATCCGTATACCGAAATACTGGACTGAAAAATATCGGACCAGAAAGAATTTTGTTTCATAAATACTCTTTAAATTGGAACTATGGCAATGCATTTATGAAAAGGGCATTAGAGTTACAATATCGTTACAAAATCTTTAATAACACGCAATTAATTTTAAGACACATCTTCACAAGCAACTATTTTTAGCGAAATGGTCGCACGGAATAGGCTTCGAATGGAAGCCTCCTTTCAAGTCTAGAGTATTTTTTCAAAGTAATAGAATGTCGACGCCAGAGAATAGTCGTATTTTGGATTTTCGGAAGGCTTTTGAGGACACGCGCTGATTTATAAAACGTTTTGAGTTGAGAATTCACCGTGCGCTACGCCACTGTCCCGAAACAGCAACGTTGTTAAAAAAAAATTAGGTAATTTTTCTTGGTAAAAATCACTTTTTTGATAATTTTCCGCCGTGAATGGGGTTAAATGCACAAAAACTTAGGAAAACGTCGAAATGTTAGAAATTTTCCCATAATACAAATATTTTACGTGAATATTATAGGAAATTTCCCTTTCTTAGAAAAAAAAACTTTAATATTGTAATATAAATCCGGTGATGTAGACAATTTGAAAAACTACAAACCTATTAGCCTATTTACAACTTTATCTAAATTATTTGAAAGAGTAGCATACAACCGATTGTTGGGGTTTCTCAATAAGTTTAACATCATAAACAAATGTCAGCACGGCTTCATTAAGGGTAAGAATACGGAAACTGCACTTTTCGAACTAACAAGCGGAATTTTAAATGCCTTGGAGAATAAACAAATAACTTTTGCCTACTTATTAGATCTTTCAAAAGCGTTTGATAGCATAGACCATTCCATACTTTTACAGAAGCTTGAGCACTATGGAGTAAGTACTACTTAAACGAGCGTCAACAAAAAGTGCATGTTAGAATTAAAAATAAGGCTGCTCTTTCAGATAACATGGCCATAACAAAAGGTGTGCCACAAGGTAGCATACTAGGTTCTTTACTATTTATCGTTTACTTTAATGATATTTATAATCTCAAGCCCACCTCTGTTGTAAGTAACTTTTCAACTGTAAATTATGCGGACGATACTACTTTTTTAATAACTGGTAGTATACTAGATGAAGTTATCGATCTTATCTAAATACAATTGAGGAATGATTAACTATCAATCAGCTTAAAATTAACCACGATAAATCAAATGTTATCTTCTTCAAATGTAACCAATTTCAAACTCTCCCAAAAGCCGCACTTGTGTTAAGCTGCTGGGTCTTATAGTCGACGAAACCTTAAAATGGAAAGATCACGTCAATGTACTTTGTAAAAAACTATGTAGCTATTGCTTTGCGATTTGTCGACTTAGAGATATAGTAAGTTGGCATGTGCTTCGTATTACATGTTATGGTTGCTGCTACTCAGACATAAAATATGGAATCGTTGTTTGGGGTGGCGGTAGTGACTTAAACAGAGTTTTTTTGATACAGAAAAAGATTTTACGTGTGATTAATAAACTCGAGTACTCTTAGCCTTGCAGAGGATTCTTCAAACAAAACTAACATTTTAACTGTATATGGTACTTACATTTTTGAATTGCTAATCTTCTTATTTAAAAACAAATAATTATTCGAGGATAACGAATTACAACATGAGTATCCTACAAGGTTTAAATGCAATTATCGCTACCCCAAGCATCGACTCACACTAAGTGAGAACAATTTAGAATATAATTGCCTGAGGTTCTATAACAAATTGCCATCACATATTAAAACTGTAAAAAAATTGTCAACATTTAAAAATTATGTATATAAATTATTACTAGAAATAGAGGCATACAATATAGAGGAATTTCTAACCTCAAATATACATTTATAAATATTTGCTTTTGACCTAACATTTGCATTATTCTTTTTGTATTGAAACACTGCAATAATAAAGAAAAAAAAATATCACTAAGAAAAAATATTTTATATTTCTTAGGAAAAACTTAACATTTCTTATAATTTGGAAAATTACAGTTAAAAATAACATCTTTTGTCAAGTAAATTACCTTAATAGCAAAAAAAAAAAATTTTGGATATATGATATCAAGTATAACTTAGATTTTCTTAAAGAAACTATTTATTTTATACAAAGTCGGTACAATTACAGGAAAAAAAGTAGTAGTGGATTTATACATACATACATATACAGTGAAACCTCTCATAAGCGAACACTCATGGTTCCGCTAATTTTGTCCGCTTGTTGGAGGTATCTGCCTAATAGAGTGTCTAAAAAAACTACGAAATTTTAATACATAATATGTATTAGAATAAAAGTATTTACATAGTTGTATTACGGTATTTAAAATATAATAGGAAAAACACAAACGGAATATCAAATAACACATTAAACATAAAACCGTAAAAAAAAGTCAAGTAAAGTTATTTATTTAAAAAATCTAAAATGCTCCGTTGACGAATATTTAGTATTTTTTCCTTTAAAAAATTAGATTGAAAGTGATTATAGGGATTAAATACCCTTTAATGCCTATAATTTAACTGACTTTGTAGCATTCATAATAACGAAGGTAGTCACTCAATTTGGCTCACCCCCGCATGTAATAAAGAGGGAATTTTACCAAGTCATAATAAAATAGGATTATTAATAAAAGAAATCCAATTATTTCACATCAAGTATAACAGCCTTCTCGTTTAAAATAAGTAATTAATTTATCCCCATTCCATTCCCCAGGTAGATACAAACGCCCGTCAATACAAAACACACGCA
This sequence comes from Protaetia brevitarsis, assembly GCA_004143645.1. Classification (NCBI taxonomy): domain Eukaryota; kingdom Metazoa; phylum Arthropoda; class Insecta; order Coleoptera; family Scarabaeidae; genus Protaetia; species Protaetia brevitarsis. Next base: position 940,692 of record RXPK01000247.1, on the reverse strand, counting down.
AGGTATATGCATATATGGAATTATAAGCGAAACAAAAAAAAAGAAGAAAAAACAAAAGCCTGTCGACCCCAAACTACCCGCAGGGCATTCGATCGCGAGCGTCCGCATAACGCATCGGGATTGAGTGGGAAAGCAGAGGGAAGAAGGAGGGGGAATAGGTTGCCTTTATTCTTTTGTTTTTCTTGTTTCATTTTTCCATTTATGAGCCCCTGACGTTCGCAGCAAAAATTAATTAAAACACGAATTATTAGCACCGGAGGCTGACGGTTGGGTCGCTGCTAATGAGCGAGCATTGCACGACCTGAACGGGGCTGTGGGAGTGAGGTGGGGAGGGGGAGGGAAGTCAGGTTTATTATTAGCGTTATTAAAATTAACGATTTCGCCCCGGGGAAATTGCTGAGTGATAGATTTTTTGAACGGTCTCGACCCTAATTAAAGTTTTAAATAAAAGGCTTACATTTTGCAAGAAATAAACGGAGTGCTGCAATTATTACAGTATTTTTCTTTTGGTTTTCATCTTTTTTGTCAAATGTATTCACTAAAACTCTTTAATATGTTAATTAAAGAAGGTGCTGTGTATGTTAAATTATTTCCCCGTTTGTCAAAACTATTTCCTTAATTGTCAAAACTATAACACATTGTTATGGCAGCTTTGTAAGACTGCATGCTGAAAGAAGCAAAACAACAAAATCTAAAACGAGTGCTGGGCATCGTTGCAAAATATTCACTCAACAGGGGCAATAAAAAATCTGCATTTTAATTAATGAGGATTAGACTTTAACACTAAAACAAAAAAAAAACCAAATTGCCAGAGCAAAATCCACAACAAGAGGTGAGCTTATCGGTCATCGACAGACCGACAAAGGTATGACAGACTATTCTATAAAACGCCTTGTTTTTGTGCCAGAAAAGCGTAACGCACCAAATATTATCCAAAGTAGGTTTGAATACGCTGTTCTGTATAACAGAATAATGGTCCGTAGAGAAAAAATATATTTTTTGGGCGAATTTGGGATTCAAGCGAATTATAGAAGATCTTATGGAAGCACATAAAAAATAGTAGAGCCAACAAAGTTCAGACCCAATTAATTATTTGTTTTTACTGATCATTCAAAACAGGCTTTACAATGTAAGACATTTTGAAGAATTGTTGGCATCTTTGATTGACCACTTAGCCGAAGATAATGTACAAGCTGCATATTTTTTTAATTTTAGAGGACGGATAAAATTTAACAACTGATCAGAGCGGTTTTAAAAACATACATACATACTGTTGTGGCAACCTACATTACCGCGAGTGTATTTTAAGTTGCCTAATTTGTCATGGTTTTTCCGTCCATTATGCTGAATCATTGTACCGAGAAATTTTCTTAATAATTTAGTTTATATTAATTTTAGTTAAAGAGTTAATTGTATAATTTATTTAATTAAGTGTTCTGTTTTTTAAAGTAATTCAATTCAATTATTTGTCTTTTGTATGTTGGCGTATTGTTTGTACGTCTGCGATTTTTTCTGTTGAAAAACGACTGGTGAATTTTATCAGGCAGTTCCTTGGTAGACGTTCGCGTGAGTACATGTATTTTTAAATCATTGTTTGCCATTTTGTATTTCATTTTCATATCGTAATTTAGAGATTTGATTTGTCTTTTATTTCGTCCATCAAGGAATTCGCTTATAAATAATTGTTATTATATTGATGTGTGCACATTATAGATATAAGATCATTTATTATTTCCGTGCAGGAAGATAGATTTTAGTTTTAATTCTCTCATTATAGTTTTAAAAATAAATTTTTCCGTTTTTCCATTTTGCTGTGTTGTTTTAAATTTTTAATCACCTCGGGTTGGGTGAATAGAAGCTTTCTGCTTGCATTTAAATTTTTCTTTTATTTACTAGAATTTGTCCACGCTTAATTTAGTTTGTGTTAATTTGAAACCACGTGGACTGATTTGGTATAATTACGATTATCTTCCTGAACAAACTAATCTTTTGCTTTGTATAGGAAATAGCATTGTCCTATTGTAATTTAGAATCACGTGCAGTTTTTAAATTTAGGCCAGAACCCTCTGTTCACGGTTTTTTTTTTCTGAAAATTTGTAATTAATTTTTTTTTTCTTTTTCTTTATAATAAATTTTGATTATTAATTGAGTTAAAAAAAATCTGTTCTTTTATTTTAAATTAAATCTTTTCAATTTTTGGGATAATTAAGAAAGTCAGATTTCATTCACTCACAATTTACTTTTCGTGGTTAGATTCAAGTTTTAATTCGCAAGGGTAACTCTGAGGTTAATTGTTCTTTTGCGCCCTTTTAAAAAATTTTATCCGTTGAGCTAGCTAATTTATTTTTTTTTCCTTTTTAATTTCATTTTGCAAGTTCATTTATTTCAGTCAGTACATAGCAGTATGTACTACTTCAGTTCAAAATTTGATTTCTGTTGAGGCAATCTCCTAAATATGTTTCCATATCGAACACAGTTTTCGTAAATTTCATTTTAGGCTAGAGATTTACATTCACAGAATTTGACCTTTGTATTTTCCGCTAAGGGTTAAATGTAAAAAATATAAATTTGAATATACGCAATCGTTGGTAGATTAAAGGATATGTTTCTTTTGGCCTATCTTCCCTACGTCATTATTTTTTGAGTTCGATGTGCCTGTTAAAATAATATAAGGTATTTATTATGTTATTCTAAGGTGGTATGAAGTTTATTGAGGCTATTGAAATTTGCCGAGTAAACCAATTATTAGTTGAGGAAACATATTTTTTTTTCTCTCAGCGTATATGTATTACCCACGGAATATAAAAGAAATAAAAATCCCTCGTACTACAACAACTTTCCCCCCAATAACATAACAAGTTCGAAGTTCTTCCCCCAAGCGAGACCTACTATACGTAATCCCTTTATTTTACCGAGCGAATTCTTTCGCTCGAACCCCCCCACCCTCTCCCAGAGCTACATGTTTTTCCTGTCTGGCACGCTTAAAAGTTCTCGACCCACCACTACGACCGTCTCCCCCCCAAACGCCCCCCTTTCCAATCCTACATTTCCTCGTACACTTCACCGCGTTTTACATATGTAAATGTAAGCGCATCGGTTAAAAGTTTCTGACGAGTCCCAATCTGGAATCAAAGTTTTCGGGAGCGTGGTAAGGAATTGGAGAGTAGGCGCGCGGGTGGAGTGGGGAGGAAGGACGGAATGCCAACTTTGAAACGCCCCGAAGTTTCGGCGCGTCCTCTCGATTCGAATTTATCGGAGTCTGATTAGGTCTTGGCTGGAGGAATGGGAAGCAATTGGGAGGTTGTTTAGGGGGGACGATGTCATTGTTTTTTGGGGGGGAAAGATTGGAGTTTTCAATGTGGGATTGCGCTACGGGGTTGTTGTGGTATTGGAACGCTGATGCAATCTTAAGGATCGCTAGATGCGATTGCTCTTTTTTGCTTCGTTGCAATTCTGTTTGAGGATTGCTGGGAATATGTTTCGAGTTTAAGGAAATGGAAAACATTTGATCTGAGATAAATGATGCATCGCTTGTACTTGTGATTACATCTGTAAATGCTTGAATGTTGAAATATTTAGATCCAATTAGATTAGGGTTGGGTACCTAAAAGATGATTTCTAGTTATGCCCTCTTAATTAGACATAATATCTTGTGTAGCTACTAGCTGTAGGGTTCTCCACATCCAATCCTAGAAACCTCGTCCTTGCCAGGTCGTCACATTAGCACAGCACTTGAACTGGTATTCCTTCCTCCCTCTTGGCAGAATCTGCAAGTAGCGTCATCTACCAGGCCCATGTTGTACATATGCCTATAAACTGACTGTCAAAGAAGAAGCGACGCTTTTCTCTGATATCTTTCTATTTCCCCGACACAGTGGAGAGTTGACTACAACACCGTTGTGTCTTTGCTGAACCTTACTGAAAGAACATTTTTAGACTTCTTCGCGTATATTCCAGCTCCGACGCCGTAGTCCGTTTTAGAGCGGTCTCTATACCGGTATGGGTCGTTTCCTACCCCCCAAAAGGGGCGCTTCCTTAAGTTTATCTAATAGTTTTTTTTTATAGTTAGCGCCATGCGATTTGCTTATGGGTGATTGACTATGCATAAGTCTATATACTGTAGACCTGACAGTTTTCTGCACGTAAATATGTAGCAGTGGCAGGTTTAAAATCACTTTCGCTGCGGTGGTGGGGTCAATCTTATTGCACCCACGCCAGTCTTTGTATGCGTTTTGGACGACTCCGCCTGCCGGCTCTTTGGCCACCATACTATTTTATCATCATTGGTCTAATTACCCTATAACCAAGTTCAGAATTCCTTTCACACAGCCTCCTGCACCCACCTAGGGCGATAGTGGCTTTGTTGGTTGTGTCCTGAATATGTGGGTTCCATGTAAGTCTCTGATCAAACCATACTATAAAGTATTTCGCCTCTTTGACATATGGAATTCTTTTCCCTCCTATCACTAGCAGTTGTACGCCTTCTAGCGTTCTTTTTCTTGTGAACGTGACAACTTGTGTTTTTTGAGCATTGGGAGAAATATTTACATTACGATAATACTTGAAACGTTACGTTTATAACACAAAAGAGTAACTCATGACGTGAAATAGCTGAATATGAAGAGTATGGATTGAGTATGATTTGATATTTAGATTATTTCCATCGCTTATAGTATTATTGAAATCTGACGTTTCACCAAGGAGAAGTATCAACAGTACGTCTGCTAGAAGGCTGGAGGCTACCATTGAGATTTTTGATTCACTGAGTAGCAGATTATTTCCATCACACTACTCGGATATCACCAGAATAGACGCGCCACTCAACCAAGGATGATTAATCTAGAGTTTAACGCTTGCGCATTCAGGCTTCGATACATTTCGCATACGTCAACAATGCTTCGTTGCCAAGTTAGGAAACTGTTCATTGATGAAATTTTGAAGCGAACTTCGTTTAAAAATGTTTGCAAACATTTTTTGGAAAATCAAGAGGATGAAAGCTACCAAGATATCGTGGCTCATTTGCTAAAAACAATAAAATTTTGGGGTGCAGAATTTGAATTTTTCCTGTTAATTTAGAAAAGATGAGTGATGGATGATCAGGGGAAAAGATTCTATCAAGACTAGTGATGCAACGAGTCCATTTGAGTATCGAGTAACTGGTATTGAGTTGGCAAAAGAATCGAGTCCATACTCGAGTATGTGGACTCGATTCTAGTACTCGAGTTCCCAGATTAGATTTCAGTAGCCGACTTCCCAGACTCTTCTAATTCTAATACTCGAGTTTTCAAACTCAATTCTAGTGCTCGACTACCTACAATAAAATGGTTAGTTGGCTTTAAGAATTAGTAATCTCGTAAGAAACAGCGTGTATACACAAAATTTAACTAGAGGAGGATTTAACTAGGAGACGGCGCGCCGCTTAAAAATGGAAACATATAGCTATGTCTCCCACTACGCCCGTAACTCTCAATATCGTTTCAATATTGGCATCGGTGCGTATTGGAAGGTCGTTTTATGTATTGTACAAGATGTCTATACCGAAATGAAATTGTGTCCCCTACGGTGTACGATCTCTGCTTTTGAAATTAAGTATGTCATCTGGATTTAGCACCAATGCACTGTTTATTATTTAATGAACCTGTAATGAAGATCGATATTTGATTTTTTCAGTTTTATTTTCTTATTCCATATTCTGTTTGCAAGTATTTCGTAACCAAATAAAACAAAACGGTACAGTAGATGATAGAGACAATAACTTGCATACAGCATACGTGGTAGATTTAGGTATATCAAACTCGAGTCTGGAATCGAGTCCAGAAAATCGAGTCTACGATTTCCAGTCTGAATCGATTCTACATATTCGATTCTAAAATCGATTCTACATATTCGAGTCTGAAATCGAGTACTCAAAACTAAGATCTTATTACCTAGAACTCGAGTACGTAGGATTAGTATTCGAGTATAACGAGTACTCTCAAGAATCTAGTATATGAGAACTCGACTCGTCGCATCACTAATCAAGACATAACAGAAATGGAGAAACGATATGAGGGTGGGTGGAATCCTGCCATGATGGGAGATCATGGCAGGATGACCATGGAGATTTTGCTGACAGCTAGCATAAAAGCTCTAGAGAAGTAACTCTAGTTATGCAAAACTTTGATATATCACCAATTGTTCTTGTGTACAGTTAAGTGTTTTTGTATTCTTGATACTAATTAAATATTCTAGTATTTGTTATGTCAAGATTGTTGTACTTTTATCTATTTTAACTTCTGTTTAAGGAAATTTGTAAATAACATTATTATTTATATACTAGCGGAGTATGATTATAACTCTAAAACTAGACGTGGGAGAAAGATTAGGTTTTTAGTTATGGCTTTCAGTTAAAGACTGTAAGAACTTTACGCCTATTTTGACAACAGTTGTTCGAAACAAAAAAAAAATTTTAATTAAAAAACAATTGTGTCCAATTAATAAAATCTGGTGTAGCGCGGAGTGATCGGATATTCATATTTCATTATAATTTACAATAAACAATACATTTATCTAGAGTAGAATACAAATGGTACATTTCAAATGAATATATTAAATATTAAAAAATGCAAAACTCGATATCTTTAGAGACCATTAATCCCAATTGAAATCGTTGGAAAAGTACATGATGGCGGACAAAAATAAATAATTCTAAAACATGTACGCTTTAATTAAAAAAAAAGTTAAAAGTAAATTGAAAGAAAATATTTTCTTCATTCCTTTGAGTTGCGGCTTCTAAAGGGATCTAATGTGATTCTATCACACTGCTCTTCAACATATACTGTATACTACACCGAGCTTTTTCCAACACAAATTAAAACGACCACCACGAGAACATCGCCCGCAAATTCTTCTCAAGCTAGCGAGCGTATATTTCGCCTAGATTTTTTTTCCCTCACACCACCTTAGCCTCGAGCTCATAAACTTCTATGCATCGCCCGCTCCTAAAAGCAACGAGATATAAAATCCCTCTCCGCTCCTCTCCCATTTCCCGGTCACCGCATCTTTTCCTCCCCTCCCCCCATCAAGACATTCCCGCCCAAAATACCGAAGATAACTTACTAGTGAGCCTGAGGAGTTGCAGCTTTAGGTCGCGTATCTCCGCCGTCAGCCTCTCCACTTCTTGTCTATTCTCCTCCTCGCGCTGCTGCAGTAATTGCTGGTAGTTCTGGCTCTCCTCCTGATCGGGCGCGTCTTGCTGCTGGCGTGGCACTATCTGACGATGGTGATGTTGTTGTTTCAGATGCTGCGTCTGCTGGTTCTGCTGTTGGGGCTGTTGTTGGAGTTGTTGCGTGGAACCTGCAAAGGGAAGGCGATGTTTTCGTCAGTTGAAAGTGGGAAGGAACGAGCTTTCTTTAAGGTAGAGGTCGCTGCATGTACCTCCCCGTGTGCGGTTGCTTTCATATTCGGAGTTAGTGTATACATTTAGTTTTATGTCGCTCAAATTGCTTTCGTCGTATAGTGAGTTCGTTGTTTTTTAATGTCTTCGTTTCGCGAATGAATTGAGCTCATAATACGGTTATATGTGCCGGAAGGAAAGTCAAAGGGGAATTACCTCGTGCGGAATGTTTTACTTATTCTCAGTGCGGAAAATATCAAATAAAATGTGCAGAGAATCTTCCTTCCCAGAAATTTAAGGGAAAAAATATTGTAAATAAAGGTGGTCTTTTATCAGCAGCAATGTTATATCAATAACTTTTTCGCTTCTATATAAATGTGGATGTTATCATGTTTCCTTTCTATCTCAATGTAACCGATCAGATGTACAATCAACTCAAATAATTATGACCTATACTCCATTCACTTTAAGAATGCAGTAGATAGCGCTGCGATCGGTGCCCAAATCACACCGAAAAATGAAAAATTAGCGGCAAATTCAAATTGTAAATTGTCAGTGTCATAAGCGAAAAAGTTGGTTATCAAAATTTTGTAATAATAGCAAAGGGTAACATGAAATCACTACGCTTTTAGTAGTTTATTTAGAATGTTATAGTCATAATATAGAGATGATAATACGTAGATAATTAATAATTAATAAATAATTCGTTCTGCAAGGAAAAGGAATGTACGTGTCGTCTAATTGCTGACCTATCTGCTTCGTCCAAGGAATTATATGCACTCTGACGAAGACGTTTTTTAGGGGGTGAACTGATAACTCCTGTGGTATCGTTTTCTTTTACAATATCCCACACTGTTCTTTCACCCACCCCAAGTTGCTTTGCAGTCAGTTTAATTGCTGCCCATTTAGAAGTGTCCCGCTTAAGCTCCAGATACAAATCATAAGCCATTATCCTTTGCTTACTGCCAATATGTTTTTCCTGAGGATTTTTTGATGACCCTGCAGGTAGATCAAATACTTCTTCATCTACCATACTAAAATTGATGTAAAAATACTGTCATCACTATCATTTTATATAGTTATTAAAACAAAACCTTCAAATATTCAACAGTACTCAGTAGAGCTTTAAGAAGAATTATTTTTGTAACAATTTGCTTATAAAAATTACACTAATCACACGAACGACACAAAAAAGCAATAAACACGCAAATACAAAGCTGAAACCAACACCAGGATTGACAAATGTCATAGATTCAGTATTATTTTGTTTTATCCAACTTAAATTTCATTTGCTACATAAAATGTTTTTCGTGTGTGCGAATTCGCCTCGTCTATTAGCCAATCGCAAGTCGTAAATCTTTCGCCTATCTAATGTAACGCTGCATTCTTACAGTGAATGGAGTGTAGGTACATTTCATATTTGCAAAGTCACAGATATAATTTTTTGGTTTCAGATTTCGAGGACTTTGGAAATAAAAGGAAGAAAGATGTTTATAAAATAAGTTTTGAAGTAGGTTTTATGGGATAGGCAAGGAAAAGGATGTCAATTAAAGAAGAAAAGCGCTTAGTGGTAGAAGAGAGGAGAGGCTGTTAGGTAGAGGAAATGATCGTTTCAGGCAAAATCTACGAAAAATTGAATGGATGAAGGCTAAAGGAAGAGCACCACTAGGTGATTTAATCTTTTTGCCCCATATACATAAAATGTTTTTTATTATACATTTGTGAGTCAATAAATTAAGTCTATCTACCAAATTAGTTAAAAAAAATAAATGCTAATGGAGGGAGCGATTTAGGTAGGCAACCAATCCAACAAAGTCATATAGTTATGATCCGTAATACACAATTCCTCTAAAATATAGTTTCCATTTTTATTTCTTGTGTACTTAAAGCCTTTTTTGTCGACGTATATCTTTAAACGATATTCATAAATATCCAAAACCATGCATTTTATTGTCAAAATTGAGACGGTATAAGCATTAATGTTCTTCCTGTTTGAAATCGCTCCAGGACGGGTTTTAAAGGTGTATTTGGAGATAGTGGGAGTAACAGCTGTCAAAACTTGACGTATCGAGAAATGAATTATTTTTTTTATTAGTATCTATATATAGTATTTGCAGTTTATTGTGTGGAAATACAACGAATAAATACGAAAAAGAATCACATAGATGCATTCAAACAACAATAATAATAATTTTTATATTTTATTATTATTATGGTTTATTTTCGGTTTTCCAATTTTCAATTTCATTTTTAATTCAATCACCTCGATTGGGTGAGTAGAAGCTTTGTGCTTGCATTTAGTTTATTTTTTGTAATTTTCTTGTAATTGTCCACGCTTAGTTTATTTTGTTGAAACCACGTGGATTGAATTTGAAAGATTTAGGATAATTTTCCTGAACAAACTAAATTTGTGCTTTGTATAAGAAATAGCATTGTCCTATTGTAATTTAGAATCAAGTGCAGTTTTTAATTTAGGCCAGAACCTTCAGTTCACGGTTTTTTTTTTCTGCACAAGTTGTAATTTGGCCTTATTTTGAAAAATAAATTTGATTGTTAATTAGCATCGTTGGGTTTAAAAATTCTGTTCTTTTATTTTTATTTAAACCTTTTCAATTTTTGGGGTAATTTAAGAGTCTGATTTCATTCACCCACATTTTACTTTTCGTGGTTAGATTCAAGTTGTAATTCGCGAGGGTAACTCTGAGGTTACTTGTTCTTTTGCGTTCTTTAAGATTATTTCCGTTGAGCTAGCTAATTTTGTTTTATTTTTCATTTTAAAATTCATTTAGCATTTTCAATTAATTCATTTAATTCAATCAGTACACAGCAATGCGTTATATAGGCACAGATGGCCATGTTAATACAAGTTTTGTTAGTCAGTAGCCATATAGCGTTAGTCCTGATGAACTAAAAATCACGAGCGGGAAAATTGATTTACTGACAACCTTTCAAATCTTTTTGACATATGCATGTAAAGGTGGAAGTAAAGATGACTAATTGAGCAAGATTGTCATACCTCGAAGTTATACTAATTGTTTCTCAATTAAACGTGTTTACTCACACTTACTAGAACGCTGTCCTTATTCAAATATGTCTATTTGCTAGACACATTTTTGAGCTTTTTTTCTTTTCTTTACTTCTTCATAAGAATGGTTACCTAAAGCACTAGATAGCAGGGGATAATTAAACAAACGTAAAGAGGTTTTAGTTTTTATGACAGAAGCAATAAGTCTTCAAACTAAATTACTTAACTACGCTACATTGACAATAATAACTGTAAATTTTCTGTATTTATTAATTGTCAACAACTGTGGTTAGTTACCCCACACAGTAACCTTAGTTATTATGGTTCGATCGTCAGTTTTCTGTAAGGCGACACTTGACGGCGATTCTAGTGCCTAAGAGACAGTCCTATGAACTAATAAAGTGACGTGATGGACGTGACTACAGCTTTACTGTATAACATTAATAGGCCTGTATGTAACTAACATCAGCAGTCACCATAGTGTCACTTGTCATTTTTCTGATATAGCATATTGCTTATTTTGTATCTTAAACTAACTTAGATTTTTTGATATATCTCATATGCCTTCACATCGCGTTTAAATGTGTTTGGTTGGATTGCTTGCCTATCTAAAACGCCCCCTCCATTCACATTTATTTTTAACATAGTGTACATACTAATGTCCTATATCTTAAAATGTTTCTTATAATTCAGACTATCAACATTTGAGTGATGGAATTACCAAAATTTAAAATTTTCTGTCAAACCATACCAAACCAAATACCAACTTATTTTTTTTATTAATAATAATAATAATAATATTTATTTGCTGTCCGATCACATGGGTGATATAAGCAAAAGTCAAGAAACACAAAATATACAGACAAAAAATACATTAAAATGATAAAATTCCTCATAAGAGTAGCAGCACTTATCAATTAAAATTTTTTTACAATTACGTTTAAAATCATTTAAGTTATTAATGTTTCTCATATGCAGAGGCAAGCTATTGTATAATCTGGCAAAACTATACTTTGGAGACTTCTCGAAAAGAGCCGTAAGGTGTCTGGGCAGTACACAAATATTATATTGTCTATAGTTTGGTACTTCCTTTCGTCTCTAAGATATAAGTGACAATTTTTTTTAACATGTATCACTGCCTTGTATATGTATATTTACTGGCACGTTAACAGCTTGTAGGCACGAAAGACTGCCTACAGCTATCACGAGGCCCCAATCCGAACATCAAGCGCAATATTCTTTTCTGTTGCAATAATACACGCTTGTAACCTGTACCTCGTCCCCACATCAAGATGTTGTAAGAGATGGCAGAGTATACCAATGGGTAATATACACACAGCAGGGAGTCACTATCTACATTGATTTTAGCTGGAAAAAGCAAAATAAGCTTGATTAGCTGCTTACATCACTCTGTGATGTATGTTCGACAAAATTCAGATTGTGTCAACAATGATACCAAGAAACTTTACCGATTTGACAACGATATCGTAAAGTCAGCGTACCTTCTCGGTGAAAATGTATATATGCTGGTTTTGTCTTTGTTTAGATAATCACGTCTATTCGCACCGCCACCAGCTCTCAAACTCACATGTAACGCGACAATTTCGTGCTCTAGATTTCAATGGAATCAGAAGACACGGCGACCTGTGTATCATCAGCAAATAATACTACATGGGCATTTGAAATAAACTGCGGTAAGTCATTTATATATAGTAAAAACAGCAAGGGGCCAAGAACCGAGCCTTGCGGTATACCGAGACCAACTGACTTCAACTAACACTAATAATAAACTAATAACATCTCGTTAACATATTTTACGCATTTGTATGCATTACGTAATAGATATATATTTATTATTATTGTAATTCGGTATAATAGCAAAAAGATGGTTGAATCTTAATCAATCTTATTTTTTTTTTTCCGCTGAAGATATTAAATAGATAACGCGCCATTTCTCCACATTCTCCTCATAATTTAAATTCTCCCTGTCCGTCATCTAAACTTGCACTGCTATCCGTCAGCTCTCCTCACAAGAAAGAAAAATTGAACAGGTCGTAAAGATTTTATTACGGAACAGGTACGGACTCCGGCCCGTCGCTCCTGAATAAAATATAGCCCATTAAGGGGCGGCTCGGCGCCTCATTCCACCCCTCGGAATATATAACATATTCATCCGGATTATGCGGACAGGCTCCGGTGTCATTTAAATAATAAATCCGACCCTGAGCTGTCAAGGAGGTGTAAGATAAATATCGCCGACGAAATTCGGGGGTACCACCTCCGTTACCTCTTCCGGGGAGCTTGATATGGCTATGATGGGGTGTTGTTCAACGCGGGAGCAGCGATATCGTTAATCGATAAGCCTATACTACTAATTTCGGACGTCGTAGTTAATCGAAACAATGCGCCTTGTAACGTGTAGTGCTAATGAAGAGCCGTGTACCTCGCGTTGTTCCCCGTGTTGTTCCCCGATAGGAAACTAGAGGGAGACAAACTCAAGCGCCGCGTAGGAGGAACGAAGGGAGATGGAACGAGTGCGCCGGTATTCATTCCTAGTGGTGCGTGTTAAGCCGTGTTTAGGAATCGGTTGTGATTAATCGTGGTGGGGCAGGTCGTGTTCGGTGCAGCAGATACGATATGGAACTGATCCATCAGGAAAATAAAAGGGTAAATGTTAGAATTGCGTGTTCGGGTCGTTAGAGGGTTTTTATGCATTCAATAATGCCATAAATATTTACATATACATATTTAGCCAGGGAAACATCAAAGCGAATGTACCCAAAATAAATAATCATTTCCCCATATCGTTTAAGAAGATCGTGACTTAAAAATATATTTTTTTGGCCTCGTCAACTGTAAATACAACATTACTTGCCAACGAATGCAACAGTAGGTTGGTTTTATACCCCTGATGTTTTAAGAAACTAAAACGTTAAAGCTAGAATAGCTACATCGTCCCATGGGTCAGGGTCGTATTGAGTACTCCCACCAATGTAATGTAACAGATAATGCTTAGAATTATAATTTAGTACCGAGCGGATGTGTAATTAATAAGTATCACGGACCCATGAATAACATACATTTATGAAACCATATGAGTTGCCGTGTGTTTAACTTTTCTAATAGCGTATAACAGTTTATCAAATTACAACCAAAGTAACAGTAGGTTAGTTTTATCCCCGTAATGTTTTAAAAAGTAAAATAACTAAGCAGTAAAATATTAAAACTAGAGTAGCATGTCTTCCCGTGGGTGGGCCAGGGTCGTATTGAGTACTCCTATCAGTATAATATAATGGAACAGGTAATGCTTAGAATTATAATTCAGTAATCTTCAGATCTTTATATAAAGCGGATGTATAATTAGTAAGTATGTCGGACCTATGAATAACATACTGCTGTAGTATGGCACCCCGGGTTTCGGAAATTTAAATGTGTATTTTTGTTTATTCCAAATCAGCCTTGTCAAAACAATGATAGAGTTTCCACAATTCTAATATTTGTTTATTTTGCTAAGAATTTTGATTTAATTGTTAGTATCATTTTATTTGTTCAGTTGTGTATAGTTTATTTCATTTATTTGTACATTTTGCGTACTCCTGTATATAGTTTTTATGCTAGTTTTTTCTTTGCGATGCGCTGTGCGTTCATCGCACGCAGAAAATGTAAATTTCATATATATGCGAGTGTTACCTTAGAGGCCAGAGCAGTTACCAGATAGACGAGCGCGTGTATGGTCTTGTTTTGTAGTTTTTGGTTACCGTTTCTGGTAATTCGTTTTAAGTTTAAGATGTAGTTCGTTGCTTTGATTTTTTAAATCGTCCATCTAGTAATTCGTTTATTAATTAGTGTTAGATCGTTGTGCACAATATACATGTAAGGCTTTTTAATAATATTCGTTTTAGAAGTAATCGCGTTTAGAGTTTAAATTTTCCGTTTTTTTGTAGTTTTCAAATTAATGTTATTTTAATCACCTCGGGGTAGGTGAAGAGAAGCTGTGAGCTTGATTTAAATTTCATTTTTAATTTTGGTTGTTTCTCTACGTTATTTGAATTAAATTTTAGTTTGCTTTGAATTTTTGAAACCACGTGGATTTTTTTGTGGTATAGAAAGTCCTTCTAGAACGATTCACCATTTTGTTTTCTAAGGATTTTGCATTGTCCTTTTTAAATTGTAGAGTCATATGCAGGTTTGTTTTTGCCAGAATCTTATATTCATGGTTTTAATTTTCTGTAATTTGTATTAATGTTTTTTTTTCTTTTTACAATAAAAGTTAATGATTTTAAATATCATCTTAAATAGTTCTTTTATTTTTGAATCAGCCATTTCAATTTTTGGGGATTTTAAAGAAAGTCAATTTTGCAAACGCCCACTTTTACTTTTTAAGATAGTTACTCTGAGATGTAAGAATATCTGGCGCCCTTTTAAATTCATTTTTGCTGAACTAGCTAAATTAATTTTATCATTTTTAATTTCTTTAAACTTATATGCTTGGACAATCAGTTCGCAGCAATACGTTTCTTTGCAGCCGTATGAGTTGCGGTGTGTTTAACTCTTATAATAGCGTATAACAGCTTATCAAATTACAACCAAAGTAACAGTAGGTTAGTTTTATCCCCTAATGTTCTAAAAAGTAAAGTAACTAAACAGTAAAACGTTAAAAAACTAGAGTAGCATGCCTTCCCCTGAGCCAAGATCGTATTGATATCGCATCAGATAATGCTTAGAATTATAATTTAGTAGGATCTTTATATAGAGCGGATGTATAATTATCAAGTATGGCGGACGTGTGAATAATATACATTTCTTTGCAGCCATATGAGTTGCGGTGTATTTAACTCTTCTAATAGCGTATAGAAATTTATCACATTTCTATAAATACGTCGGTTTTATTTTAGAAAGTAAAGTAACTAAGCAATAAAATGTTAAAACTAAAACAGCGATGATTTCCTGTGCGCCAGGATGGTATTGAGAACTCCCATTAGTGTAATGTAATGAAACAGATAATACTTAGAATTATAATTTAGTACCCAGCGGATCTTTACATAAAGCGGATGTATAATTATTAAGTATGGTAGACGTGTAAATGATATACATTTCTTTGTAGCTGTATGAGCTTCCGTGTGTTTAACATTTCTAATGCCATATAAGAGATTATTAGATGATTTATTTACGTAGATCCTACTTCAAGTTACTGTCAATGGTCACCTATAAAAATTCATCGATGTTATTTTGAAGATATGCCACGACGAAATAGAATTGGAAGGCCAGTTGTAAAGCAGCAAGAATAGGGGACACAATAGATCTTTTAGGTCGCAGTGTAACACCACCCTTCTACCTACATACATACATGCCACGACGAATATTGAGTTTCAATAATTTTTAAAATAAAATTGATTATTTTTAAGTCATTCTTTGTGAAGCAACCCATTGTACGTCTTGTCATTTCACGAAAATTCTATACATCTTTTGTAGTGCTGCTTTTTTTACATTTTTTTACAGGATTGTGAGAGTTATGATTACAATGACTAGTTTTATAAAAGATCTTTGGAGATTCCCAGGAAAAACAATTGATAACTTTACATACATATACAGTAGAATTTCTAGATGTTTTTAAATTCCAAACGTGGCCACAAGAGGACGCGTTTGCCAGAATCAGTGGTGGTAAATGTTCCATTAAGTGGTAAAAGCTTCAACATTAGCTATAATTTTATACACTTCTTTAAAAACCTTAGTTTAGTTAATTATACACCACTTTGGTTAAAGACATTTTGTCATATCGTGAATTATAAATGCAGTAGGCGTTGCCGAATCATGTAAAACCGAATGTGCTAGAACTTCTGTAGTGTTTACAGAATTAATAAAACTTGGACTTGTTTGACACGGCATTTACCGCCGTTTCAAACATCACAATTTATACTATCTGCTAGTGCTCAAGAAATGCACCAGATAGCGTTATTCCCAACTGTACCAATATGTGACCTTATGATCAATCAAATTTACCCTCTAATAAGCCGTGATGTAATATAATATAAATAACATCAAATGGTAAAAGAAGACGATGTCATGCCACACCCGTAGGACGACTAGGCAATTGCGGGCATCTGCCCCGAACGTAAAAAATAAGACGAGTGGCGGCATAAAAAACAAACAAATAGAAAATTATATAAAATAATATAAATAAGATCATAGCTTGCTAGAAGGTAAATTTAGCTGATCATATTGTACTACAATGTATTAAAGGAGAAAAACTGTGCAATCAATGGATTGCTTAATTTATATAAGGTGCCCCATAATTTACAGTCCAACATTTCAAATCAAAAATATTTTCACATATTATTGAATGGCTAAACAGTAAACTTTCACACGTCCTAACAAATTTTCAACAGCACTAGAAGCAAGAATATACTGCCTAGAGACATCAAGTGCAACCGGGGTATGATTCCGACATAATAAAAACGGAAAGGACAAGCATTCTCACCGTCGAAAAGGAAGAAAAGAGAAAAATCTAGATCCGCATCCGCGCGTATACCCCTTATATACATATAATATCCTTTCGCCCCATAACGGAGGGAAAAATCTATATCCTGCGACGCGTTAGACAGCTTAAGGGAGCTCTAACCGTAAACCTGGAGACAGCCATCCACCCGGCCTTGTAATACACCCACATCTCCCGAGTATATACAATATGAAACAGCTAGGAAGGACTGCGAGACGATGACAGGGAGACAGTTGGAAAATATTTACTGACGCACGCTGTGTGTCTTCTCCGGTACTGTGTGGGATCATTCCGTTCTGCGAGAAGAAACGTAGACGATAATATAGAACGGTCGCTGTTAAATTATGCACGAGGATATCTCGATTGGACGAAAGCGCCACAGAATGTGGAAAAGGGGAGTTACAATAGGAGAAACTGAAACCAATTATGGTAACACCAGATGAATAGTACGTTTATCGACATTAATATTTTGTGCCGTTTTAGTGTTGGAAGTTGATCTAGAATTTAAATTGGTTAAAATATCATAAGGGAAAATATATTTTCTTTGTTAATGTAAACGACCCAGTAGCTTTTCAGAAACTACTTAACATTTATAGTGGGTCTGAAAAGAAGATTTCCACATTATTGCCTCCAAGTGATTGTATATTGTACTTTGATATATCCAATACACAGAGTTACGTCTATTAACAGTTGATTGGCAAATTCATGTGATATATAAGATAAGAAAACCTAAAAGTATAAGCAGGGATAGCTCACTCAAATCTGTACTATTATACCCACACATTATCTTCAATATTAGTAATCTTCGTCACCCAAGGGTTGTTATAAAGCGATCCCTTACTTTTATAATATTATTAAGAAATATTTCTAGTTCCGTTCACATTCGTGATACAAAATCTTATTCACTGATAGAACCGTATCACTCATTCAAACCAACATACTTAACAACAAAAAATGCTATTTTTTCACAGAATGCAATGAATATTTTTTAAGACAAAGAAATAGTTTATAATGACCGACGTTTTCAGAGGGATAACGTTTGAATCTTAACATTAGTTATAAAAATTATTGTAATTGAAAACTATTCTGTTTGCAATATGCACGCAAAACGGCAGTAAGCCATGCATAAATTATACAGAGGTACTTAAGTAAAGGCGGCTAAAAAATGATCTCTCATTAAATTACCTGACTTGAAGAGCGGATTTTATGTTAAAGAGGGGAAATTATGAAACTGTCGTGTTACATCCTTATGGGAGCGATTACGAATTATAGTTGGACAATTACATCGTGTCACACCCACGGGGCAACTACGGTCTGCAGTCGAACGGAAAGCGGAACGTTACGTCGTGTCACAACCGTTGACGACTACGCACTACAACCGAAAGCGAAACGGAAAATTGTGCCGTGTCACACACTAAGGTCAACTACGGTCTCCAATCAAATGGGAACGGAAAATGAGGTCATGCCGCACCCGTCGGGCGACTAGGCATTTGCGGGCATCTGCGGGTGGCGGAATAAAAAACAAACAAATAGAAAACTAATCTAAAGAAACTCAAAATTTATATGAAGTAAATAAAGTACTAAATTAAAAATAAATACTACAGTGAATTTTCCCATCGATTATGCCATTATATCGTATTACATTGATATAACACTACTTGAAATCGCTAAAAAATGTTTTTCCATGAGGTTATGATTACACTACGAATTTCTGACCGATTTATGACACAGGCAGTCAGAATTTCGCAGTTAACGGTTTTCTTTAAAGAAACACCTTTTTGTCACATCTCAAAAAGTCCAGACTAAATGAAAAGTTAGTTTAAGTTATCTTATTAAGCGCATATAATTATCAACAACTTCATCTTTTCTTTTCTAGTACCTAATAACACACGGCTTGTTTTAAGTTTTTTTTTTTTGTTTTAATATTATACTGTGTTTGCGATCTTTTTGATTTAATGTGAAAATTAATAGGCACTAATTGACAAATCAAATATACAAGGGGACATTAAAGCAAACGTAGGAATCTTAGCTTGAAATATTTGAGTCTAAGTGCGGATTTAACGTCGGTAATCGTGAAACTAACATCCTGTCATGCCTTAGGGACGACTATGAACTGTAGTTCCAACGAGAGGAAACAAAAAGAAAACAGAAGTTTCGCGTCGTGTCAAGCCACGGGGCGACTACGGTCAGCAATAGAATAAGACGCGGAGGATTGCGTCAGCCCACCCTTAAGGGGCGGCTACAGTTTATAATCGAGCGAGAGCTGGAGGGTTGCGTTGTACCACACCCAGGGAGGGAGGGAGGTTGGGGGGTCACTACGAACTTCCATCATGCATGAACGGAAGATCGCGCCCGTGAAAGCGACTACAGTCTGCAATTAGACAGGGTCGCAAAAACCAATCAGCCTTATCACACCCGTAGACGACTACGATCTATAGTCCTACAGAAACGGAGAGAACTATTGTCATGTCACACCCTTAGAGCAACTACGAGTTATAGTCAGATCAGGGAGGGGAATTAGGCATCTGTCACGATGAGAGTAAATGCAGGTTAATATACGCTCGCAGCGCATGTGGGAATTGAAGCGTGCGCGAGGACGTTAATGAATAAACGTGGCTGTAGTGTTATTGAAACTATGAGAAAATTAGGCTGGGGAACTAAAAATTTATGTTAAAAAATAAATTATTAACTTGAAATATACTAAAATTGATTATCCCAGTTAATTATTTCTTTTTAATTTCCTTTATCCCATGTTTGCTTCTATTCGACGAATATACTCCACGCAGAAAATCCTATTTTCAATATTAGATTCCACGTAGTAGATTCACCTAACACTACTCGAATTCGTTAAAATAGAAATTCGAATCTACCCAACGCAAGCAATATTCGAAGCATGAATACATTTTTCCAATAATAATAGCACCACCGGCAGAACTCGGGCTGCTATGACAGCATTGTCCGACACGGTAGGATAAACATGTTTACCTGCTCTCCAACAGTCCGGGTGCACCGTATAACAAATATTTGCCCTAGCAGGTCTGTTTGCAATCACACTACCCGTCAGTGGCGTACAATGGAAACGTCACTGATTCGTGCATTGCACACATTTGCTACTACCACTATTGCTGATGATTATTTTGCTCCTAGAAATGAAAGATTTTTTTTTTACACACAAGTTAACCATCCATTCAATGGAATGCAAAAATTGTTAGCGAGATATTCCTTTCTCCAACGTTGTCAGCATATCTTTATATATCCTATATCGATTGTGGTTTGTTTACTACATGTTTCCGCAGCTATTATAGGGTTTACTTAAGTGATATTATGCTAATATGAGATTTTACCGCACTGCGAAAACTAGTCTGGTTTCGATGACACGTTTTTCGGATAAAGCAGCTGTTATTCTTTCTTCCTCATTTGAATCTTCTTTTCCTCTTGCTCAAATTATTTAATAATGGAAAAATTCAAAGTGTGATGAATGGTTAGTTGATGTAGACGCTAATATAGATTATTGCAATTTTATGAGAATAGAATAGAATAGAACTTTATTTAGCAATAGCTAATATTAGTACATGTAATTTACATTAATATTTATCTCTAACATACTTAATAACTAATCTCTTAAATGTATTTATATTTTCACTATCTTTTATAAAGCCTGGTAACTCATTGTATAATGCGATACCACCAACAAAAATACTATTAGTTGTTTTTTCCCTATTATATGGTTGTATGAAAAAGTTGTTAGTATTCCTCGTACAATGGTTGTGAATTTCACCAACATATTGTATCCTATTTCCTAAATACTCGGGTACACTACCCAACTTAATTTTATGAATAAAAATTAATGTCCTATAAGTTACTAGCTGGTTAACATTCATGATATTTAACGTATTCAACATAGTGTTTATTGGCGTATATCGGTTACATTTCAAAATTACCCGCATCGCTCTGTTTTGGACTTTTTGTATGTTGTAATTTCACCTTTATTCAGCATCCACAAAACAGTTGAACAAAATTGTAGTGGGAACAATCAGTGCCTTATATAATCTATGCATAATATATACGACATTTGTCTTCCTATTCTATAGAGAAATTAATTTTTTAGTCATTTTGTTAAATATAATTTAACATGTTCCTTAAATCTAAATGTTTATCAATTATTACACCTAAGTATTTAATGTGATCTACTTTATCTATATCGATGTCGTTTATTTTTATTCTAACTGTATTCAAACTACTTAACTTATATCTACTTCCAATACACATAAACTTAGTTTTATTAACATTAATACAAAGACGATTTTTGCATAGCCATAAAAAAAGTCTTTCAAGTTCCTCATTCAACGTATTCACCATACTTTCAACATTATTTCCACTAATATAGATCATTGTATCGTCAGCAAACATACATATCTCACAATTTTGAATAACCGACACCATATCATTTATGTAGATGTTGAACAACATTGGACCCAGCACTGTTCCCTGTGGCACTCCATGTTTTGTTTTTTGTTTATCAGACACACAGCCGTTGTATTTTACTTTTTGATACCTATCTTCTAAATAACACGAAAACCACTTTTTAACCGTCCCGTTTATTCCCACGAATCCTAATTTCTTTATTAATAACTCTCTGTTGACTGTTTCAAAAGCTCGCTTAAAATCCAAGAAAACTGCAATAATGATTTTACCTTCGTCCATTTCTTTTAACCATTTATCACAAATGTCTACTATTACCGTCTCACATGAGTGATCTTGCTTAAATCCCGATTGATTCGCCACCAATATATATTTTTATCACAATATTCGGATAATTGGTTTTTACAAGCGATTTCCAAACTTTTCATATACTGGCAAAGTGTTAATAGGTCTAAATTCTTCACAGTTCTTGGTTCCATTTATTTTTTGTACCGGCGTTATATACGATATCTTCCATTCAGTAGGGACTATTCCGGTGTCCAATGATGTATTTATCACATCTAGTAATCTGTTGATTGTGACTAGGCACGCATCCATAAAAGTTTTTGTGTTTATTCCATCGCCCGCTACATCCCCAACTTTCTTTAGTGACTTCAATATAGTTTTTACTTCTATCATTGTTACACTACGAAATTCATTAAAACCAACTTTATCATATTTGTAGCTATCTTGTATATATTCATTATCCTTTGGGAATTGATCGACAATATCATCTATACTATTAACAAAGTATTCATTGAATTTTGTGGCTATTTTTAAGTTCTCAATTTCTTCACCTTGCTGAAATTTAATATAATAGTATTAAATTATAATAGTATTAAATTAAGTTTACAAGTGATTAAGGAAGCGTCTAGGGAAGATAATATATATAATTTCTAGAGTAATTAATTTTGTAGATAGATAGATAGATAGATAAATAGATAAATAATTTTATTTCAAACAGCCACAAAAAGTATAAATGGGTTGAAACAGGTCCAAAAACAAATTACAAATCAAAAAAAGTGACATTAACATATACCTATTACATATTGATTCAAAAAAGGTAGTATACTTATCAGAAAAAAAATTAACTAAAAAGCTTATATAAAATATATAAGTACAATTACAATTTACAAATAAAAAAAAAGTGACATTAACATATACCTATTACATATTGATTCAAAAAAGTAGTATTCTTATCAGAAAAAAAATTAACTAAAAAGTTTATATAATTACTAAAAGTTAAATATTAAGTCACAATACAACCAGAGGTAAATATATTTCTTAGCAACAAACTCAGAAACTACATCTTAAAGTAATCCTCAAATTCATAAGGTTCCAAATTAATTAGCAAATTAAAGATTTCTTTCTTGAATAATTTCAAATTATTTATATTTTTAATTCGTTGGGAAAGTTTATTGAAAAACTTTATACTTGAGTAGCAAGGACCTTTTTCAAATAAAGACATGGTGTGCAACGGGTAATTCTAATTTATTTGAAATCTTGTATTATGACAATGGCCTGGCAGAAGATGTATTTTTCTTTATATTTGAAATTAAAAATTAAGCACTCGTAAATATACAGCGCAACAACTGTAAGTAACCTATTAGTTTTAAATTTCCCACGACACGATTCCCTCAAAGGAAGGCCAAAAATTATACGTAACACTTGTTTTTGAATTCGAAAAACTCTAATAATACCTGAAGTGTTGCCCCATAACAGGATAGCAAATTTCAGTCTTGACATAAAAACTCCATAGTATATGGTAATTAAAACATTTTTTTCACAATATTTACTTGGAATTCTTATGTAATAACTGAGTAGATTTAATTTTTTTACCAATATGTCCAGATAGGAGCTCCAATTTAAGTTTTCATCCATAGTGAGACCCAGAAAGGTAACTGACTTACTTAGAGATAAATTGTCATACATTTTGAAACTGTCAATTCCTATATTAGATTTTTTATATAATATTATCTTATACAGAATATTATCATTCCAGTCTTGGCTATGTTTAGTAATTGATCATTTTCAAAACTCCATTGTCCTATTCTATGCAATATTTGTTCTGCTTGAGTTTTTAAAGTAATTAAATCTTTTGATGTTATAAGTAAAGCATTATCGTCTGCATAATTAATATGCGTATGCAAAGTATTTATTAATATCTTGCACAGATCAATGATATAAATATTATATAATAGAGGACCTAATACGCTACCCTGTGGCAAACCTCTTTCAACTAATTTTGGAACGGACTTGACTATATTTCCATCTAAGTTTACTTTTACAAATTGCTTTCTACCCTTCAAGTATGATTTCATCCATTTCAAAGTTGTGTCTCTTACACCATAGCTTTTTGATTTAAGTAATAATTTATCATGATTTATGCAATCATAAGCTCTAGAGAAGTCAAGGAGAATCCCTAGGGGAATGCTACCATCCTCAAGAGCCTGATAAATTGCGTCCAGGTAGTCAAAAAGGGCGGTTTCAATAGATCTACCCTTCATAAACCCATGCTGGTTTGCATAGAATAAATTGTTCTCATTGAAAAAAACAATAGATCGAAAACGCTTACAAATTTTTTCAAAGATTGGACATAAGATCTGGAATTAAAGCCACATTTTTCAAAAAGGTATTATGTTTATGTGAATGAAGGATGTTTAATGTGGAATCATAAAATAGTTATACCATCAAAATTAAGGTTAGACGTACTTAAAGAATTGTATTATTCACATATGGGGATGGTGAAAATGAAAAGTTTGGCAAGGGGTTATTTTTGGTGGCCAAAACTGGATAAAGATATAGAAAATATAGTAGCAGAATCTGAAGCATGTAATTTACATGGTCACAATCCACCGAAAGTTGAACTTAATCCCAGGTCTTGGCCTAACCAGCCATGAGAACGAATAAATATTGTTCTTTTTGTTATTTTAAGAACACAAACTTTTTAGTAGTCATTGATGCTTTTTCAGAATGGCTTGAAATAATAGAAATGAAAAACATATCCACGAACTTAACTATTAATGCGTTAAGAAACTTGTTTGCACGATTTGGTCTTCCTATAACGTTAATATCGGATAATGGCAGACAGTTTATGTCAGAAGAATTTGAAGTTTTTATCAGATTATAATATTAAACATATTACCAGTCCTCCTTACAATCCATCATCAAATGGTGCAGCGAAAAATTCCGTGATAACAGTTAAAGCAAAACTAAAGAAGGCTCTTTTATCCGGCAGCATGGAGACGTTGAATTTGTCATTATGTAGATTTTTGTTAGATTACAGGAACACACCGCATATTACTACTGGTATTACACCTGCTATGTTAATGTTTAATAGAGAGTTAAGAACTAAATTTTCGACATTATAACCACCTCGTAATCCTAAGTACAAATATGTTAAAGAAAGAATCGAACGAAATCAAGAACATCAAATTAAACATTATAAAGGTAAAAAACTAAAAACTTTTGAAATAGGTGAATTGGTATTAGTAAAGGATTATAGAAAGGTTAATCAAACTACATATGTATGTTAGAGTAAAGATAGTACGTAAAATAGGTAAATGTATATACATAGTTAAGATTCCTGAGAAGGCACGCACCTGGAAGAGGCATGCCAATCAAATTAAAAAGACAACTCAGGGCCATATTCCACTTGCGTCCCCTTCAAACAGTGATAATGTAACGGAACGGATTTTCTTGTCTGGAGACTTTTGGGGATGGCCAGCCCAAATTCAAATAAGACAAGCCAAATTCCGTCTCGCAGGCAACCCCTCCTGCTCTTTTGACCGGCGAGCCACTGCTGGAAACAAACTTTTTGTTCGGTAGCGAATGTTTTAG
Organism: Protaetia brevitarsis; assembly: GCA_004143645.1. NCBI lineage: Eukaryota > Metazoa > Arthropoda > Insecta > Coleoptera > Scarabaeidae > Protaetia > Protaetia brevitarsis. The sequence continues at coordinate 915,495 of RXPK01000247.1, read as the reverse complement.
TAATTTTAGCCAAAGATGGTTTCCCAACTGTTTTTTTCCACCGTCAGACGATGCAGGGCCATTAGTTAGCCTAAAGATTGCTGATTTTCTCTTCTCGTCGGCTTTCTCTTACAAAATTGTCTTCCTCTCCGGGTCTTTACTAAGGGTTCAACTGAACTTCTTTTAAATGGCGAAATAATAGAACGACTTATATTTTTTAACAATTATATATTGAATATTTGAGACATTGGAAATAATCTAACAAACTACACAATTAAATAAAATAACAAGTGAACAAAAGGAAATAAAACACAAATTTTGTATTGTTGGATATTTTAAATTTTTATACTGTTGATTAACATAAGCTCAGGTAAATTTTCCTTACAAATTTTCATTAAGGGAGAGAGAGGGAGCGAACGAGTTACGGTTTTCACGTAATTGCGTTGGTTAGTTTTAAGCAGAAATTTTGAACATCTTACCAGCCGATGTGGGAAAAAAAATAATTCTTCTCGTAATCCAAATTTTAAGGCACAAAATTTTACACAACACCCACAAAAATTTAAGCAAAATAAAAGGGGGAGTTTAAACGGTTTTAATACAAAATCACTAATCACCTCTCGAGGAAAGCTTTTGCTTCCTGTTCTCGATTTTTTTAGGCTTAATTTTAAATGCAAAATTTTAAGATGAGAAGTTTTACTTTTAAGAATTAGAGACACTCGACGAAGGGGACGCGTGCTTATTCCTGAAGCTAAATTGAAGAACCGCGAACTAATTAATTGTAAACCGCAATGTTAAGGGTTTTTATAAACTTTGATTGTGACGTCAATTCGCACCGATAACTAGTTTCGCTTCTCTTTACAGGAGGGCGCAAGTATGACCGAAGGCGTTATTTTTCTGACTTTCAGACGTCCTACTTGAAAGGACCGTGCGAATTGCTGAACGGCAAATGGTACGTACAATAAACAAAGAAGCAGATAACATACAAAGTAATACCATATTATTTTAATTACGCGAGTCTTTAAACGAAAATAGATTATTGTTTCCTGTGAGGCAGACGCTACTCAGCAAATGCCACCGTACCTATTAACTACGTATTAATAAAATGAATTTAAATTCTAGCATTATACAGGATGGAAACTCGAATTCTTACAATAATAATACTAATACTGTAGATAGAGATAAGAATATAATTAGTATAAGTAATTTAGATATACCAAGTGATGATGTGATGGAAAATACTTCACCTAGGTCAGGAAGGAAACCACTTAAACGCTCACAAAGGGTTGTTAAACCACCTGAACGTTTGCAATATTGATAAATATTCTGTATAAATACATTATGGCCTATATTATTTGAATGTTTCGAAATTTTGTATGGTCCTTATTTTATCTATGTAATAGTCAATATGTGTAGTAGATATATTTATGTATTTATTGTAATTTGTAGACTTTAAGGGGGGAGTTAATTGTTATGTTGTTGCGCTTGCGCTAAAAGTAAGTACCTATAACTTGTAAGTCAACAGTTTCCTCTTCCCAGTTTTCCGAATAAAGTACATAGTTTAACAAAGTGTTTAATTTCACTGATACATTACACAAAGCATACCTACTGGCACAACAATCTAACATCAAAATAATAAATTTCCACGTTATTTTAAATTAGTGATACAATATTTTTGATCTAAAGCGAGATAAATATTATGAAACAACAATAATTCTTTTTATTTTCCCGAAAATAATTTAATATTTTCCTTTAATTCACCATTTCAGCCATACCTAACGCGATTTCATATCGTAAATACTTCTCAAAATCAACTTCTGACCCTTCGTACACGCTCTCCGCATACGAAATCACAATCTGACAAAACGTAAAGGGCAAGGTTTCGCACCCATTTCGGATTTACAACATAACGCACTCGGCAAGAATAATAACACAGAAAGGGCCTAAAATATCATCCACCCTGGTGGATGGTGATATTCAAAAACCAATTAAAACCGAGCAATTAAAGCAGTCCCAATCACGCGCAGAGTCCGTGGTAATTCGAGGCTATCCCGCTAGGTGTCGCCTAATAGAGATAAATTAAAATTGATGACATGCAAGTTGGGGACTATCCTCAAAGTTATTTTCTTTCTTTTTTTGTATAATTTTTTCAAATATTGATTAAAATGGAAAAATGAACGGTTCAATAAAACCTTTCTCCTTTCAATTTCAGCATTTTTGTTGCTTTGTTTCCCTTTTTCAACAATAAGCGCGCACAGCACTTACTTTCAGCGATTAAAAGTGGATGTTTGGGCACTTCACTTACCCTTGATCGTCCCCATTCTACTCTAACACTCCGACACCGTTTGCATAAAGGATGGCTTTTATACCCATCTTACTCTACTGGGAGCGCTACGCCTTTATATTCCATAAACCTATCTTTGTCCTCCGCATTTTTCTGCAGGGCCAACTCGAATGTACGATAAAAAGCGGGGTTGCTTCAGATAAGAGGGTGGTAAAAGGCTTTTTAAGGGATATTTTCATGGTAATTGCTTAATTAGATCAATTAGTTTTAAAAGAAGGTAGATGGACATTGCTGAGAGGGAATTTTGAACAAGTAGGGAATGAGTCAATTTACAAGTTGGTTCGTAATGATGATAGGTTTATTAAAGAAGTATGTTAGAAGTATGTTCACGCTAAAAAGTGCTTTGTTATGCCAAAGAAATATGTTTATTTGAATTGAGTAAATGGTGAACATCAGTATGAAAACGTGACGTATTATAAAGATAGTGAGGCATTCTAGTGACAATTATGGAATGGAAAAAGCCAAATCTGCCAAAATCTGCCAAATTTAACCATTTAAAATCTTTTAAGTTGTGATCAATATAATCATGTTTTCTGATACCAAATATACAAATTCTGTACTCTTCGAAGATGATATTTGTCAGTAGGCCTAATGCAAAGTCGAAAACAACGTTGCGTTAATTAACATGACTCAGTTCCAGCGGATTGACTAACAATAATTTAATTCCCTTATGACGACATGCTTTTACTGATAAATCAATTTCAGTGCACCGTAGGCTTTCTGAAGGCAAGCGAAATATGTTTTTTAAATAACAGGTCTATGTCAAACAAACAAAAAATCCAACAAATGGGAATGGTGAGCCTTTCTGCTAAACATCATCACACTAGATTTGAAAGCATTGATTCGCAAAAGAAAAAAACTTAGGCAAGTGCTCAATTAAGCTTCGCTAATCCTGGTTTATTTGTTCAGAAGCTGCAATAGTATCGGATACGTTGAAAGATTTATATATCTTAGTATCATTTTGTATTTTGCATTTTGTCGGTTTGCGAGATGACGTGGTAGATTTTTTCCGAAGCTACTTCAATAGACTCCAATCTGTGATTTTGGGCAACAAACGATCGTCAAGGCGTCATGTTCAGCTCAGGGGTTTTGCAGGGCTCCATTCTTGGGCCACTGCTATTCTCGATTTATACATCTCAGCTGGCGTCCTATTTAAAATATTGCGACTATCAGTTTTACGCTGACGATACGCAATTGTACATGTCTTATCATCTATACATCGCAACTTCATTCTGCAAGTTAAAGATCTTATATCAGCACAGTCATAATTTTAATCGTAATACGAAAAAACTACTATGGGACGCTATTGTTTTGAGTAAATTTAATTATTTGACTCAGTATATGATTTCAACATAACCCAATACGCCAAGAGTAGGATCCAAAGACTTCAGAATGCGTGCTTGCGTCTAATATATGGTATCAGAACATTTGACAGAATTAGTTTGCATCCATGGATTGGCTGAACATGGAGAAACGACGTACTTTACGCAAGTATTGTCTCTATCATAAAATCATTTTGCCAAAATGCCCCTGTATAATGAAATCACCTATCGTACTGATGTTCATAATCTGAACCTGGGTTTCAGTGGATTACTTACCCTGCCATCGCATAAAACCCAGCTATTTAAGAGGTCTTTTTCATACGATATTGTCAAATATGGATATTTCGTACGTGCAATTGACGCACGCAGGGTTGGGCCATTGTTTAGTGGGCTTGTATTGTCTCGGTAAGCTTAATCTTATAGAATCGGTATATTCATATTATTTTTAATTTTTGTTGTCCCTTCTGTTGCAAGTTGTAACTCTTTGGAGAAGGAACTTAAGAATATTTATATTTCCATAGTTTAGAAATTTTGAAAGTTGATTTGCTATTTTTTATTCAATTTTAAAATTAGTTTCTATCAAACAGGTTGGGTGGAAGAGCAGAGTGTTCGTAATAACGGCGCCACTGAATCTCCGCCTGTGAACAAACATTTAAATAATGTATATTTTTGTTATAATGCTTCAATAAAAAGGGGTGGCTTGGGTGGCTCTTGCGTTATACCCGTTATATAAACAACAGGGAGGACCCAAGATGGACCCCTGCGACACCCCACACTCAACAGGAAAAAAAAAAAACACAAAGAAATTTCGCCATACAGCCTACTGCTTAAAATTTACCATGTAAATAATTGTTAAAAAGTGTGTAATAGTACTTTTACCAAACCCTATGTTGAAATTTATATTATCAAACTCCTTGGAAGAATCAAGTAATACCAAGGCTACGGCTTGTTCCTTTTCTAAGCCAAGGAAAATATCATCAGACATCAGTAACGTTTGATAGGGACGTTGCACAACTATGACCGCTCTCTAAAACTAGATTGCAAGGAAGGTTGAATGTCATTAGAATGTAAACAAATAATATTTTGACAAAAAAAAATGTAATGGTGTTATACAAAAGGGAATAACACCCATAAATAGAATCATTAAGGGTTAGTTCTCTGTTGCATAATGCCGTTAAATTAATTAGTAACGCCATCTATCCTACCGTATGAGAAACTTTAATATTTACGACAATTAAGCATAGGTGACGCTACTAAACTACTATTTATATTAAGTTTGTTCGTTTTGGCACTAGCGTCATGCAGCGAAACGCAGCCATAAGCATTTCCGTTCGATTTGATGGCCAAACGAAGAGCAATCAGAAAATCTAAAGCTGGAGTCAATCCAGCGTTTTACGGCCATAGCTTGCGTTGAAAAACTTTATGTGGCGTCACGCGGCTAGATTTTCGCGTTACGACGCGGAGTACCAAAACGAACAAACCTATTGCTATTAAGTTTTAGCAAATATTATACCAGTATACATATGGTCAAAGAAATGTTCCACTGGCGCACTATAGATGACACCACCAGCATTTTCAATTGTTGTGCATTTGTAGTGGTGATATATTTCCATAAGAGAATACTTGTGGTGCCATCTATAGTACGCCAGCGGAACATTTCTTTGACCATATGTATACTGGTATAATATTTGGTTTTAGATACACCCAGATTCGAAGTTTACCACTTCAAATAAATTCGGAAACTGTATTTTTTCAACGTTTAACGTTAGAGTTTGGTTTAATTGCTATTGTATGCTTGCAGTCGTCGAACTTTGCTCACATTGAAATGCCACAAGTAGATTATAAAATTTACAGAGAGCTGGTCTAACTCGAATATTGAGAGAATAATCTTAATTTTTTCCAGATGCTAGACACGCAAAAAGTAGCAATTTTTTAATTATTAATTTTTGAAAAAGTTGTGATGCACCACAACGAAACGTCATTGCATACTTCAACCCAACTCGAGTATTGTTTTAATTATTCATCTGCTACAACCACGAACTCACAGCTTCAATTAATAAAATATCCTGTTTTCATGGTAGAACACAATGCATGTATAACAGTTGGTGTATGTTTATTCAGGGTTTGCGGAAGTATTTTGGACGACGTATATGACTAATCTTGCACAATCAAAAAGATTTTTATCTGGACTGATATTGCTCATAAATCAGTTTATCTGCAGCTCAAATTGGAAAAAGTCAGATCAGATCGGGATACTAATAGAAGGAAGATTGCGTTCCAGTATGGCAGTAGTAAAAACATAACGAAACATTTATGGCCAAGATAAGCGAGTAATTCATAAGGAATTCCAGAGAAAAATATCAGCTCAAACTTTAAAATGTCAAATCACGAAAAACATTCCCATTTCCTTGTTAATCATCAAAATTTATTTTCAAACATCCTGGCGACAAACGTTCCGACAAAAATTGTTCATGTAACACCTCTGCCTTCGCCAGAAACCAGTCCCAGCACGCACCCCCATCCACTTTCCACCCAGATATATATATTTGCAATGCTAATCGCCGCTCGCACACGTCGAAACACATCCACCGACCTCTCTTACGTCCCGAAATTTCTTGCGGACGTATTCGGTTAAACTTTTATCCCGAGGTCCCATCATGCCGTCCCCTGTAATACCATGCAAATATCGCTAAATGGGAAAAGTTGCACGAAAAACGGTTTGTTTCTTGCCCTCCGCTCCGGGATAAGACCGAGGGCACGGCTTTCGGGGAAAGATAAAAAGAGTTTTTCGCACGCTCACTCTGCCACTCTTCAATTTCACTTTTTTTTTTGGCCCTCGTACCCGCGTCAAATTTCCAGAGTACACATGCGAAATAATACCGAGGTGGACCCTGGAAAATGGAAATGAAGTCGATAACAAAGGGGACCCGGGCGCGTCCAAAATGATGTAAAACACGATTGTTATCTTTACGTCTGGCATAAAAGATTTTTGGCGGAGTGAGTTATGCCATTGTCGGTTACAATGACGTAAAGCAGAGTATCACTGCAGGAAAAATGTTTGAATAAATTACATTATTAATATGGCCAGAAATACCAGGACGTTCCCAGAATACTTTAACGCATATGGAAATGGAAAAGGCTCAAATGGTGAAACGACATGTAGGGACTTTTTTTACACTCAGTAATCCAATGAAAAATTGATCCAAAGCATTAAGTAATGCTTGGGCGAACAGATGGATCATGAGGACTAATATGCCTAGAAAACATTAAGTGTTTTCGCAATAGTCACTAACTGGAATTAGTGATTATCTAGTAAAATTCATAGAAGACACATACGAAAACTTGGATAGATAAATAGATGGATAAATTCAGAAATATAAAAAAGAAGTTTAAACAAAACCTCAAGAAAGGAATGGACGAATAAAGAAGTTTGCCGCGGTAACGATGACAGCGCAACGTCCCTGATTATTAGCAGACAGTCGAGAGAAGCACACGGGAGAGCGTAGGTGCGCAAGCGAGCAACAGCCAGCGTTATAAGAGATCGGACGTGCCGTTCGTCTGAACTCGGCCATTTGTTGCTGCAGAGAAAAATATAGCAAACTTCAGTATTGTTCAGATATTGAACCAACGTTAATTGATATAAATAATGTGAACAACATTATGCATTCTTTTGACTGATTTCTGCTAAAAGAGTTCCTAAAAGCAGTAGTAGCTTCATGCAGAGTAATAAGCTTAAAACAGAGGAATAGTGGGCCTACAAATAGAAAAAAAGTTGAGCTGCGGTTTTATGCCAAGAAGACAATTAATGTGATTTATGAAGATCTTGAAATTTGTATGAGTTCCTAACATGATAAATCTCACTAAAATACTTCAATTTTAAATTGAATAGTAGACAGTTTCATGAACTTTTCTAAAAGTTCAAAGCTTGATAAGCATTTTTTTTTATTTATGGCATATCACGTTATTACAATAAACCTTTCAAATTCTACAAATATAGAAGGCTATCTTGCAGAAACTTTTGGAAACACAGAAAATTGTAAATACATGAATGAGACATTTATGACCAAGACAAATAAGTTCATAAAGATTTGTAAAAACATAAAAGAATTTTATAGCAAATTTTAGCATTGTAAAAGAAATAAAAAGAAAAAACACCTGAATACATTAAATATCACGCATTATATTAACTAGTAACAGCGTGCTATTAAGACGATTGCATCTTAATTATTAAAGTTTTGAAGTTGAAACATCTAATCTATATTTTATGCAGAAATTCTAAAAACTGTAATCCGATCTCTGCCGTCATAAAAAGCAATAGAAATGAAATATTAAGAAAGAATAACTTTTGTTTTAAAGGAAGCAATTGTTTCCAAAGTGTATGATTCTTTAGACTTTGTTAATATAAATTTTGCCAGTGGGCATTTATGTCAGATAAATTGTTTTATACATCTACATTAAAAAAAATTCTTATGAAACTAAACCTTTGTCTTTGTTATCAAAGTAATGGCTTCAGTAACTTTATTTCTTCAAATAATTATACACGGACACATTTTAAGTATTTGTAAATTATATCAGCTTGAGCACCCGCGAATACAAATATATATGGTTCCAGTTATCCATTATGGTTGAAGACGAACGCTGTATGACGAAACGAAGAATAAATTAAATACGTATTAAATCAAAAGTATGGTGTTGGCTAAACCAAGTAAATTTGGACCTGACTCAAGGCCAAAGGAAAGAGCACCACTATGGTGATTTGGTCTTTTTGGGCAATATGAATATGTATATATTTTTATATGACCCCAATAAATGGATATTATTATTATTATTATTAATAATCGATGGGTAAAATAAACAACAAAATAAAAAGGTATATCAATCGTTTCGAAAGCTAATCCCGTTGATGTTATACGACAAAGGTGCCGCAACCCTTTCGGCCAGGGATTTACAATCGCAAAATTTTACTTTATAGTTTCCGCGGAATAATTCAGTATTAAAATTCTTAGAATCTGCACACATGCAATCGCTGGTAGATTAAAGGAGATGCACCTTTCCTTATGTTTCCTAATGGCTTGTTATCTCTGTCATCTTTTTTTTTTTTTGAGTCGATCATACATATAGATAACGACCACTAAAGTCTGCGTGTAAGATAAAGAAACAGTCTGTGAAGTATACCGGAAGCATATGGGAGGTGAAGTTTAGAATTGCAGAAGTTAGAATTGAAGGCTATAAACGTTTTTCTGATAGCGCTAAATATTGTGAATTCTTTTTACTAGTTTTTGACAAGCCATATCTAAGTCCATGAGATTTTTGCCTCGTGTGAACTTAAAAGAGGTGAAGATGCAAGAAGACGGAAGTTAGAGCTTCAGTTGCAAAAGACGCTGGCCAAGATTCTGAAAATTAGTACTGACGATAAGTGAAAAATAATGAAGCAAAAGTGGAGGAAAACTTCAAAACCGTGAACTTGAACAAAGTGAAAAGTTTATAGAATATTGTAGGAAGATAAAAACAAAGGAATTGTTTGTGGAAAATCCCAGCAGTATAAAAGAGTTATAAAAACATTAAGTGAATACGTGAAGCTGATGGCAATCACATGTTGGAACTGGGACTATTCAAAATCAAAGAGTTTGTAAATTTTGGCGATAATCATAGTTCAGCATAATCACTTAAAATTATCCCTAACACATGTTATAGTGAGTCGTTGGATAAAAATCGTTAAAGCATCTTTGCTGTTATTGGTGCTGGAATTACTGGTTATTGCAAATAATAAGAATAAAATCTTAGGAATTTATGCGAGTAAATGTTTTAGAATCCTTTTAGAAAGAGATTGGTTACAGAATAAATCTGGTGAAGATTCTTTCTTGTCAGTGTAAGCGGTACCACATACATATAAACTACCTACATATTATATTAACTGCACTACGATACAACCCCACCTCAGACCTTCTAATCGACTTACTTAGGTAACAAATGGCGGCAATCTGAGCCGAGAGAAGCGAAAAGTGTCGGGAGAAATTAATGGCGTCACATTACCTGGTAATTCGGCCTGCGCCGGGGCCGCCTCTTGTTCTTCCGTCTCCGGTTCCAAGGTATTAAGTCCGCACCGACTCAGAAACAGGATACTAACGAGACTGAGGGAGCAGACTACTAGCAGTAGGCGAGTCATCAACCTCATCCCAAGCAGACGGATCATGGTCGGCCGCCTCTTCCTGAAAACAGACCAACAACCCTTCGTGACAGACTATATATACCACCACCAACATGTACTATATATATACACTACACGTGCAACTGTATGAGTAATCATTCTCTCGCCTGGCCTTTCTTAGTTTAACCTCGCTTCCCGGATTTTCGCCACCTTATCCGTAGTAGAGGGGAAGGGAAAGGGAGCAGGATATACGGCGGATGGGTCGTTTTATTTTTCTCATTCCGTTCTCGCAGAAATATTTGCACACTTGTGCTTGATGCTAGGAAAAATTCTCTTCCTGTTTGAAAGGAGTATATATATATATATTTTTCTCTTTGGGGCTGGTAATAGATTTTTGAAAGGTGCCAAGAGCGGTTTTGTGAAGGACGTGGGCTGTTTTAGGACAGTGCATCCTCACCTTTGTGTCTGCCCTGGGAACCGCGTGTTTAGAGAAGTGTGATGAGATAAGGGATTTTTGTGAAAAATGTTCCTGCTACCGTAAACTGCAGGGTTTTTTTTTTCCTTTTATCGGAACTACTCACACATAGCGGGAATTTACTGGGAAGGGGTGGGAATCGAGAGTGAAAAGGTTGGTTTAGGATGAGGTATGTTGTTTAAGTTGCAATTTTTTTAAATTGAAGCTATTTCAAAAATAGTACATGCATTTCAACAGCGTATAACCTTTTTTTTTAAATTCAAAATATTTACAATTACTAAATCGGATTAAGAATAGTTAAACTGATTGTACAATAAATAAAATTCTTATAATAATAATAAATTTGCCCAACAGATTGCTCCAAATGAAAGACAAAAGATACAACTCTTATAACTGTACAAAAATACAGATAAATGCAAATATAAAAGAGTACTTGAGCTCAGTTTAAGCACTACTATAGAAAAAGAAACATATAATGTACAAAAGAAAAATTAACAAATTATGACAATTGCTTATTTGCTATTGACAATATTTTCTGCAGAGGTGTAAAATGTCACAAAGCGATGATACTAAGTTAAAGGTACGTGACATTGACACTATGGGTGAATTCAAGGAAGAGTTTAAACCTGCATAAAGGTGCATAGAACCTGCATGTGTACCTTAGCGAGCCACGAGGAACAAAGAATTGAAGGCGATATAAAAGGTAAGGAGGATCAATATTGTTATTTACCAGATTATAGGCAAACTTAGCAAATTAGCTGTAGGAGCGTATGCAAACCATGGTTCAAACATTTAACCTAGATAGAAAATATCAGGTTATAATACCAGATAAGAAGGACTGGGAGGCAGGTACTCCGGCAAGAGCGGACTCAAACTGGTATACTGACGGCTCTAAAACGGACTACGATAGAAGAAGCCTAAAAAGGCTCTTTCGGTAAGCTTCAGCAAAGACACGACTGTGTTCCAAGCTGAGGTTGCTGCAATTCATCACTGTGTCCGAAAGATAGAAAGATGTACCGAACCAGGTAAAAGCGTCGCTATCTTCTCTGACAGTCAGTCCACACTTAAAGCGATTAGCTCCACAAGCGTGGACTCTAAGCTGATTTGGGACTGTGTAAGCGCCCTAAATGAGTGGGCACCCAAAGGAAAGTAACCCTAGCCTGGGTCCCTAGCCACTCGGGCATGAGAGGAAATGAGGCGGTGGACGAGCTGGCCAGGCGAGGTTCGTCAAGGCCATTCGTTGGAGCCGACCCCTCTTTCCGCACTAACAAATCACAAATTAAAAAAATCCATCAATAAATGGATACATAATCAGTCCAGAGAGTGGTGGCAAAAATCACCGGGACAAAGGCAGGCAAAAGAGTTCCTAAAGGAGCAGAGGCCTGAATTCACGAGAGATCTACTGAATAAAGACAGGAAGACTGTCAAAATGATTGTAGGTCTGCTGACTGGTCACGATAAACTGAATATGCATATGTACAACATAGGCCTGGCAGATGATGCAACCTGTAGATACTGCCAAGAGGAGAAAGAAACACCAGTTCTTGTGCTATGGCAATGTGAAGGTCTGGCGAGGACAAGGTTTCTCTCTCAAGGAGGAGAACCCCACAGCTAGTAGCTACATAAGGAAGCCGCTCTCAAAGATGATAGGCCTAATAAAGAGGGCAAAATTAGAGAGCGTCCTCTAGGAAAAAAAAGGAGATCACAATAGATCTGAAAAGGTCGCGGTGAAACAGATCGATAGGCCATCCCAATCCTAATCTAATCTAATCTAATTAGCTGTAATTGTTGTCTAATTTCCAAATATTCAGCATGGAATTGCTGCAGTAGAAGCTGATAGTCATAACCAATCCCAGGGTAACAGCCTTCTTATTTGAAGTATAAATACTTTAAAGCTTTTTTGGTCCTTCTCCAGTGCTTCTTTATGCGAAGAGTAAAATGGATTCCAAATCAAAGAACTATATTCCAACTTAGTTCTGACAAATGAGTAGTAAAGTAATCTAATTATGCCAGGACGAACCGAAGAAGAGCTTCTAATAAAAAATTAAACATTATGATCTTCTCTCAATGCGCAGGAAAGGTAAGGGAAGTACCAAGATAAAACCTCCAATCTCTCACAACGCTAGTATAGTTTATAATTTTGCACTTATCGACATTTAGTTGTAGACCACTAGCGCTGCACCATTCAGTCAGTCGATCGATTTGATGTTGCAGATAATAACAATCATTGATAAAAGTTATTTTGGTAAAAATCTTGAGGTTATCCGCGAACATACATTTATCAGTATTAATGCAATACATCAAATCATTGATAAACACAATAAACATGAGCGGTCCAAGATTGGAACCTTGTGGAACCCCTGAGCTAGCGTGAAACCTTTGAGATTTGTAGCCGTTATAAATTACATATTGAAATCTATCAGACAGGTTGGTTTCGAACAGTGTTACTAGGGAATCGCTAAAGCCAAATGGCAGGATGACAGGGTTCACTATAGTTTGCGCACATAGTGTTCAACTTTCCTTTCTTGTAGCTTTCACTTACAGTTTTCCTTACTCTTCTTATTTTTAGTTGATTTTGTGTCTCAAAAATAGATGGCGCAGCTAACACTTTTTCTGGATTGTTCATTTTAGATCTGGATTATTATTCTTCAAATTTCCGGTACCATTTTATCCGCTGCGTTTCTATGTAGTAATAGCCCGATTAGGTCATCAATAATATGATTTATTCAGTTTTACAGTATAGTTTGTTTGTGCTTCAATGCTTCAATGTGTGTGTTACAAGTTTTATACAAATATTTTATTCATTGAACGATTCAATTTTGTAATTTAAAAAAAAATGACTATTCTTAATCTGATTTAGTAATTGTGATAAAAAAAAACTGTTTTGAATTAAAAAAAAAACTTTAGCATTACTTTACTTCATTTAATAAAAAAAAAATGTAAAGATCATTTATAATTATTGTAAAATTATGCCAAGGGCTTGTATGTAATAATTTGCGAGATTTTGGATGTAGGGAGAGAAAGGCATTTTGACACATTCTGAATAGAACTAGCAAGTGTATCTTGTGTACGCGTGTTTAAGTTTGATTCGCAGCGATTCAAAATGTGATTCATTCGTGAGAGATAAATATTTTTAGTTTCCGGTACTTTATGATTCATTCATGAGTGAATCGGGACTCGGAAATAAAATTCGCTCACAATTAAAAGGGAAAATTCTTTGTATAAAAGCCCACAAACGAATCATAGTAATATCATTTTCTTGCTGCTTCTGGTAACTGGCTGAGAAGCTTTGTGAAGGAATTCATCATAAAGCTTAGTAACAGGAGCGAGTGGGATCATAACACCATCTTGAACTTGAATAGAAATGCCATCAAATGGTATACTGATGGCTCCACAACGACAGAGGGAACTGGAATAGGAATATATGGGTCTAGAATCACATATTTCAAAAGCTTGGGAACATATCCAAGTATGCTACTTGCAAAGACATTTTTATTAACCAAAAAATACACACGCTTACTGGTTTGTATATTGTTGAATGTACAATGTTTGTTCGGAAAAATTATAACACCTTTTTCCGTCAATTTGAACTGATTCATACATATTCCACTCGAGCAAACAACTAAAAGTAGTAGTACGGGCCCTAGGCCTAATCTAACATAGTACAAAAAAATGTTGTTTTACCATCTTATTAAATCTATAACTATATTACCTATAGAACTACATCTTTTAAATGATAAGAAATTTAAAACACAAACTAGAATTAGTATTATACAAACTCTTTGTATGGTCTAAAAGACTTTTTTTAATTGTAAGTTGATATTGGAAATAGCTCTTCACTTTTCTTAATATGTACTTTTATTATTGATATACATGTATGCTTTTTTGTGATTTGTATTGAACGTGTCCTATACTTTATTGTATCATACAGGAACAAATAAATAAAACTAAACTAAACTAAACTATTATCCAGGCGGAGAGACAACGCTATTCGAAAGATGTGTCCAGTTCAATATAGATAGAAATTATCGGAGCTGGGATTATATCAGTCTATAGCAACGCCATCAAGGCGCGGCTCATATGAAATCAGTTCCAAATGGTCTGGAATGCTAGGGAAATTAAATAACTAGGAAAAGCATATAAGTAATCTGCCTCTGGGTTCCGGGTCACACAGGAGTGAAGGAAGCTGGAATGTCTTTTGTAGGGCCTGAACCCTTTTGCGGGTACAGTAGCAGTACAATACTAGAAGAAAACTAAAAATAGAATGGAATAGAGAAAATCAATTACTGGAAAATCTCCAGGAAATGAGGCAAAGTAAATTCTTCTGGGAACATTAAACAGAAGAGGTTTACAGAATACATCACCTAAGTATGAACAATGTTCGCATATTAACAAGAATACTTTCAGGCCACTGTAGACTGAAAGGACACCTGAGTAAGCTTGGGTTGGAAAAGGAATTTAAATGTAGATTTTGTGGGGAACAGGATGAAACACTCATTCATCTCCTCTCAAACTGCGTAGCACTGTGCAACTCGAGGGCGTTGCAGCTGGGAGCATGTGAAATCGAAGAGGGACACTTACCTAGACTGGGGCTCTCTGACATCCTACACTTTCTGAAAGGAATAGGATTGGAAGGCCAGCTGTAAAGCAGCAAGAATAGGGGACACAATAGATCTTTTAGGTGGCAGTGTAACACCACCCTTCTATTTACATACATACATACATTGTAAAATTATGCCAAGGACTTGTATGTAATAATTTGCGAGATTTTGGATGTAGGGAGAAAAAGGGATTTTGACACATTCTGAATAGAACTAACAAGTGTATTTTGTGTACACGTGTTTGATTCGCAGCCATTCATTCGTGAGTGATAAATATTTTTTATTTTCCGATACTTTATGATTCATTCATGAGCGAATCGGGAATCCGAAATAAGATTCGCTCACAATTAAAATAGAAAATTTTTCGTATAAAAGCTCACAAACGAATCATAGTCATATCGTTTTCTTGCTGCTCTGGTAACTTGGTGAAAACATATAAAAAAGTAAAATAATTAATGCTTGGATTATTGATTACTTAACTATCGGTAGTCGAAAATACCGTTATGATCAACATTACTTATCAACCAAATATCAGAACATTCAAAACAGTCGCTATTAACAATTCGCGCGAAACTCCGCATAGTTATGCAATCATATAATTTCCAAATGTCACCATCGATCGAATTTCTCTTCCCTCTATATACAGCGGTGGATATTAACGCCGGGGGCGATCCCTCCCTCATTTAATTTGCGCTAACGTCATAATGGATGACCTAATTTATCAGCGGTAAAAGACATAAGAATTAAACACTAATTGGCCCGGCGCGATCAAACGTTCCAATTTCTAACGCGCACATTGCACTCCAACAAACAGAATTGCACAGATCCCCTTCCTCCACCATCCCCTTCTGCGTTTCCCCTGAAAGCCCTCCCCCCACGCCGTCAAAACGAACGACAAGCAGCCGGAGCCAAATTAAATCAACTGTGTTAAGGAGATATCGCTCGCGAAGCTACGAGCCCAGAGCACCCACAGCCAGAGTCTGTGAAGGTCGTGAGGGTCGGTCGTAAAGTGTGGAATGTCAAAATTCGTGTGCCGAGGATAAGTGGCCGAAACGCGGCATCCGCTGTTTATCCACGCTCCGGGGGAAACTGATAGCGAGCGACTTTCGCCTTCCCCAATAACAATAATCAAAGTCGCTTCAATTATGGCGGGACGGGGGAGGGGACGCGGCGGGTCGACGTCGGGTCTCGAGTGGTGGTGCTGGTATTAAATTTACGGAGTTTGGGCGGCGAGTCGTCGCCGTTATGGTGCGGAGAGCGATTCGCCGACTAATTGGGGGGAACTTGCCCGAAACATTAGTTTACGAGCGTGAAAGGTCGCATTTTACTAAATAGTGGTTAACGGAGGAGGGAGGCCGGGATGAATTAACCGCAGTGTTTGTATACGTACGGCATGTGCTTACGCCAGTGCTCGCGTTAAGAAATTAAGTCGTTGATTAAAATTGTGGGGAAATTCGAGGAAATGAGGGGTAGTGAGCTTGTTAGCATAACGAATGTCACATCAAAGATAATAAGGGTTAAATAGTCCCAGTGAAAGGTTTAAAATTTTGATGATTAATAAACTTGGAAGTGGCAGTTTATAAAATTTCCGGAATTGAATGAACAGAACTTTCCGCCCCTATTAGGTGCTGTACTAATAAAAAGACATAATAGAAGAAGGTTGAAGAAGAAAATATGATCTTTTAAGCAAGGCAACTCCGACGATAGACATATAAAATATCGAGAAAGAATACTTTAGTTTCAAGTTTGTCGATCTCTCTCTTTGATTGTTCCTTCAAAACGACACTAGCTCTTCGTTGTCGACCCAAACAATTTAAGAAGGCTAATAAGAGGTAAGAGAAAATATATGTTTTGGGGCATGTGGAATCCTTTCCAATCACTTCCAAAGAAATCGAAAATGGAATATCAAAACGACACTATCTCTTTGTTGTCGATCCAAAAAATATATGAAAGGTAATAAGAGGAAAGAGGAAATATCTGTTTTGGGATATGTGAAAGCTTTTTCAATCACTGCTTCCAGAGAAATCGAAAAAGAAGTATCAAAACGACACTATCGCTTTGTTATAAATCCAAAAAATATATGAAGGCTAATAAGAGAAAAGAGGAAATATCTATTTTGGGATAAGTGGAAGCCTTTCAAATCACTTTTTCAGGTTTGTCGATCTCTCTCTCTCTCTCTCTCTCTCTGTGATCGTTCCTTCAAAACAACACTATCTCTCTGTTGTCGATCCAAAAAGTATATGAAGGATAATAAGAGGAAAAAGGAAATATCTGTTTTGGGATATGTGAAAGCTTTTTCAATCACTGCTTCCAGAGAAATCGAAAAAGAAGTATCAAAACGACACTATCTCTTTGTTATAAATCCAAAAAATATATGAAGGCTAGTAAGAGGCAAGAAGAAATATCAGTTTTAGGATAAGTGGAAGCCTTTCCAACCACTTTTTCAGGTTTGTCGACCTTTCTCTGTGATCGTTCCTTCAAAATAACACTATCTCTTTGTTGTCGATCGAAAAAGTATATGAAGGGTAATAAGAGGAAAGAGGAAGTATCTGTTTTGGGATATGTGAAAGCCTTTTCAATCTGTGCTTCCCAAGAAATCGAAAAAGAAGTATCAAAACGACACTATCTCTTTGTTATGAATCCAAAAAATATATGAAGGCTAATAAGAGGCAAGAGGAAATATCTGTTTTGGAATAAGTAGAAGCCTTTCCAACCCCTTCTTCAGGTTTGTCGATCTCTCTCTGTGATCGTTCCTTCAAAATAACACTATCTCTTTGTTGTCGATCCAAAAAGTATATGTAGGGTAATAAGAGGAAAGAGGAAATATCTGTTTTGGGATATGTGAAAGCCTTTTCAATCACTGCTTACAGAGAAATCGAAAAAGAAGTATCAAAAAGACACTATCTCTTTGTTATAAATACAAAAAATATATGAAGGCTAATAAGAGGCAAGAGGGAAATATCTGTTTTGGGATATGTGGAACCCTTTCCAATCACTTCCAAAGAAATCGAAAATGGAATATCAAAACGACACTATCTCTTTGTGTCGATCCAAAAAATATATGAAGGCTTAATAACGAGCAAGAGGAAATATCTTTTTTGAGATATTGAAAGCCTTTCCAATCATTTCTTCCAGGAAATCGAAAATGAAGTATCAAAACGACACTATCTCTTTGTTGTTGATTGCAAAAATATATGAAGGCTAATAGGAGGCAAGAGGAAATATCTGTTTTGGGATAAGTGGAAGCCTTTCCAACCCCTTCTTCAGGTTTGTCGATCTCTTTCTCTCTTTGATCGTTCCTTCAAAACAACACTATCTCTCTGTTGTCGATCCAAAAAGTAGTAAGAGTAATAAGAGGCAAGAGGAAATATCTGTTTTAGGATAAGTGGAAGCCTTTCCAACCACTTCTTCAGGTTTCTCGATTTCTCTTAATAAAAAATAATATGACATTCTAATTAAAAATTTCAAAGTTAATAATCCTAAGTAGATTTCATAGCCAAATCCTGTGTAGCTGTGTAAAATTTTTTTTTTTTTAATTTTAAAATAATACTGAAGTATAATCACATAATCAAAATCATTCTTTTTAAATATCTTGAAAACGGTAAAATAAATTTAAGATTTGATTTCATTTGATGTTTTATCTCTAAAAAAAAAAAATATCTCTAGACTGCGTATCTCACTTTTCTCTTATGCTGCAAAGTAAGTTGGCCTATTATGTACAAATTTTTTTCCTCCCTGTAGAAAGTCACAGTCGCTACAGAATTTGTGCTTGCAAAATCTTTATTTTTTATTGTCACTATTTAATTTTCTCATGTGATCAGTGTTTTGATCTAAGATGGTGGTCACACCCTATCTTATTACAGAATGAGACCCGAGGTTAGTTGCTGCAACTACTGCCCACATGGTGATGGATTATGTCATGAATACGCCTAGAAGTACCATTCAGAACGCGTTAAGACGTTTTAGAGATGCAAGAATACATCAGGAGACCAGGTTAACGGTCGTCCGCGATGTACAACTCAAAATGATAACACCATATGCTTATATGCTGTTATCACTTCTTATTGAACGTAACCTACCATTTACGTTGATGGTCCAACAGTTTATTAACATGCATGGAGGTCTAATATCGGCCGAAACAATTAGAAGAAAGTTGAAGGCAAGTGGCTGATATCAGCTATACCAGCAACCTGTCCAGAGAACTCAGGATGAATTGTGTCGAAGACTGCGCCTTCAGCAGATTATAGAGCCTAAAGAGAAATGAACAGTGGAACAACAAGACCTAAGAAACAAAAATATGAAATTCAAGTATTGAAAATGATATTCTTAGGAAAAATAAAGGAAGTCACGTAGAAATATAAAATTAAAGATCAGAATATCCGAGAGAATTCTTTCAAAACGACGCTATCTTTCTGTTATCGTGTACTCAACACCTGCTTCCGAGTTTATCTATCAGGCAATCTATTCCAGCATCAATGTCAGGAGATCGGACAAATGCATTCTGCTTAGCGTCTCCTTCATGCAGATTTGCTCAAATTTCAAGTATCATGTTTTCATTAATTTTGTTCCCTTGATGCTTTTAATTTTGACTAATTGATTAATGGATAAATTCTTAACTGGGGATGCAAGTAAATGTTGCCGTGTCATTGACATCCAATGTAAAATTCTCATAAAAATAATGTAATTCTACCACATTAACCTTCAATATACTTGTCAAGCACCCTTGTTGACATCCCTTAGTCATCATCATAACTCGAACACGAGAATTTAATTAAAAAGACTCTTACACACACAACAGAACAAGCCAACAACTTTTTCTTCCAAATAGGGCAATTTCGGTGTCCGTAAAACAACAACAAAATTTTAATTTAGGCGCGGTTCTACAACATCCCCCGCCCCCGCGTCCTCCAGGATAGGGTAAAATCGCTTTTTCGTCGACTGCACAGCCCGAAACAAAATCGAAAAAACCGGGCGAACTATGTACATCAAGCGTGTCCGTTTTCAGCTAGCGGCACTAACTGCGGAAGTTTAGAGCAGAACTTTTCCGTTAAACTTTCCCTGTCGATTCCCTACGCTCCGGTAATTCCGGGTTCCCTTCCCGGAACGAACGATTCGAGATCACTACTGCCCTCCCCTAAACTACTAGGTGTAGTACCCCTGATGGCAGTCTCTCGTTCTTGTCGATCGAAAACTTTTGTTCAGTTTAGTATATATAGGTATATCCATTTTGGAATGTTGGGTTTAACTTAAAATGAGAATATGTCAAAGAAGGTTCCTTTTGAAAAAGTTTTTTTGACATTTCAGATGGAATTAAGTTTTGCTCTCATACTGTTATTCGTGTTTTTTTTTTGACCCAAGTTGTGATAGTTACCTACTTAAAACTAAAAGCTAGCAATTGTAAAAAAATATAATCAGAATGGCATATTTACCTACTGGGCGTTCCCAAATTCCGTTCGTTCGTCATATGAACTCGCATTAGTTGTGTGCCCCTCCTGGAAAATAAATGTAGCGAATCAATATTTAACTGTAATAATTGTAGAAAGAAAAAATAGGTTGGTACAAGTGTTTCCCTGCTAATCCAGTACTAAAAATTGTACTCAGTTGGGTTAGTAGGCGATGCTACAATTGCAATCAAAGTTTATTATTAAAAAAAAAAAGAAAAAAAAGTTAATTACAATTTGCAGAAAAAAAAACCGTGAACTGAGGGTTCTGGCTTAAATTTAAAAACTGCACGTGATTCTAAAATACAATAGGAGAATGCTATTTCCTATACAAAACAAAAGATTAGTTAGTTCAGGAAGATAATTCTTTTTTTCAAAACAATCCACGTGGTTTCAAATTAAAATAAAATAAGTTCGTGGAACACTAGAAATTATACAAAAATGATAACTAAAAGCAAGCACAATGCTTCTATTCACCCCACCCGAGGTGATTAATAATTTAAAACAAAACAGCAAAATGGAAAAAAAAACTAAAATCTATCTTCCTGTACGAAAATAATAAATGATCTTATATCTATAATGTGCACACATCAATATAATAACAATTATTATAAAGCGAATTCCTTGATGGACAGAATAAAAGACAAAATTATGCGAATTAAATTACGATATCAAATGAATTAACAAAATGGCAGCAAAAATTTAAAAAATACATGTACTCACGCTAGAGTCAACCAAGGAACTGCTTCACAAAATGCTACAGTCGTTTTTTATACCACGCAAATCACCGACAAAATCTAGTGGAAAAGGCGCTAAACAACATGAGCAAATAAAAGACAACTTAAAGAGTGAAATTAATTTAAAAAAAAAAACTTAACACTTAATTAAATAAATCAAACAATTAACTCTTTAACTAAAATTAATACAAACTAAACATTATTATGAAAATTTCTCGGTACAATGATTCAGCAAAACGGAAAATCAAGACAATTTAGGCAACTTAAAATACACTCAGCGGTAATGTGGGTTGCCACAGCATTATGTTACATCCGTAAATGTTGAACGGTCTTTTTCAAAATATAAGCAAAATATGTTTTATCATCGCAATGAAAACAGTTTAGTGAGAAAAATCTTGAGAAACACTTAATGCTACAAACTTTTCAGAAATCTTAAATATGGTAAGATGCTTATATATAATATTTATAGTTAAATAAATAAATAATTTTGCTCTTTCCCGACACTGTACTACTAAACATTAATGTCACATACATGAAACTTAGTACTGACCTGGCGCGCAGACAAAAGTTGACCACTATAATCATAAGTTCCTTTCCTTATCAGTATAGCTTGGAGCAAAAGAACTAATCTAATCACCACGTGAATTAACCACTCTAAAGTGCAAAGATTAGCATATACATGTGTATAACTGGAGTTTATCACAAAAGAGGGTGTTAGGCAAGGATGCAACTTGAGCCCACTTTTATTTATTATCTTTATGGGCGAACTTTTAAGAGAAATACAAGGAAAAAACGAATTATTATATATTTGATATGGAAATCTAGAAAGAATTGGCATCACCCAGTATCGCTTTACAGACAACTTTACGTTAATAACTGGCAGTGAAGAAAAGAATAAATAGAAACATGTTAATTACATTATAAGAACTTTATTATTATATCATTATTAATAAAAAATAGAAAGGCATACGCTAGTTTGGCTTTAAAACGTTATTGTCGAACTTGATTAGACAGGAATATACACTAATGAAATAATGTTAACTTGTTTTTCTAGTTTCTATATCTAAAAGAACAGATAATACCCAAAATCCAAGGTAAGTAACTTTATTATTGGTTATTTTTGTAAGCATCTGCATATGTAGTTTATATATAGAAATAATTGTAGTTAAAGATGATAATAATGGAAAAACAGCCAAGGATTGATGAAAAAACGATTCCTTATTCACATACGTGTATCTAAGCTTTCGTTGTATATTTTCAGCTTCATCAGAGAACAAGTTTCTCTAAAAGAACATTACATTTATAAAGAATAAAAGCGACGAACACTTAATTGTTATAAAATACATCGTTTTAAAAGTAATTCAAATTCAACAGCAAGAGATGTAGAACCACGTTCTAAAATAAATCTTATCTTATCTGTGAAAAGTAGAATACTGAAACTTTTAGATAAATCCTTACATCAGAAGAATCTTCTTCGTTTATACAACATTTTTGTAAATAATGGTTATCCACCAAAAATGGTGAAGAACATTGTTTATAATTCTTCAGTGGCGAACGCCCTGCAGTCGGTACTATCAATAGACCCACCGCTGAGTCCAACATTGAACCGGATGATTCAGAGATATTGTCATTTTCCCTTCATCAATGAACTTACTCCAAAAATATCCAGATTATTCAAGGAATTTCGAATTAAGATTTCTCCCTACAATGATAGGGCTTTAAACTGTGCTCCTCTCAAAATGTAATTCTCGAACTCCGTTAGAATTACAATCGAATGTCATTTATCGCATTCGATGTCAAAACTGTGATGCCACTTACATCGGCCAAACATCTCAATATTTAAAGAAGTGAGTCAGACAACATATTTATTGGATTGCGAATATCTCAACACTAAGAGACAGCTTTATCTGATCATGCTGTTAATAATAAACATAAATTTGATTTTGACAATTTGACGATATCATGTAGAGAAAAATATTTACATCAACTCCTTTTCCTTGAAATGTATTACATTAACAAGGATCCTTTGTCTATTAATTTCAGAACAGATATCAACAACTTGAGCAGGATTTACAGTTACTTATTATACCTTGATGAAGGATGATATTACTTTTATATTCATTTTTTCTCTCCGCTAGATTGTTTTCTAATTTAACTACAATTTATAATTAATGTACCTTCTAGTTTGTAATTAATTAGTTCATCATATTAATCAATACATTACATTTTAGGGTAATTTCTAGTTTTAAAGTTGTATCTTTCATTATTCATAAGTTGACACTATCATCTCCTTTTCGTGGGCTTACTATTTGACAGTTAGTCTTGTTAACCTTATCATCGCACGTGGTTCTACATCTCTTGCTGTGGATTCGAATTACTTTTAAAACTGTGTATTTTATAACAATTAAGTGTTCTTCGCTTTTATTCTCCTTTTGTAAGTTATTACAGTCTATTTAATGTATTATGCATTAAGATGTAATGTTCTTTTAAAGAAATTTGTTCTCTGATAAAGGTGAAAATATACAGCGAAAGCTTAGATACATGTGAATAAGGAATCGTTTTTTTTTCATCAATTCTTGGCTGCTTTTACCATTATTACCATCTTTAACTACAACTCTTGTCCTAACGTTCATACAGCCAGTACTACCACATATTATAGAAATAATGTTTGCGCAAATATCGTTACAGAAAACCAAGAAATTTTTCGAAAGGGGGCGCATATTTGTGCTAGAAAAACAATTACGTTAGTGCAGAATTTGAGTATTTTGAGGTTAAAAAATAGCTTATCTTTATAGAGAGCAGTAGTGTTCAACTGGAAACATTTTTTTTTTAATAAAAATAGATTTAACTTACAATAATCAAATCATGATCTTATGTCATTATTCTTCTAGCACAGGGGATATGTTACTTTTGGGGATATTGAGTGGCAGTTGTATGTTTGATTATTTTTAGACGAATAGCGTGTAAAGGCCGTTTTACACCTAGCTATTTATTACGCAATTTATTGACCAATTTAAAATTTTTACGTGTATAACAAGTATTTAATCCGTGTTATACACGTAACAATTTTAAATTGGCCAATAAATTGCGCAATAAATAGGTAGGTGTAAAACGGCCTTAACAGAGGGATTGTGCAACATAAAAGAGGATTCGTTAGTGAATAAAATTGTTTTTTACAAAGTTTTCGTCATTTATTCAGTCATTCGATAATTGCTTCACAAAAATTGAATCTGTCAAATTTGAGGTTAGGAAATATATCAATTGCTTTATTCAACTTATATGTTCGATATTTATTTTTTTTAAAACTCAAAATTTGTAACTGGAACGAAATTGTAAGTAATTATAAGTAACGAACGATATCACAATGCTTGGATCGCAGTTCCAAATTTTTAGAAATAAAATAGTTTTATTAATTTCCAATATTCGTGCATCTATAGACTTATATATATAATTAATTATAATTAATTACCTTTTGATGTGGTACTTCATATTTTCACCAATACGATTTTTATTATTATTGTACTAAATTCCTTCGTATCACAGAATACCTCAATTATTTTTGGCGCGGAATTTAAACCGGAATTTCTTAATTCATTTAAACATATAATTCGTCAGATTTATGTTAGAAACACTGTTTACGTTTATCGCAACAAAACACAATTTCCCATTTTATCACAGCCCAAATAGACCACCATACATTATGTTCCATTAATTTCCATTAACATCAGACATTGCCACGCGAACGTTATATTATTTATTCGCACTTAGCGGATAAAAACACAACCTGTGTATACCGATGTAGGGATTTTATTTGACTGCCAGTTAAACATGAGTGATTAAGTGCCTTGAACGGTTGTTTACGTAAGTCTTTTTTTCGCACAAGACGTTTAGGTGTACGTTTTAACGTTAAAATATGCAAACTTCGTAGGATACCCGACACCAACGCTTACTAATTGGAAAAGAGTAGTAATTATGGAGTGAAGAAGGAATGTTCTTATTTACATATACGCGAAAAAAGCGTAGGTGTTCGAATATCGATCCTAATCGAAGTGCAACGCACCAGGAAATTGTTTATATAACCGAATTTTATAGTTGAAATAAAGAAATCACGTTTGAAGGAGTGAAAGTAACACTTAAAATTCGCATAATATTCCTTTTTACTTCACTAGTGTGAACCTATGCGATATATTTTTTCTTTTAAATGTGAATTTCGACTGCTAGCACAGACGTGTTTACTATAGACAATGATTTACGATCTCCCTTGTTGACAAACATCCGCCTCCAACTACTACAACTCACATCAGACACACGAATATCTAACGCACAATGCCTCTGCTTGAATTACGTCTTTAATTAACTCCTCAACTCAAACAAGCCCTACCAACCGCTCCTATCTTCCACATGCTTGTATTGAAGGAACTTCCATTGACTCGATACCCATACAAGAACAATAGCCTGTCGAAAAATTCCCATTTTAACCTTAAAGGCCAGAACGTCAGCAAATAGAACAGGCCGGCGCTCAATATCACCGACAGAAGATCAGTCTCTCAATTAACGTGGAACCACGTTAACGAGTCAACAGAGACACGTAGAGACGGTAAACAACAATTTCACCGATAGTACGCCCTCTGGTGGGAGGGATCGTTTTATTGGGGCGCGCTACTCGACGGTACGGGTGCAATGTTGTTCGAAAACAATTGCCATCGGGAAGATGGGCGAGTGTAACATGTGCAGTTTAGCTTCGATTTCCAGTGTAAACCCGGAGCAATTCATTTGCCCGCTTACGTCAATTTTGTATGTGAAAGGACGATGTGAGCGAGTCTGTATTTGTTCGAGTTAAATAACTGACGATAAGTTTAAAATGACTGGTTACTGTTAAGTATATTTAACGATCTCTTTAAAATCAATAAATTGCGACGTTTTAAAGGAAAAACATAATTTTGCTTTTACTTATTAACTTATTATATAGCTTACAGCCTATAAATGCTAAATTTCGTTGAAAAAGACTACTTTTATGACTAGGCGGTAACAGATAATTTGTTTGTCTTGTATCATAGACATGCGAAATATCAACAGCAAACTGTGACTTGTATTTAAAAACAAAGCATAATACTTCACGAATATAAATATCATACATCGTGAGGATTTTCTTCTATGTGAAAGTATTTCTACAAGATTCACGGTAAGATAAATTAAACAAAATTTTAATAGCTCGCTTTTGCAATAAAAATATCCGATCGACACCAATGCTTGAGGCCCAATGAATAATTCCGAAAGCCATTTTTGATTGAAAGTTGGTAAAATAATAAGTTTTAAGTAACCGCCTGTTACAAGATCTTTTTAAATTATGAAGAGCATAACATACCTGTGACAATTCACCACATAGTTTATCAATGTGGTTACTCCACTTGAGATTTTCATCTATGTTTACACCTAGAAGTCTGGAAGAGTGACTCAATTCCATAGTTTTCCCATTGAGAGTGGAGTTATTAACTTTATATCTATGATTGTTCCGAAATGAAATACATTGAGTTTTATCAGTATTAAGTAATAAGTTATTTCTAGTAAGCCATTGGGATATTTTAGTGTATAAGAGATCAGCTTCCGCAAATAAACTTGAGGGGTTTGGAGATAAGAGTAACGATAATATTATCCGCATACAGTGCAATGTTAATGGCGGGCCTTAATATTGAAGGAAGATCATTTATAAAAATAAGAAAAAGTGTGGTCCCCAAAATGGATCCCTGAGGAATACCCCTGTCAACCGTGCACACGCTCGATGAACTTTCTTGAATGA
Organism: Protaetia brevitarsis; assembly: GCA_004143645.1. Classification (NCBI taxonomy): domain Eukaryota; kingdom Metazoa; phylum Arthropoda; class Insecta; order Coleoptera; family Scarabaeidae; genus Protaetia; species Protaetia brevitarsis. The sequence continues at coordinate 888,654 of RXPK01000247.1, read as the reverse complement.
CTACTCTTTACTTGCGATTATAAAGATAACATGACAAGGCAAGGACAACCTAAATCTATGTCACGAGATATTTGATTAACAAATGTGTGCAGTGCAGCATTAACAGAGCGATCCGCAAGGAATATGCGCACAACTTGTATTAAAAATTCCCACAAATTTATTGAAGAAAAGTTATCGCATTTTTTGCAACAAAGTGGACACTTTTATTATACAATTAATGTTAACAGAACAGTAGCATTTAGTGCAGATCACTTGTTACAAATAGTACGTTTAAGCCAGTGGTTAGTTGCAACTAAACGTCAACAAAATATTTACACTATTTTTGTTACTATTACAAATCTGTGTAGTGAACCAACATTGTGATTTTGCGTACAGATTAACTACGCTGTTGCTATAATTAATATATAATAATAATGAATAATTATTTACTGTATAATGTGTTTTTTTTTTTGAAACATAATGTGTAGTTTTCTTGCACAATTTGTTGACATAACCTACCTATAAAGCGAGCATAAGTTGCATATTGCTTGCCGCAAATGCAATAGTTAATTTTCTGTAAAATTTTGCGCACAGTAAAGCTGGACCGTTGGATCAAGAAATAAAGGGTTCTTAATTTGAGAAGTTTTGATCTCATTAATTTATTTTGTTCTGTATGTGACGTTTGCGAATTCTCCTTCGCTGGTATACAAAGTTTTTTTTCCGGTAAATGCACCTAATCACCTTTTTATAACCGTGTTTGAGTGAAATAGGAGAAGCGCCATCTTTACAACAATGGCTGTATCACATATACCTATTTAACGTAGCTATATAGGTAGAAAACTTCGCCCTAATAATAATGATCACAGAACCTGTTTACAGAAGTGTGGGCTAGGTTTGAAAAAAAGTAATTTGAACATAATAATTATATCAAATGAATTACAATTGAGGTTGGCGTAATCCTTATTTTTTTAATAATATTCACTTTGTTAATTGAAGAGTAGATACTTATTGTTTATGTGAAATTAATGGATTTGCTAAATTAATAAACTGGAAGTAACAAAATAATATGATCGCTTTTTATACCAATTATTTTCTTATTTTTCGCAATATCTCTAAAATAAACGAGATTTTATTAGTTTGAGGGTGTGTTTGTTGATTTCATTCTCGAGGTATGTTGGTAGTTGGTGGATATAATTATAATGCTATGTCGACAAGCCAATGACTGTCTTAATATTAGTTTTTTTGCTTTAGAAACATCTAACCCCGGGCGCAGTATCCAGGGGGCGCCAAACTGATGTTAGAAATTTTAGAATGTAATGTTTTCCAAATCTTCAGACGTCCCTGGGCGTTGAAAACTTTGGCTAAGCCATTTGTCAAACAGGTTGTATAATAAATATAGATGTATAATTATTAAACCAATGACAATGATATAAAATCGCATTTTATGTAGGAAATAAACATATTGAAATTAAAATATTGAAAATAATCATTTTCGGGTTCAGGTAAAGACCGCAAATTAAAGTCCGTTTATCGGTAAGTTCTATTCTAAAAAAAAAAAAATGATACCTGTCCTTACTGACTTGTGGCAGTTATTTTTCAAGCTTCTAGTTTTTTTCTTGGCATTCTTTTTAAGAATAGCGCCCCTTATAAAAAGAAAATGACATAAATATATTAAACACTTACAAAATATTTAAAAAAAAACGTGTATCCTTAAACAAACTGTTTAAAATGAAATTATGTACACAACTGTCTTACAATTTTATTATCTATAAATTGATTTATTGAAGTGTACTAAATACACGTTCCATATAAATAACAACTACAGATATGTTCATGATTAATAATAACAGATAAAGATGAGATTGACAAATTTATACAACACAGACAACGAAATTCGTCTCATATATACAGTGCGTATAAAAAGTCTGGGCGTTTTTTTTTTAAGAAAATTATAAAACGTATCAAATTTGTTTGATTTGTTTGGAGGTCCATATTTAAGCTATATAATCAGACGTATAAAATATGTAGTACTTCTAGCAGTACTAATTAATTTATTTTATTACTTACAACAATTTTTCCGCGACCAATTTCGGTTTAACAGCCCTTCATCAGCTATATTTTATTATAAAATAAAAAATACAATAGAATTAAACATACTAGAACATGTGGGTACTTAATTTCAGGTTAGTTGTATTATGAGAGATGAACTATTCATCTCCCAATGATTATATGCTGTTTCAAAATATTTTGTAATAAAGTTATATACCTTATAATAGTCAGAAGATGAATAAAATCGAAAATACGGAGGTAATCGCAGGCGAACCTTCTCCGATAACCTCCATTTCTTGTTAGCACGCAAACTATACTAAAATTAATTAAGCATAATCATTGACAGACGAACCAGTCCACTTAGATTATGCAACCCAATATACATATGTGTAACTGTTGTGACTATATTTAGTTGCTACATTTGTATATAAAATCATAGATTTTATAATGGGGTATAGGAAATGTTACACTATAATTAATTATTATAACTTCGTCACAAATGTATTGTAAGCGGAGAATTTAGGAAAAATGTCGACGAGACGAGAAATGTGTATAATTTTGGTGACAATTTAGTAGAACAAAAGGATATCTAATGATTGGGGATACGTTTTGACAAATTGCATCGTAAAAGATTACAATAAATGATGTATTGATGTAGGTTTACTACAATAAACATGTAACCTTTGTTTTACCTGTCTTTCCTGGGATATTTATCATGGAAATCATTTTTCATTTTAATCATTTTTCGTATGAACTTGAGATGTAACATAAATGCAAAAAAAAGTATGGGGAAAAACAAGCACAAATTCGTGTTTGCCATTAAAGTTTACTTAAAAATGTAAAACTGCCAAACATTCTAAGTAACTTATTGCACATTGAATGTAATTTTAATAGTAAAAGTTGTTTTTACTTGAATTTATATGCTTGATGATTGATATGATTGGTTATTTATTGGATTATTTGCCTATGGGCGTAAGTATTCTATTCGTATTGTACTGATTATTGGCACGATCATACCACGTAGTGCAATAATTGTGGTACATCACAAGCAATCGCAAGTTAGTAAGCATGGCGTATTGATCTTGTTTATAATAAGTATGAGTCGATTGAATATGTCACCAGGCGGGGCTCATGCTCCATTGTAGGAATCACCATACTAGTAAGAGCAATGAAAGGGGAATATAATATAATAATACTAGGCGTTAATATTCTATTGGTTCATTGTATTGTAAGCATTTTTCTTTGATGTTTTAAGTGTGAGTTGTTAAGTGCTATAAAGGAATTAGCCAAATTACTTTTATAAATATGCATTTCAATATCTTTTTACATCTACTTAATGTAACAAATTTTCTTCTGCACTTCACATAGTACTTTTAGAGAGCATTTTAACTTGATAATAATGAAATATATAATTGCGCACATTAACTCTAAACTAGCGTTTATTTTCTTTTTAATTAAATTAAAAATAATTAATATTCATATCTAGCTGTGAGCATGTGAAATTTTATGAATTCAATTATATATACTGCTATGGTTAGACTACCCGCGTTACCGCTGAGCGTATTTTAAGTTGCATAGTTTTTAATGTAATTTAATTCTGTAAAAATTTAGTCCATCAAGGAATTCATTTTGTAATAATTGTTCATATATTGAAGAGTGCACTTTATAGATATAAGATCGTTTATTATTTTTTTCCGGAAGATATTTTTTGTTTTTATTCTCTCATTATAGTTTAAAGAGTTAGTTTTCCGTTATTCAATTTTGCTGTTTCATTTAATTCAGTCAGTACACAGCAATACGTCAACATTAAGTAATGCAATTTACTTTAATAAAGAATTAAAATAGTTTTGTAGTTTTGTTGGTTGCTTTCGTTAATGTTACTTTCTCCCAACATGCATTTTTCCATAGTAGGGTAAGTTTTTTAAAGCACTTTTGCTATCTGGTTCCATATTTCCCTAAATCAATGGTCAAGAGACCACTTCAACCGTGCATTTATAAATCAAGCTCCAATACTTTATTTATGAAAACTAAATTATTACAAATCATCCTAACCCCGTGCTCCACCTGAAAAGGTACTACATGAGGCTACCTATTCTAAGTACTATATGGGTTCCATAACAATTGAAATGATCCTACTCTAACTAAATAATTTCCCTATGATTTTTAATAACAAAAATATCATACAGTAGCCTCGCGACCATATGAATACTACTTTTGAGAAATGATAAAATATATGAAATGTGATTAGTTCACATAATCGCGAGTCTAAATCTGTAAATCTGTCAGCTATCAGTTATTATTAAATGCGCCCATGGAACGACTTTCGTTATCTTCTAGCATTCGCCAAGGACACTGATTATATATAATATACTTATATAAAATCAATGGCCACGGAGTAAGGGAAAACCATGGCAAAAACCTTACTCTGGGAGGAAAGCTCCAATACTGGCATAAGAAATATATTACGCGTTTGGTACTGCGGTTCGTTCGCCTGTAGGCATAATAACCGATTTTATTCCATCATAAACGGTCACCGACCATTGATTAACTCCCCTCCGCTCAACCGTAGGTGCACGTCTGAGGCGATATTTCGCTCCACGCGTCGGAGCCGCACGATTCGGCGTTCCCTTCTCGTCCGAGAGAGAGATATTTTACGCGTCCCGACCAGAAAAACAATCCGGCCAATTTGTCGGCGGCAGAGTTATAACTCCTACTACTACGAACGGGGAATTACCGGAGCCCTATTCGGGTATACAAGGCGGACAATTTATCATCGGAGACGCGGATATAAAATACGGACCGATACATGATTTAGGAGCCCACGACTTCGACGCCACGCAACCATATATCTGTCTCGTTTTCCCTCTCTCTCTCTCGCTTTGTTTTTTTTGCTTCTTTTTCCTCGCCAAACCGACACTGGCGGTAGCGGTACGTGCCGCGAATAAAACGGACGCGCACGAATGGAATCTGGGGCGCCTTTTAAGTCGCCGCAGAGCCCGGCATCAGGCGCTAAGGCTGTAGTCCGCGCACGGTACAAAGGAGCTTTTAAAATACTCGACGTTTCGGCTTTTCAGAGTGCCTGCCTGTAGTGATGCGGGGGTGGCAGCGAACTAATGCCTACTTTTAGAATCTTCCTATGCGGCTGGATTTTATATTTCTCTCTGTATCTGTACAAAATCCTGATTCAAAAAAAAAACTAAGTATGTAGGTAGCGTTCCGACATACGAATCTGCATTACTGCATAGAATTTGTAGTTCTCTAAGCAAAGAAAACAGTAAAATCTAATTGTGTGATTCCGATTTTGTTATCATAGGATGCTGCTACAAAAATCTGCAATCATTCTTCTAAAACGGCGGTAAAATAATTACAGAAACTGCCTTAATTCATTCTATTTCTGTTTTATACCAATATAAAGTGGAGTTCTGCCTCTGGTCGTGGACCAGCTACTAGTGAAGCAGCATAATGAGGGGAATAAAACTTTGGGATATGCAGATGATCTTGTCATTCTGATCCAGAGTAAATTCAACATCGTAGTGCGGGACAGAATGCCGAAAGACTACAAATTTATGCAAGCATGGACCGAGGAGAAGAGTCTAAATATAAGTCCCTCCACAATGACCATAACAGCATTCACCAGAAGGAGCAACTCAAATGATCTTAGATCCCTAAAACCCCAAAGTGAATAAATAAAGCTGCCAGAGGAAGTGAAATATCTTGGTGTCATCTTCCAAGCTTACTTGGAATCGGCAGGGTGGAGACAACACTTATGTTGGCTAGAAAAGCTTGTACTGGGCATACATCACGCTGGTCAGACCAACGATCACTTATGCATCTCTGGTATGGTAGATGAACTTAGCAAGATACAAAGCCTTGCATTGTAACGGAACGGGTTTTCTTATCTGGAAACTTTTGGGGATGGCCAGCCCAAATTCATTCAAGACAAAACCAAATACCGTCTCACAGATAACCCCACCTGCTCTTTTGAGCGACTAGCCCCTGCTGGAAAGCAATCTTTTTGTTCGGTAGCGATTGGTTTCAGGAGTTTAGCCAAAGATGCTTTCCAACAGTGTTTTCCTCAGTCAGTCGAAGCAGGGCCGTTAGTTAGCCTAAAGATTGTCGACTTACCCACCTCGTCGGCTTTCCCTTTCCGAAATGACTTCCTCTCCAAAACTTTACTATGGGTACCAATTAAATTTCTTTTTGAGTTTGGTATGGCGAAATAATAGAGTGACTACTTTTTACAATTATATATTGAATGAATTGAGACAATAGAATTAACAAGCTACAAATTAAGTATAATAACAAGTAAAAGACAAAACGAAACACAACTATTTGGATGAATATTTTAAGGTTTTTATAATGTTGTTAACTTATACTCTAGTAGCTTTTACTTACAAAATTATTTATTAAGGGAGAGAGAGAGAGGGAGCGAACGAGTTACGGTTTCTACGTACTTGCAATGGTTAGTTTTAAGCAGAATCTTACCACCCGATGTGGGTAATTAGTTCTTCTCGTAATCCAAAATTTTTAAGGCACAAAACTTACACAACACACAAAAATTTAAAGAAAAGGGGTTTTTTCGAACGGTTTCAGCACAAAACACAACACCTCTCGAGGAAAGCTTTTGCTTCCTGTTCTCGAATTTTTCAAGCTTATTATAAGTGCAAAATTTAAGAAGAGAAGTTTAATTTTAACTCTAAGTTATGGAAACGCCCGGAACGAAGGGAAACGCGTGCTTTTCTGTAGCTAAATCGAAGCACCGCGGACTAATTGTTTCAAAACAGCCATGTAAAGAATTTTTATAAACTTTGGTTATGATGTCACTCCGTACTGATTACTAGTTCCGCTTCTCTTTACAGGAGGGCGCAAGAATGATCGAAGGCGTTATTTTTCTGAACTTCAAACGCCCTTCTAGAGAGTAACGTGGGATTCGCTGATCAGCAATTGTAACATACAATAGACAAAGAAGTAGAATAAAATTTAAGGTAATGCCGTATTATCTCAACTACGCGAGACTTTTAACGAAAATAGACTATTATTTCCTGTGAAGTAGACGCTGCTTCATCGAATGCCACAGTACCTATCACCAACGTATTAATGAAATGAATTTAGATACTTTGTATTATACAGGATGGAATTTCGAATTCTTACAGCATGTTTAGGAATAACAGGAACTACGAGAACTACTCTTACAGCAGCGATGGAATGTCTCTTAGACCTCCCTTCTCTCTATTTGGTGATAATGGGTGAGGCTAGAATGGGGCATCTCAGATTGCAAGAACTATCAAGTGGCCAATATACAGGATTGAGATACAATAATATCGTTCATCATTTAAAAGGCAACTTTGTGGGAATGAGATCAGATCGCATGATTTCCACATATCTTTTTAACAGAAGTTCAAATCACGGATCGGATAAGCTGGAATCAGTCCAACTCCAGAGACCAGCTTTGGAGAATTGATCTGGTTTATAGACTAGAAAAATATGCCACGGTTTTTCAAGTAGAGGCATACGCAATATTCCATTTAGCAAACTGAAATCAATCAGAGGGCTTATGAAAATAAGCCGATCTATCTTGCTACAGCCAGGCGATACTGAGAGCTACTAGTTAATCCCAAGATGCAATCAAGACTGGTTTGGGAATGGATTGAAGAACTGAATAGCTTGACAAACCGCAATAAAGTCACTTTACTGTGGGTCAGTGAACGTTCAGCAATCGAAGGAAAATGAAGAAAAGAAATGAGTTAGCGAGAAAGGGATCATCTGCTTCATATATAGAAGTCCCCAGAACCTATTCTAGGAGCGTGTAAAAACACAGCACGAGAGTGGGTAAAAAGTTTGGTCAAAGCGAAATAAAAATAACACTGGAATAATACAACCAGATGAACTCATGGTAAGACCTTTATTAAGGGACCATCAAAAAACGTTAGCTGAAGAAGTACTCCAGGTCAGGGCACCCAGAGGATTACTTCGATCAACCAGCCAGAGACTTGTACAGATTAGTGCAGGGTACTAGGATCTTCGAATAGCTGCTATAATTTAATTGGTAAAAGAGATGGGATACTAAATACAAAAAGCCAAAAGCAAAGAAAAAAGAACAGGTCCAAGAGTCAGAAAATACTACAACCTTAGACAACACCCAACAATTTATTTTATCGGTCTAAATTATATGCCAAAAGGGTCTGTGCCAGAGAGATTTTTAATAAAAGCATCGGACCCAAATCAATAAAACTTCCAGTGACATTCAGGAGGTACTAAAGACCTTTGAGGGACATACAACTCGAAGTTGTACAAACGCTTACCATATTCGAGACAGTTAATAATCTGGGTAGCTGGGCTGTCACTCATTCAGTTGAGGAAGCGGATATGTTGCGAAAAATGGTGCTGTGGATTAATTTTAGATTGCCGAAACCTGGCATTGCCATAGCACCTGCGGTAGCTAAACAGCAAGTCAATTTCAGCGCAAATCAGAAAGTGCTTGATTTTCCTGGTTCAATATTTTTTACCTAAACATGTCACAACCAAGGAACTACTTCAACTTACCGTAAGAGTGCCATTGCAGATTCAGAAACTGTACACTACGAATTGCACTCTACCGAATCTGAATACGGAGTGTGTTTGAAAGACAAGGAGACAATAGAACCCACGCATCATGTAAAAGATCTGAAAAAGATTCAACAAGATTCTGAGCCCCGTTAAGGGTCTAAACTTATTAATATTAATATTTGCTCGCAGTGGTAATCGTCCCATCCATCAAACCATTAGGATGCTATCTCTCTCACACAATATTCAATAAATTCAAATATAATTCAAACATTTAACAAATAAAATTTAGCTGGTGACCGTGTACTTTAATTGTACTGTTAAATAATTTTATTCTTTTCGTGCCTCGTTGTCTGCGCTCACTGTTCGCATCTCTTTCGCTCTCCGTGTTAAATCCATGAAAGTGTAATCGATTAACACTTAACATATTAATATTTAAACAATCACATAAAACACACACACACAGATTTAAAATTTTTCATTTAAATAATCAAATAATCCCCGTGCATAAAATAGTATACCATTAGCCTAGAAATAATGTTGCCGCAGCGCTAAAAACAAACCAAAATTCCCAGCCAATTACGAGGAAAATCCTTAGCCTACTACAAAAGCATAAAAAATTTGAAAGTCAAAATATTTTATTATTCAACATACTCTCGTCTTAATTGGATACATTTATTACAACGAACTTGCAACGCCTTTAGACCTTTCAAAAAGAAATTTCTATCTTGCTCTACAAACCAGATCTCCACAGCTGTTATCACCTCTTCTTTGGAAGAAAATATACGAGCTTTTAAACTTTTTTTCAGTTGAGGAAAAACATGGGAGTCAGACGATAGCCAGATCTGGTGAATAAGCGGGGTGTTCAAATAATTCCCCCTATCCTAAATCACGAATTGTTTGCATGGCAACATAAGATCTGTATGTAGGGACATTGTCATGCAAAAACAAAACACCTTTGGTCAACTTTCCGCGTCTTTTCTTGTTGTTAACTTCTTGTCGTAGAATGGTTAGTAACGTAGAATAATAATTCCCCAGTTATTGTTCTATCCTTATCCAGAAAATCAATCATGATTACTCCATGGCAATCCAAAAAAACTGGAGCAAGAACTTTTCCAGCAGATTTTTGAACATCTCTCAATCATCTCTGAATGTCTCAATTCCATCGATTGTTATTTTGTTTTTGGGTCGTACAAATGTACCCAAGTTTCATCCATAGTAACAATACGGCTTAAGAAGTCTGCATCTTTTTCAAACTCGAGCACAGATCGTACGCGATCCTTCCACCCCTGCATTGCTTCTAGTCAACATTCAGACATTTGGAGATCCATTTTACAGAAATTCTTCTCATGTTCAAATCGACGTAAACTATATGACGGACGTGTTCATATGAAATACTCAGTGCCTCAAATATTCGTTTTAGCCCAATTCGAAGAAACTTTGCAGGGAAAAATTGGGGATGCAACCCAAAAATACTGCTTTGGATGTATACAGCGATAGTGAGACCGATCATCACCATGCATCAGTAGCATGGAGCAAAAGAACTAATCTGGCCACCGCGAGAATTAACCTCTCGGCAAAGATTAGCATGTGTATGCATAACGGGGGCTATGAGAACCTGCCCAACAACAGCTATTGAAGTAGTATTGGATCTTGCCCCCCTCCACATTGTAGGAGGAATGATTAGGCATAGGCCTCAATCTCCTGACGGTGATCAAACCTGGGATATGCCCCGGATGATATGTTAAAAAAAATTTAGCTTTGTGAAAGAATTCACCATAAAGCTAAGTAACAGGAGCGAGTGGGATCAATAACACCATCTTGAACTTGAATAGAAATGCCATCAAATGGTATACTGATGGCTCCAAAACGGCTGAAGGAACTGGAATAGGAATATATGGGCATATTTCGAAAGCTTGGGAAAATACCCAAGTATATTTCAGGCGGAAATACACGCTATTGGAAGATGTGTTCAGTTCATTATGGATAGGAACTATCGGAAGCAGGAGATTATCATCGTGTCTGATAGTCAAGCAACGATCAAGGCGCTGAACTCATATGAAATCAGCTCCAAGATGGTCTGGAAATGCCTAGGGAAATTAAATGAGCTAGGCAAAAAAAATAAAGTAACCCTCCTGTGGGTTCCGGGTCACACAGGAGTGGAAGGAAACGAAATAACGGATAACCTCGCAAAAAAGGGACTGGAATGCCTTTTGTAGGGCCTGAACCCTTTTGCGGGTTAAGTAGCAGTACAATACTGAAGAAACTAAAAATGGAAATGGAGCAGAGAAAATCCAGTTACTGGGAAAATCTCCAGGGAATGAGGCAAAGTAAAATTCTTCTGGGAACTTATAACCAGAAGAGGTTTACAGAATGCATCAACCTGAGTAAGAACAATGTTCGCATATTAACAGGAATACTTTCAGGCCATTGTAGACTGAAAGGACACCTGAGTAAGCTTGCATTGGAAAAAGATCCTGAATGCAGATTTTATGGAGAACAGGATAAAACATCCGTCCACCCCCTCTCAAACTGCGTAGCACTGTGCAACTCGAGGGCATTGCACCTGGGAGCATGTGAAATCGATGAGGGAGACTTACCTAGACTGGGGCCCTCTGACATCCTACACTTTCTAAAAGGAATAGGATTGGAAGGCCAGCTATAAAGCAGCAAGAATAGGAGACACAATAGATCTTTTAGGTCGTAGTGTAACACCACCCTTCTATTTACATACATACATAGCCCAATTCGACGGTCTGACAAATACATGTCACGAATTGCATCAACATTTTTGGGGACGGATACAGAAACTGGCCTTCCCTATCGGTGTTCATCTTCAATGGAAAATGTAGCTCATTTGAAGCTCGCAATCCAATTTTTCGCGATCACATACGAAGGATCGTCAAGGGTATTAAGCATATCTTCGTAAATCTGCTTACCTCCTAACCGCTTAAAATACAAATACTTGATGATGGCTTAATACTCCAATTTTTTGATTTTTACAATTTTGGTCGACATCCTTTTTTTCAAATTTTATTGCGCAATTTTAGTTTGACTCTACACTGACGCTTCTAATATTTATTTATTTTTCGTTTCTATGGTATCACAATATTTTCTTTATGCACGTAACCGGTCCAGACTAACTAGATACCAATACATCCCCGTATGCGGGCACCTGATTAATTGCAGAATTTTGTATTGCTGCATCCGTCAGACTCACCTTGTTAACTTGAAAGCCACACTGAAGGCCCTCTGTTCACGACGTCTCCTATCCTATTCTATCCGAGCCATCCTGGTATTCCCCTGCAACAGAAAAAAAGGAAAAAATGAGAACACAAAATTAGACTCCACAAACGACGGCCTTATAATTTTCATCTGTTTATTTTTCATGCCGATCAAAGGAATTTATTCCTTTGTGGCTGGCAGATAAAATAACACTTCTCTGATACGTCAACCAATTACCGGAACGCTGTCTCCATAGCTTTCAATATACAAGTCGTTTGGTATTCCGTGGTAGTCGGATAATTGAAAAATACGGCGGTGTTTTTATGCGAGACTGAAAAAAAAAGTTTCCCGAAGAGTACGTGCTTCGAAAACCTATAGACGTCTCGAACCCCCTCACTCAACCCCGAAACATATATATTACCGCGGGGACTCATCAATTATTAAAGGATCGAATCGAATCTTCGAGACGTACGGCGTATACAAAGTCGCCTTGCAGTATCTTTTCATTCGAGAAAACGCGGAGGATATTTACGTCGACGATATTCAATGAAGGTAAAATTGTAAAATAACAAATTTAATACGGAATTTACGTCACCACATGTCATGTTAGAAATTACGGTATTTGTACCGAAGTTGACTGATACGTGTCGGCCGATTACGACGCATCAAAACCAACCGCTATCGATGCTAACGCACATATCGCAATCCCAAAGGGTACATGGCAGAAGTTCCTACAAATACTGACTGATATTAGGGATACTGATAGAGAAGTTTCGTTTATTTAAAAATAGATTTTTTACGTCAAAGAAATTGAGTTAAATAAATATTCTCTTTCTAAACAAATAAATATTATTCATATAAAAAAAGTGGTTTTTTTTATTTCTTTAACCACTTTGGATCGAAGAAACATGCTTCTATTCAAAGAAATAGTCTTCAAAATAAATAGTTTTTCTTGTTTGAAAGAATCTTTTCTATCAGTGCAGGCTGCTTCAACTTATATAACTTTTTCTCCCTCCCTTATCACTAAATCTCTTGGTAACCTGTAACCAATATCTGAAGCTGCAATTCGATCTTGAGATGTGATTGATTGGGGTAAAGAAATTTAATGCAACATGATTCATAATAGTACGCTCCACTCTGATAGCAATCCAACAGTTATCTAACAAGGGGGTTCCCTTGTTACACTGTAAAAAAAGTTAGCAGTAAAATTACATGTAAAATCGTTGGTAACAAAGTTGCCTACAATTTTACAGGTAAATTTGCTTCATAAGGTAAAATTTCTACCATCTAGTAAATTTCACATGCTGAAGTGTTTTTCAAAGATTGCAGTAAAATTCGTATGTAATATTTATATGAACTCTATATTTACCGAACACTGAAGTAATTTTCATATGTATTTTTATAAAGAGAGCAAGCAACTTACCTAATTCTTTTATAGCACCTAATAAGTCATACTGAATCGCTCAACCAGGGATCAAGAATGACACGCTTACGCGAAACTACGATTGTTGTGACGTACATGATATCATTGAGCCAATAATAAGTTCGACAAACGAATAGAATTACCTACGCGCACAGATAAATAATCCAATAACCAATTGCGGCGTATGAATTTCGTATTTTCCATGATATCTATAGTTTTACCCGAAAATTCAAGTAAAAACAAATAAATATAAAAGATCCTCATATTTTTACAGCTAAATTAATAGTTCACTAGTAAAATTACTTTTAAAGTGCACTAAATACCCAAAAAAAAATGTCAATTTTACACTTTTAAATAAATTTTGAGAGTAAATACAAAGTGTACATGTTTCTTTCCTGTATTTTCCTTTTAAATTTTTGTTACATCTTAAACTTACATGAAAAAGCTATAAATTTTATCGAAATTTCTTTTTCCATGTTAAATATCCTAGAAAAAATATGTAAAACAAAATTTACATAATTTATTGTGGTAAATTCACAACGTTATTACATGTAATATTCCTGATTTACCATGGCAAAATTACTGTAATTTTTTACAGTGTAGACAACTGTTAATAACTGTAAATCTCAGATTTTGATGAAACTTTGTCAGTTTGTAGACTCCATGGAGTGTTACTCAAGGACGCTTTCCGTTGCTGCGGAACTTCAACTTTAGGGGGTGCAATTCACCCTTGCAATTTGGCCCAAATTTGTTTTTTTTCTGAATGACTTTTAAACGCTAAGAGATAGAAAAAAAAGTTCAATGGCCGACTTGTACCGTTTAGTCAGCCCTTTCGTTTGGTATGGATATTTATATACAGGGTGTACCAATAAACGTGGAATGACGTATGTTGTGCTTATTTTATCGAATTTCAGAAATCGGTTATAATGGCCTTTTTGTGATTTATTTAGTGAATTTAAAAAGTTATACAGGGTGTCCACAAAAATATAAATTTTAGCATATTTCCTTATTCTAAGGAGATACTCTGTATACTGTTATGTGGCTGCATTATATGTCGAAAATCAGTGTAAACTTATGTCAGGGGCTAAATGGCTATATGTGATAGTTTTCGAGTTATGCGCGTTTGGATGTATGTAAGATTATATTATTCCCGACAGCATGCAGATGAAAACAATAGGTCACATAGTACACTAATTGCTTGCTTCTACTATTTTTGGAAAGATGTAAGTAGCGAACGTCTCACTTGCAGATATTTTTATTTTATCCGGAACAGAATAACTTAGCACACATATCCCTCGGTGCAATGTATGTAAGAACCCAATTTTTATTTAAATTCAGTTCATATAGTTTTGCAATGGCAGTAGCTAACATGGTTCATATCAATCCAGCAAATATTATTCATCTGCTAATACTTTCATATAATTATAATGAAAACCAAATAACTCAAAATAAGGTAATGGTAAAAACTTTTATATACATATATAATTATAATTAAATTGTACGTCGATTGTACATTGTAAGTTTTTCTTTTAATGGCTCTAGCTACCTGCACATTTGCAAAACAATATGAACTCAACCAATATCAATAAACTAATAAATCAATATTATATAATTTTATTTGGGTACCTACCCACGAACAGTACGAATATGAAAATATAAGTCGTAATCTGTCGTTATTTTGCATTTACAGTGTAATATTAAAAGTATCAGGAACAATCTGCTGAAGTAAGTACATTTTCTTTTGTCTGCTGTGTCGGAGGTAATATAATCTCACATACATCCAATGTGTAATGAAAAATGCATAGTATAAATTTAGCGCCTAGTATAAGCTTACACTGATTTTCGACATACAATGCAGCCACATAACAGTATACAGAGCATCTCCTTAGAATAAGGAAATATGCTAACATTCATATTTTTGTAGACACCGTGTATAACTTTTTAAATTATCTTCCTATAGACTATTTGATCATAAAAAAAGGCCATTACAACCGATTTCTAAAATTCGATAAAATAAGCACAACATACGTCATTCCACGTTTATTGGAACACCCTGTATATAAATATCTTTACCAATCGAAAGGGCTGACTAAACGGTCCAAGTCGGCCATTGAAACCTTTTTTCTATCTCTTACCGTTTAAAAGTTATTCAGAAAAAAAAACCCAAATTGGGGCAAATTGCAAGGGTGAATTGCACCCCCTAAAGTGGAAGCTTCGCAGCAACGGAAAGCGTCCTTGAGTAACACTCCATGGTGTCTACATACTGACAAAGTTTCATCAAAATCTGCGATTTACAGTTCGCGAAGTTCCCTTGTAAGTAACCCACACCACCAGAAGAAATTTAAAATATTAACACACTTTCCATGCAATAATACCATAAATAGAGATGCTTTGGAATAAGTAATATGTTAACCTTGCTGCTCTGTTCCTTACCGTTCTTTTTATAATTAAAAACATTATCTCTAGACCATTTTGGAATTTTTATTTAAATTCAGTTCATATAGTTTTGCAGTGGCAGTAGCTAACATGGATAAAAAAATTAAATCATTTGAAAAAGTTTCATCTTTCTTGCTGTCCCCTCTCCCTTTCCAGTATCCTAAATGTATAAATTTATTTATTTAAAATATATTCAATGTCGTCTCCCTCACTGACTTTATAGAAGAAAAAAAAATAATTGACCAATTGACAACAGAAATTAATAGCTGTACCCTCATCTCCTGTGTTCGAAAAAAAACTTAAATTTAATTATTTAAAACATTTATCGATGTTGAAAAAAAGTAATTTAGTCTTGAAAAAAAAAATTTCATCCCTGTCTTCTATCGCTGATATTCAAAATAAAAGTTAACTTAATTATTTAAAACGATTTCAATCCTCTTTTCGTCCAAAAACCAAAATCCATTTTATTAATAGAAATTTGATTATCAGTTCGTCTTAATAATATAATAATTATAATATCTGATTTTATTCTGTATTAAAAAGTTACTTAGATTTCACAAACAACCCTTACCTCGTTTGCCTTCCCAACTTACTTATCGATCTACTGGAAAGTGTCATGGCATGAAGTGCACTTTGCACTGCAGGTGACATATTGCAACGACTGTAATATTACACTCCACAGCTGGTAGTGCCAGGGTAGATATTCCACGGACTCCGGTTCTAAATAGCCGAGTAACAGTAATAATAATAAAAGTAATAACACATGCATCCAGTACATGTGTAACTGACACTGTACACTTCACGGAAAGTTATTATTAAAACACGTAGAAGTACGAAAGTTAGAAACGTACGATTTACCTAATGTTCGCGGCATAAACCGAACAGAACAAAACTGTACTATTACAACTATGGCGATAAAACCAAACTGTTGGTTGCTACAATATTAAAAGTTACACGCGAACAAAAATGAATCTATTTTGTCGGCGAATAAAACAAACGAGAAGAAAAAACAACGTTGAGGTCGAATTTCCCAATTTTTTAGTATTCATGTCAAAGTTTCTGGCGAAAAAAAAATATGTGCATATAAACATTTGTACAAGTCTACTTCCCCTCGCTGTTAGGGCGCCACGTTCGTGTTAAATTGGACACGTGCGAGCGAGAATATAAAACATCGCGGTATTTTGTTTCCGTGTGACGTATGATACATCCTCGCACGCGCGTGAAGTGGAATTTTTCATATGTAAATTACTCTGGAATGTATAAAACAAATATATATGAGTTTCAAGGGAGATAAGTTGTGATACCTGTCCGTTTTCGCTCAGTGATGACCGATAAAGCTCGGTGTTAGGGCACAAACTGCAGTTCCGAATGGCATAGCTCCAACAAACAGGTCAAAAGCTTCAATGGCGATATACAAATATTTTTCGTAGGGAAATCCGAAAGGCTGCTCAGGTAAATGTGGGTTTAAATATTGTATAGAAACTTTTTTGAGGTAACAACCGTCCTCTGTTGTGGCCACAGGAAGAATGCCTTATTTAAACTTTGCTAACAGTTATGTGGCTTCGATTGTTTGACACTAAAGGGAAGACCATAGAAGACTATAACGGACATTAAAATATATTCATCCTAGACGGAAGTGAATACACAACATATTACTAAAATATAGCATCTTGAAGAAAGACAAATATCCCGGAACAAAATTGATAAAAACACCAGGTAAGTTTAAACTAACAAATAAAATACAGTTAGTAGTTTTTGCAATCGTATAAATAGCATTTCAATGGCTCATTATAATGGTCATAAGTAACAATTTAATATTTGATATTTAGAGGATGCAACCAGGCATTGTTGCCTGTTTACTTTCAGTTGTAATCGGTTTTATTGGTAGATTAGATATGTATTGTACTATCTTTGTGGGTAAATGAATAATAGATTTAAAATAAATTGTTAATCTCTTCTCTCAGGGTCTTGGCTGGGATCGTGTCCCTAAATTTTGGGAAGGCGGTTTTTAAAGACAACAAATACACAGTTTAAAATAATATAACATATAAGGTTGTTTTATTAAATGTTAGAATAAATAAATGAAAATAAATGGAACCTATTGCTGTGTACTGATGGTACCAGCATAAATGCAAAATGAATTTAAAAAAAAAATTAAATTAAAATTTAAATTTACTAGTCCAGTGGAAAAAAATAAAGGGCGCAAAAGACTATCTACTTTCAGGGTTACTTTCGCAATTAAACTAATCTTGAAAAGTAAAATGTGGGCGTAAGTAAATTGACTATCTTTAATTATTAAAATTGAAAAGGTTGAATCAAAAATAAAAGAATAGAAATTTTGAATGACGTTAACAATTATTAAATTTTTATTTAAAAAAAAAAAACATTTAATTACAATTATGCAGAAATAAAACCATGAATTTAAGATTCTGGCCGAAAACAAAACTGCATTAGACTCTACAATTAAAAAGGACGATGCATATCCTTTAACAAACAAAAGAGGTAAATTTGTTCTAGAAGAAATTCCTATTTCACAAAAAATCCACGTGGTCTCAAAATTTCAACACACTAAATTAAATTTAAACGTGGACAAAACAAGTGTAATAATATAATTGAAATTTAAACACAAGCACAAAGCTTCTTTTCACCTAAACCGAGGTGATTAATTACACAAAACTAATTTGAAAACAAAGAAACGGAAAAATAAACTCTTAAACCAAAAAAAAAAAAAACTTCTAGATCAAATTATAATAACGGATCTTATATCTAATATGTGCATAATTATATAATATCAATTATTAAAAAGTTG
Organism: Protaetia brevitarsis; assembly: GCA_004143645.1. Taxonomy (NCBI): domain Eukaryota; kingdom Metazoa; phylum Arthropoda; class Insecta; order Coleoptera; family Scarabaeidae; genus Protaetia; species Protaetia brevitarsis. Next base: position 870,190 of record RXPK01000247.1, on the reverse strand, counting down.
AGTTGCCTGATCGATGAAATAAAATCAAAATAAACGAATTAAATTTTAAATTAAAATTGAGATACCAAAATGGCAGTGATGAAAATAAAAATACAAGAACTTACTCTCGGCATCAAATCAAGTAACTAAAGGCCTCCGGGTTACAGTCGCATATAAAAAAGATGTGTGGCAATGCAGCGCATAAAATGCAAAGATCACAGACAACAACATTTAAGGACATGAGCTAACATGAGTAAACACTATCAAATTAAAAAGGTGAAAACAATTTAAATAACTGAACATTTAAATTAACAAATTACACAATCAAATCAAATCAATTAGCAGAATCTTACTTAAAAATAAAATATTAACTTCTGAGAGAATTTGCCCGAAACATTGACAAAAACAGATTTCTAAAATTACAGCATCAAGTTAACAAACCCCGGGGTGCCAGACCACAGCACTATGTATTATTTAATTAAATATGAATGGATAATTAATTTATGTTTTTAATATAATTATTTGAATTTAAATGAAAATTTCACACATTCGATTTCTTTTTAAAAATATCAAATTTATTGGTGATTTCTATAATTTCTAGGTTAATCTACTTCCAGTAGATGGCGCTGTTTCCGAAATTTAATTTAATTCTTTAGGCACTAAGTTAATTTTAATTGAAAGCGTTTAATGGTTTTGTAACGAGTTAATGATAAATATATTTTAAACTCAAAGGTTTGTTAAAAATTAAAATTTGTATCAATAAATTCACAAATGGAAATTAACATCTAAGTTACCGACCTAAATCTCGATGCTTACATTACATTGACAGTTATCGGTCATCGAATAAAATATCGGTGAAATTTATCGATTCAAAATGATGTTCTGTCGCGCTAAATTATCTGTGGAATGAACTTTTTCTCTCTTTGGGGGGTCCGGTGTCTGGACATTTCAGGATAAAAAAAATAGAAATCATTCAAACAAAATTAAGTGAGGTTAGAATTGACTCAAACTGGTGGTAAGCGATACGTGTTACCCGCTTTACGACCAAAAGCTAATTGAATTCCTCGTTGATATGGAAATTGGCTTCGATTTTGCAAAATGCTACGCTGTGATTGGTTGAAATTTTCGCGTCTTTTCAAAATAAAAGAGCAGCGTTTTGAATTTGGAAATTAGAAGAAATATCTTGGAAATTTATTTTTGAATAAGGTTTTCATTATCAAATTCGTTTTCTATAAGTAAAATTATGTATGTGTGCCGAATTTTGTAAATTAATAATTAGGGTTTTAGGTACCTGTCAGTGATGTTTTAAAAGTGCAAAATTCTAATTTAAAAGGAATTATATGGATAAAATGGTACTACAAACTTTCTTTTGATCACCTGAGGATCTGTTAATTACATCTCGATCGTTCTGAAAATTGTTTGCTGTAAAGATATCATGTACGTGCACTTTCTAGGATGTTTGACAAGAAATGTGAAATTTTCACTTTTTACAAAGGTTTTATACAATAATGGATTTATAATACATGTTTGGTGATTTGTGAGCTTCGAGATTCCGGTATTGCTAAACGTTAAACATATCAGAGAAGAAAAATTCCCTTTGCTATCTTCCGATGGAAATGACATAAAACTTGGTCAAAATGGCTGTTAAAATGTATCCTATTAATTATCAAAGTGAGTAATTTGTGATTTTCTGTAATATTAGCGCCTGTTTTTGACTGAAGGTATTAAAAAATGAATAATCGATTACTGAGTGCTCGGTATGTTAAAATTTTGAATGATGTCGCAAGAATGTGTGTGTTTAAGGATGTCACATCTCTTGATCGGTTTCAGACTTTCATACGACCCTGTGGCTGATGAAATCCGATCGTCCTTGTCGAATAACAAGAGTACGTATGACTGGCCGTCGACACGATACAATTGATCTGTGTGTCTGAAGTGATGATAGTGTTGTTTTTGACCCATTACAGTATACTTATAGGCAATACGACGTACAAAAAAAGTTAAAACTCAAGTTGTAGTGTAACTTTCTCTTTTAAGCCTTTTAAAATAAATTGAGTGGTGACAATTAATCCAATAATTTTTACCGGAGTTCAACGACGCGACTTGACCGTTTTCGTCTGGTCGTTCCGGTTAATCCTCGGCACCAACGCACAAACCGCAAATCCGCATCGCGTGCGGGAGAAAAAAAAACCTCGTTTCCGTAATTTACATCAGAAATAATCTGCTCGAAAGACATATTCTACCTCGGGGACCCGCACCTAGGCCCATTACGGTTTCTCCAGCGCCGGGAAATTAACTTTACGTCGACGCAATCTAAATTTATGAGACGCTCTCGCATCGACGCCCCAGGAAAGAATAGCGCCGCTTCCCGTTCCCCCCTCCTCGATCTTAGCCCCCCGCGCCCTCTACGGGCGCCCACCGCAATCGAATAAACGGTTTACGTCCCTTTATCTCGTCGGGGGAAACAAATCCCCTTCAATATTTGAATAATCGCCGGCTCGGACGACGACGACTTGTTAAGATACGGAATCTGTCGGTTTGGGGAGGAGGGGGGTGGGTAATGGGGAGCGCTGTCTCTGAGGGGGGGAAACGCTGTGGGAATGGTGCCGTATTACGGAATCCGGAGCGGTTGAATACGGTTATTACGTTGCAATTAACGACGTCGACATTCAGATTCTCAGTTGGCAAAAAGGGGGTCGTCAGAGTGGGGGGACGTGGAGGGCTCTAAGGGGGGGAAAGAGCGAGATAGCGCGCGGTAGCCGAGGTAAAAGTGGAGGTAGCAAGCGCTGATCGATACTGGAGGGTATAATAAGCAGGATGAGGCGGTATATATGAACTAGTTTCGCCAATATGTGACCTGATGACGTCCGTATATGTTTTCCCAGATATGAAAGTTGTTTGGCTTTAACCAGAAACACGTTTTCCGTTCCATTTTAGTCAACAATTTACATTTTCGCTACGCCGGATCACGTTGCAATATTTGTACCGCCTCTCAAGCAGAATGCAATTATTTTTCCTTTCCAGGACTCGCGCCAGTAAAATGCCCCCTCTCTCCCCCTCCCTTTAACTTTCTCCATACTCCAGATATGAATGTGTACCTCCCTTTTCATTTCTCGCCATCGCCGTACCATAACAACGATTTATGCTTTCAATTTGGTCCCTTTTACCGAATTGCGAAATATTGACACCGCAGTTAGTGCGCCTGTAGGCGTGAAGACCGAAAATGAAGGGCGAAATTTGTAGCATAAATTCGGGATAGGAAACCTACAAGGAAACAAGGTTATGTTACGGAAATTTTAGTTATATACTCGTGGTAGATAAACTTACTATTTATCAGCTGTTTTCTTTTTTTGACCTTTCGGAGGGTATTTGATCGATTTGGTGATGTTTTATGATGATGGAGTTTCCAATAATACATCCTTTCAACCCACTCGGAGTGACAACAACATAATTATGCAAAATACTCAATGACGTCAGTCGGCATCTAGAGTTCCTCAAGGATATGTTTTGGGATCGTTGTTGTTTCGTCATCTTTTTAATGATGATTTAAACATTTTCTGATGAATTACCTACCATAAGTTCGCAAGAGGCTCTCTAGTAGCCATGAACGAATATATCTGTTTGAGAAACTCGACTGTTGGATCCTCGTCATTTGGGCATAAACCAGGCATGTTATGCCATCGCTAGACTGCGATGCAACGAACTTTTGTTGATCCTGAGTACACATTCAGTTTGAGAAGCTGAGGTATTTGAATTTTCTTCAAAGTGGAGAAACAACGTATCCTCAGTTCGTTGGACTCGTATGTCACGGTGCTCCAAAGTCATTAAAACATTCCACCATATGCGTATTTGTTTAACAAGTTAATGTTACACGATTGAGAAATCCTCGCTATACACATTAAAAAGCGAAAGTCATTACATCTAGTTGCCAACGCTTTTTCTGCCCCGCAAATATTTCTTAACCTAAATATAATGTGAAGTCCAAACTATCAACTTTTTTATTGAATTTTAGGCTTAATTTTCTTTTTGTGTGTGAGAAGACACCGCTTGACTCCAGTGCATGGGTTCAAGATGCCTCGGGCTATAAGAAGTTGCGGAACAGCAGCTATCGAAGTAGTACTGGATCTTTCCACTTTCTGGTGGAGAGCATGCCAAAAGAAAAACCCATTAAAAATGATCAAGGAGGAACTATTAAGTAGAGGCCTCAATCCCCTGACGGTGATCAAACTGACATGTCAAAATTCAGCTTTATGAAGGAATTTACCACAAAGCAATAAGAGCATTTTGAAATTGAATAGAAATGCCATCGAATGGTAAGACTGACTGATGAAAAACGAAATTTATGGGCCTGCTTGGTGAAATACCTGAGATCTTCTAGGCGAAAATACGAGATGTTGAAAAATGTGGCCAGTTCAATATTGACAGTAATTGCCGAAAGGAAGAGATTATCATTATGTCTGACAGTCAAGCAGCCATCAAAGCATTGACCTCATACGAAATCAGCTCCAAGATGGTCCGGGACTGCCTAAGGAAATTGAACGAGCTAGGCAAAAATAATAAAGTAACCCTCTTGTGAATTCAGGAGCAAAAAATTAGCTCGAACACCACAATCAAGCATGATAAGCAACATTACAGTACTGAAGAAACTATAAAGCGAAATGGAACAATTAAAAATTTAATTTCTGGTAAAATCTCCAGGAAATGAAGCAAACTAAAACTTCTCTGGGAACCTATAACCAGAAGAGATTTAGGGAATGCATCAACCTGGGTAAGAATGATATTGCATATTAACTGAGATACTTTCAAGGCTTTTGTAAACTGGAGGGATATTTGAGTAAGTTTGAGTTTGAGCAACCTGAATGTGGATTTTCTGAGGAACAGGATCTAACACCTATTTCCTCTTAAATTGCGTAATTACTGTGCAACTCAAGGGCGTTGCACTTGGTGCAAGCATGTGAAAGCAAAGAGGCAGGTTTACCTAACCTGAGGTCTTTTCATATCCTGTATTAGTTGACAGGAATATGTTTGGAAGGCCAGTTGTAAAAGAGCAAGAATAGGAGACACAACAAGTCTTTTAGGTCGCAGTGTCCTAACATCCTCCATACATACAGTATGTCGCCGGAGTGTCAAGTGCTACTCCAACTAAAACCCCATCTTGACTTTTTCTGGCATTCTGGAACCGCCATTTGGACATAACGTCAGAATGCCAGTTCATAGTCTCAAGCTGACATGATATCATCATGCGGTGATTATTAGTTCAGGTCTGATTCATTACGTCGTTAACATCAATTAGTCTGAAGTCCTATTCCTCGTTACCATCTGTCTCTAACACTACCATCTTGTTTTTCACAAAATCTTCTCTAGCCTCTTTCTTTGATCTTGACAATTCTAATCTAATGCGGTCCGACCGTAGTTCTTTCCCATTATATTGTAGGTTCGCATTTGTATTATGTTCCAACGTGGGCTTTAGACAATTGTGTGCAGAGCTATGTTGTCAGCACCAGAGCATACATACTTTATTTAGGAAAAGCTAAATAATTACAAATCATCCTAACCCCGCGCTCCACCTAAAAGGTACTGCACTAGTCTACCTATTCTAAGTACTATATAGATTCCATAACAATTGAAATGTTCGTACTCTAACAATAAATAAATAGTTTCCTATGATTGTCAATAACAAAAATATAATAAGAGTTTACAAACAGATCAGTCTTACAGACTACCAATCTAAAAACCAAAGGACTGGTGGTACAGAATTAATAGAACACTCAGTACGTATAACAATTTACTAAACTTAGTTATCTTTCATATATACGTGGTGCTGTGGTAGACACCCCGTTTTTCGCGAGTGTATTTTTAATTGCATAGATTTTGTCTTGTTTACTCCGGTCAGCCATTTTTCAATGTTCCGATAGAGCTTTCTCAAATTTAGATTTTATTTTATTTAAAAGTAAGTTAATGAGTTTATTGTTTGATTTATTTAATTAAGTGTTAGGTTTTTTTAATTTAATTCCTTTCATGTTTGTGTCTGGCGTTTGCTAATTCTATTCAATGTTTATTCTATTAGATTCGATGATTTGTGCGTTTGCGTTGTTGTTGTATGTAAAATGACTGTAGAATTTTGTCAGCAGTTCCTTGGTTGACTTTAACGTGAGGACTTGTATTTTTAAATCTTTGCTGCCATTTTGTTAATTCGTTTGATATAGAGATTTGTTCTCTGTGAATATTTCGTCCATCAAGGAATTCGCTTTATAATAATTGTTATTATATTGATGTGTGCACGTTATAGATATAAGATCATTTATTATTTTTGTGCAGGAAGATATGTTTTCAGCTTAATTTCTCTTATTATAGATTAAAGACTTAATTTTTTCCGTTTTTCTATTTTGCTGTTTCGTTATTTTTTTATTTATTTATTTTTTATATTTATTATTTTCGTTGTTAATTATTAATCACCTCGGTTTGGATGAGTAGAAGCTTTGTGCTTGCATTTAATTTTTTTTCTTGTTATTTACTAGAATTTGTCCACGTTATATATAATTATGTTCTTTTATTTTTAATTTAACCTTTTCAATTTTTGGGGTAATTAAGAAAGTCAGATTTCAGTCACTCACTATTTACTTTTCGTGGTTAGATTCAAGTTTTAATTCGCGAGGGTAACTCTGAGCTTAATAGTTCTTTTGCGCCCTTTTAAAAATATTTCCGTTTGAGCTAGCTAAACTAATTTTTCTTTCTCCTTGTTAATTTCATTTTGCATTTTCAAATCAATCAGTACACAGCAGTACTTACAGCATTCATCAGTGATTTATAACACCCTCGCATTGCTTTAAAGAAGGTATTAAAGATCTAGGACTGCGATATGTGCATTGGCACGGGTGACTAAGGGATACAACCCGGCGAAAACTGCCAACAAAGAAGATTCAACTCCCCTGAGATACCCTACTTCAGTAATTTTTCAGTGTACTAATTTCATTTCGAATCTTTCTCGCAAAACGCCGGCTCTTCGGATGGGTTTATCAAATTAGAATAACCCTCCTCTCCAAAGCTCTCTCGATTAGTTTACTCCCATTTCCAGTATTTCAGATCAAAGAAGTAAGCGAATTTCACGTCGGTTGTCCGACTAGCGTTTTATCCGCTCGGAGTACGGCATAAAAGGCACCCTGATATCTCTTAGAAGTCGCGCAGCCAGAAATTTCCCTGGTAAACGGTAGTAATACGGAAGAAGCCAGTCCTTGCCCCGCCCCGCCTTCCCTGACGCGTCTTCGCCCAACGAACAACATCATCATCGTAGTCGGGAACGGCACTTTGAAGACGTAAAATTTTTACGAGTCGTCGTTTAGCCCACGGCTAAAGTTTATTGTAGAATTCAGCCGAGACCGGGAGGGACGGGAAGACAAGAACAGCTGTCCGCTTTATGCGATATATAAACCCTAAAATTTATCGCAGTTGACAAGTTGAATTTCTCATTTTCATTTTTGTTTCGCGCTATTGTCGCAGTTACAAACATCGCGCGGGGCAGCGTAGCGCCCGGGGGATGAGACTATTTCGTGTGTCTGTTATTATATGCGGCGGGAAAAGTTTGGGGATGATTTAGTCTGTTGATGGAGTGCCTCCGGCGGTTTTTGATGGTAGGGCGGTTGTTCGGGAATTGCGTCAACAACAAAGGTATTGCGGCCAGCTTTTCCTGTTGGAAAGAAAATGTGTGTATGCAAATGCAAAAAAAAAATATCACTCTTGGCGATTTGAAAATGTTAGCTTTCCCCCCAATATCCCACAACAAAAAAATAAAGAAAACAGAAATCTTCTCTTCACCATACACGTGTGAAACAATCTTTATATGTACTTGGTAGTTATTTCTTGGATAATAGCGGATTGGAAAAGTAATAATGCTATTTTACTTGCAAATTCAAAAAAATGGAACACCTAAAATGCATTTCATTTTATTTATGTAAACATATAAAACATTTGAATTTGTAACGCATTTTTTAGTTCTATTTAATCGGTGTGCTATCTGATTAGCAGACAGCCGAGGGAAGCGCGTGGGAGCGCGTAGGTACGCAAGCGAACAAAGGAAGTCGTCAGCAAGACCCGAGTGCGGTTGTATAAGGACCCGCCTTTAGGTACTGGTCATAACACAGTTATATATACATTATTCAAAGTGCATCGCGTAACGAGCTAATAGTAGCCCCACGATTGCCGAGTGCCTATTGTGCCAATAGGGAATAAACTTCCTGAGAGAGTAGTGGTGCAATTGTATTAGATTGCGTTTTATCAGCTGTGCCACCGTATTCTGGGAATTTTCCGATCGAAAGGGCCGAATACCGACTCCGGAGGGTACGACGACGTAGTTGCAATGAGCCAATTCCCAGACGAGATCGCTGGAAATCGATTAAAATCTGTTTGATAAATATTAAGAAATCCAATCCGCTACTTTGCCCCTAAAACCCATAATGTTAAGCTTCTGTAGAAATATACTGCGTTGGATACAGTGCCTTTGACAGGTCGCAAAGTATTCCAACAGGGTTAGACTTCGTTTCAATATTTTCCAGAATGTTGTTATAAATTTCTAACAGCGCAGAAATTGTAGACTTACCTGGTCTAAATCCATGTTGGGACGATGATAGTAGATTCAATTTATTTATATAGTTTTCATGACGAATAAGCATAGCATACTCAAACAGCGTTGAGAAAACCGAAGATAAGGTTATCGGCCGATTATTAGTAATATTAGATAATTCACCCTTTTTTATGGAAGGGCTTAATTTTGATTCCAGCTCCAGACCCGTTTTCGGTTTTATGATCCGTCTGTAAACCAGATTAATTCTCCGAACCGGTTTCTGTTGCTGGATTGATTCCTGCTTATCCGATCCCTGATTTCCACTTAGAATTTTAGGTGATAGAGTTATTAATTTTAAATATCTGTTGTTATAAATTTTTAATTTTTCCAAGATTTTACTAAACCTTTATTGATTTACTGCGAACTTCTCCTAGACCCCTTATCACAAACTGTACTAAACTGGACGTACTGCTGTGGTTTATACAACCCAATTATCACTGAGGTGCATTTTTAGTTGCATATTTTGCTTGTTTTGTTATCTGAACAGCTGATTTTCAATTTACCGAAAATTTTCACAATTTTGTTTTGTTTTGTATAAGTTTAGTTTAAGAGTTTATTGTATGATTTTAATTATGTAGAGTTAAGATTTTTTTTTAATTAATCCAGTCATTCAAATGTCTATTGTTCGCTTGTGTTGATTTAATGCGTATTCTATTTAATATTGTCGTTGTAATAATGTTCTACGTCTGCGTTGTACGATTTTTGAGAGAGGGATTTTTATAAGAAAAACAATTGTAGGATTTTGTTAAGGAGTTCCTTGTTCGACTATTGACGTGAGTAAACGTATTTCTTAAATTATTGTTGCCATTTTGTATTGTATAAAATTTTAATTTTCTTTTATATAGTCAATCAAGGAATATTTATTGTAATAGTTATTTCAATCATTACACAGCAGTACGTTTCAATAGCAAAGCTATCATCATCAGCACAAACACTGAACTGAATAACTACACTAAAATTATCCTAATTTATACCTAAAAAAAAGTCATGGTACAATGATCACTGCCGTCATGCTTAACTAGTCATTAATCCTAACTCCATCTGATCTACTAGGTACTTCTACTTAATAAACTATAAAGACAAGAATTTACCAGTGCCACAGTTTGGAGTATTTTTGTCATCATTATTGCTTTTTTGTAGTTTTTTTTGGGGGGGGGGGGGACTTTGTGTTAGTTTAGTATTTGCATTTGTGTCTTGTAGCAAGCTGTTCATATGTTTTCGTAATTGATTTTCTTTAAATCATTATAATTTTGTTTATTTGTCCTTCGGCAAAATACATTTGCAATCCAAATCGAAACAGAAATACCCCCTCCCCCTCCTTGCCACTCTCCATCCATATCAGCAGCATTTGACAGGTATTGATTTTTGGTACCTCACACACGAGCAACAAAAACAAATACTTCGGAAAACTGCATAAATTAACTAGACACTTCCCCGTACTTCCCTCAAAAGAAAAAATAACACGTATATCCCCCCCACAAAGTTGGATAACGTTATGCAGCGAAAAAGTTCTCTAAATCGGTTATTTCAAGCGCTAATTCGGACGAGAACAGATGCCGACGTTCCCAAATCGCGTCCAGAATAAATTACGTAGCGGTTCGTGCGTATAGCCGGGTATTTTTCGAGGGAGACGGGCGCAACTGCTTTGGGGGGATGAGAGGTAGACTCGAAAGGTAATAAACGACCTTCTGAACATTTCGATACATTTAAACACACCTGTTTTATCGGGATCGGAACTTCGTCGATTAAATTATACTTTTAAATTATATCCTGACGGCGGGGAGACTACTTCGCTCTCCCCCCACCCCTTCCCCTCCATCTCCGAAGGGGTATCGGTAGTGTGGAAGGACGGATCTCGATTCCCGCGTCTGCCAGGACGACGGAATCGGTTTTCGTTTGCTTTTTCTCGATCTCATTCGTGAAGGGTTTCCTATAGTTTCCCCCATTCTTGATAAATGGAGGATGGACGTTCAGATTCGACGAATGTAGATTACCAGTGAAATCGGCTGGGTTCCGATTTGGAGGAACGCGAGTACGTACGCAGGGAGAAGGAGAAAGTTAAATTTGAAACGCTGAGGTTGTCATGTTTACTTTTGGGGGGGAATTCAAACGGAGAAAATTAGAATCGATTAAATGATGGAACAATACATGACATGGGAATTGGAAGATTTTGATCAAATTCAGCCGAAACGTTTAGCTATGCAATCGATTAAAATGTCAAAGAGAATGAAAAACGATTAGAGTTATTTGTTTTTATTGAAGTGTATGTCGCATTCATACCCTGCAAAACCTAAGAACTAAGTGGGGTATAATTCAGGATAGGCTTAGTTATCTGTAATGTTTCATAGAGAGCAAATAGCTAGAATTTTGAGTAATGCTTATTGTGATGGCTCGATCCGCGGCCTCTAACGATTGTAGCCCACTTCCATAGAAATAGAGTGGGGAGAACTCGCTTCGAAGATGCTTGGCTCGACTTCTAATTTTGAAAGTCAATGATAGCGACAAAAATTAATTTGAATATAACATAATAATAAAGTACTTACCACAGTTTTCTTTTTAAAAGATACTGATTCAACCACCAGACTCCCTGATGAAAGTATAATATATACTGATGTCTTTGGCATCCTTAGGCTGTAGCAAAAAAATTAGCTGCTTATACTGTAGTTATGTTTTATATTGCCTGCTTTTAAAATAAAGTCTTCTTCTTTGAAATGTTTCGAGCAAATCCACTTGTTTTTAGACCAAGCGACAACACTTCCACACAATCCTTTCTCAAAACATGCAATGATTTAATAGTTCACTACGGGGAAAACTACAAGCATATTTTCATTGTTAAATCCATAATTTACCAAAAATACATACATATAATTTTGTCAATTCACCATGTACTTACATATGAAAAGAAACAGTCTTATGCCTTATAAACCGTACAAAAAGCTTTAATGAAATGAAATTACAATTCCCTCACTGTTTCTATGCCCACTAGAAGAATTCGAAATTCCATCCGGTATATTGCAAAGTATTTGAATTCATTTTATTAATACGTTGATGATAAGTACTGTGGCATTTGCTGAAGCAGCGTCTACTTCACAGGAAATAATAGTCCATTTTTGTTTATTTCAAATTTTATCTACTACTTTGTCTATTGTATGTTACAATTGCTGACCAGCGAATCCCACATTACTCTCTAGAAGGGCGTTTGAAGTTCAGAAAAATAACGCCAACTATCATTCTTACGCCCTCTTGTAATGAGAAGCGGAACGAGTTTATCAGTGTGGAATGACGTCACAACTAAAGTTTATAAAAATTCTTTACATTGCTGATTTGAATCAGGAGTTCGTTTCAGCTACAGAAAAAGCACGCGGTATCCCTTCATTACCGGGCGTTTCCATATCTTAAAATTAAAAATCAAACTTCTCTTGTTAAATTTTGCGATTAAAAAGCTTGAAAATTCGAGAACTGGAAGCAAAAGCTTTCCTCGAGAGGTGTTTCTGTTTTTGTGCTAAAACCGTTCGAAAAGCCACCTTTTCTTTTAAAATTTTTGTGAGTGCTGTGTAAGTTTTTGTGCCCTAAATAATTTGGATTACGGGAAGATTTAATTACCCACATCGGTTGGTAAGATGTTCAAAATATCTGCTTAAAACTAACCATTGCAAATACGTAGAAACCGTAACTCGTTCGCTTTCTCTCTCTCTCCCTTAATAAATAAATTTGTAAGTAAAAATTACTAGTGCTTATGTTAAACAATATAACAAAATTTTAAAATATTCATCCAATTAATTGTGTTTTGTTTTTCTTTACTTGTATTTTAATTAATTTGCTATTTATTCAATATACAATTGTAAAAAATTGTAAAAAATAGTCACTCTATTATTTCGTATTTTGTACCCTTAGTAAAGCTTTGGAGAGGATGTCATTTCGTAAAGAGAAAGCCGACGAGGCGTGTAAGTCGACAATCTTTAGGCTAACTAACGGCCCTGCTTCGACTGACTGAGAAAAACACCGTTGGAACACATCTTTGGCTAAAACTTCTAAAACCAATCGCTACCGAACAAAAGGATTGTTTTCCGGCAGTGGCTCGTCGGTCAATAGAGCAGGTGGGGTTATCCGTAAAACGGTACTTGGTTCATTTTGAATGAATTTGGGCTGACCAACCCCAAAAGTTTTCAGATAAGGAAACCCGTTGCGTTACAGTTCCACTTCATGTCTTGTGCCTGAATATCTAGACAGCAATGCCACTTTCCATGTTGTAGAGGTAATATTTTTTCTCCATTCCTTTTCGCTTGCATCCAGCTTAGTCCTTTTTTTTAGCATTTCTGCCGCTTCGTCATTTTATCTTCTTCTTCTTGGCCTTCCTCTTCTTCTCTTTTCCGCAATCCCTGTTTCCCATGCCACTTTCACTGTTCTCTTTTCGTTCATTCAAAAACGTGTCTGAATCACCTCAGTTTCTGTTGTTCAATTTTTTTCTGTTATACTCATCACTTCTAGTTCACTTCTTATTATTTCACTTACAAGTTTATCTAGTTTAGTCACTCCTACAATTTCTCGTAGAATTTTCATTTCAGAAGCTGTTATTTTTTGTTTTAACCTGTTAGTTAGGACCCATGATTCACTTCCATGATTCATGAGCGACTCGTAAATTCTCATTTTTATTTTTTGGTTTATTTTCTTTTTATTAAAAAAATGGTCTATATAGAATTCTGTATAATGCACTCACTTTACTTATTCTGCTTGTTACTCCCTCTTCTAATCTTCCGGCTGAGGTAGCAATTGTTCCTAAGATATTTTGATTTCTTCGCACTTCCTATTTGTTGTCTCTGTACTTGGAGTTGTGCGTCTTCTATCCGATTAGCTATTTCATTATTTTGGTCTTTTCTATATTTATATGTAGAGTGGTCAGAGGTATCTGCTTACAGGGACGCACTCGCCTCGCGCTATACAGAACGTTCAGCCATAGCATACCTTCAAGGCAGTAAAATCACTCCCTCCGTGTGCCTAGTATCTAGGATCAGTGTTAGTCGAGTCTTGTTGCGAGATAGTACAATTCTCCGTTGACGTTTTACGCATTGTAAATGTAATACAACAAACAGTTATTGTGCTGGCATAAATCGGACTACACATTGGTGGTGGTGCATCTGATCGGTTATCTATCTATAAAGATTATTTTAATTATGTGTATGTACTGCTGTGTACTGATTGAATTAAATGAAAATACAAAATGAATTTTAAAATGAAAAAAAGAAAATAAAAATTAGCTAGCTCAACGGATAAGATTTTAATGAACGCAAAAGAACTATTAACCTCAGAGTTACCCTCGCAAATTAAAACTTGAATCTAACCACGAAAAGTAAATTGTGAGTGAATGAAATCAGACTTTCTTAATTACCCGAAAAATTTAAAAAAATTAAAAATAAAATAAAAAAAACAGAAATTGTTAACCCAATGACGCTATTAACAATCAATTTATTATACAAAGTTGGTTAAATTACAAAGGTGCAGAAAAAAACTTGAACTGAAGGTTCTGGCCTAAAATAAGAACTGCACTTGATTCTAAATTAATATAGGACAATGCTATTTCCTATGCAAAGCAAAAGTTTTGTTTGTTTTTTTTTTTAAAGGGGTGGTAACGCCTAAGCTATATTTTTAGCTTGTCAGGCCCCCGCAGAGCCAAATCTCCCTCCTAATCAACATTACGACCCCGGAAAAAAACCGATTATCGTAATTGACCAGAGCGAGATTTGAACCCCGGACTCCGCACTGATAGCCAAGCGTGCAAGCCACTCGACTACCAGTCAGGCAGTTCAGGAAGATTATCCAAAATACCTAACCTTTGAATTTCTATCCACGTGGTTTCATAAATTAAAATAAAGTAAGTGTGGACAATTACAAGAAATTTACAAAAAAGAAAAACTAAAAGCAAAAACAATGCTTCTACTCACCCAAACGAGGTGATAGATAATTACAAATGAAACAGCAAAATAGAAAAACGAAGAATTAACTCTTTAAACCGTAACGAGAAAAAAAAATAAACGAAAATATATCTTCCTAAACAAAAAAATAATAATTGATCTCATATCTATAAAGTGCACACTTCAATATACCTATTAACAATTATTATAATAAAAGTTCCTTGGTTGACTAAATTTAAACAGAAATAAATTTCAATATCAAAATGGATTACAAAATGGCAACAATGATATACAAAAATACGTTTACTCACGTCAATAGTCGAACAAGGAAGTCCTTAACAAAATTCTACAACTGTTTTTCTAACAAAAATCCCTCTCTCAAAATCCTACAACGCAGACGTATTACAATACGACAGTATTCAATAGAAAACGCATTAAATCAGCACAAGCGACCAATAGACATTTGAATGTCTGGATTAATTAAAAAATCTTAACACTACAAAATTAAAATGATACAATAAACTCTTTAACTAAACTTATACAAAACAAACTCAAAACTGCGAAAACTCTCGGTAAATTAAACATCAGCTGTTTAAGCAAAGAAAACAACCATAACAAGCAAAATATGCAACTTCAAAATACACACAGCGAAATGGGTTGTCTAACCACAGCAGTACGTATAATTGAATGATTAGGCAGGTCGTATAAAGCAAAATTGTTAAAGTCATCACTCATCAAAGAAGTAGTGTATAGAAAAACATAAGCCAGAACTTTTAGTCGGAGAGCTGTCACACGTGCAAGAGAGCAGGTTTATTGGATTTTCTTAAAGTATTTCAGTCGAGGCAAATTTATAATTAATTTTGCGTCTACTAAAAAGCCTCCTTGAGGTTGGACTGTATAGGTATATATATATAAACGAAATACACTTTTCAAGATTGCTTTCTCCGCATCTCCCCAACCAATCGAATATTTTTTTCAATCAACTCCGAACAGCGGATACACTCTCTGGTCGGTCAGTTAATGAACTCATCAAAACTTATTTCATTTATTCCCGTCCGGAAACGAACTGCGAGAGAAAGAACCGGTTTGTGGTAGATTGGGGGGGACTTGGGGGTGTTGCGTGTCGAGAATTCGCCCGGAAAAAAAAATAATAGGCGCTCCGGCGGGCGACAGCGGCGCCGCGTGTAACGGACATGGAGGAAATCCAACCGAGATGGCAGCGGCGCACGTCTTTTGTTTGTGCGCCCCCTTTCCTCGTGCGAATGTGTGCTTGTGTGTGTGTGTGTTTACAGGCATTCGATTATCGACAAACTTCGACGTTAAAGCGACGACGGACGGAAAAAATTGACGGGTCGAATCGAACGTCGGAAAAGAAGAGAAGTTTCCTGGGAAAGCTTTCGCTTAAGGGGTTGATTGAAGGGGGGAGGGAAGGGAGAGAACGGCCAGAATAGGGTATCCAGGACCCGTCCGTGTACTTGCGTCCTGAAAACGACTCGCTTGTTAATAGATTTTTCAGCTTCGCGACGGGGGGATATTAGAAACGCTCTTGGGGGGTGGCCGAGGGGTGCCCGAGTCTGTAGCGGGTCGAATGGGCGGCCCCCGGCCGCCTTCTAAACGCTTCGAACGTGATCTTCTTGTAATTGGAGGGTCTGTTTCTGAAAGTCACTTATTCTATCTATCTGCGTGTGTTCGGAGTTCTGTTGTTTCATCGTCTCGCCTGATGGGTTTTCGCCAGTCCTCTAATCAGGGTCTAATCTTGCCACGTCGGGCATTTTTACGGGGGGAATTTTGTTTCTTTGCGCTGGGGATTTTATTCCCCACGTCCAAAGACAATTATAATTATTCCTATATACGTCATTTCCTGTCCCAACACGCAAAATTGTAAGCATATGTATTGCTCTGGTTTTTTCAGAACAATATGCCCGGGATTTCAAAATTTAATTTTTTTTAAAGTTCAATACCAATTTATTACTATACTCAAATTTTATATTTTCAAATTCTGTTATTATTTAGCTTGTCCGTTTACGATTTATTTTTCTTTTTTTTTCAAAAAAATCAATCAAATTAAGATAAAATGGTGGTTTCAATACACCCAGCGACCTCCCTGATAAGTGAAAGAAAACTGTGGAAAGTGACTTCCTATACCTGCTAGGTGGCACGGGACGCTTCAAAAGGGACCAAATCGTCTGTCAAAATCATACTCCGGACGCTTATTAACGAATAGGCAATTTTCTCACCTAATGGACGCACCCTCAAAGCCCCTTCTCGGTTTATTAAAATTTGTAATAAGTAAATATCAAATAAAAACACTAATTGTACAAATAAAAGAAATGTTTCAAACCAAAACAAGCTTAAATCTTTATTTAATTACCAAATGGCAGGTTTCATCATCATAGAGACTCTTTGATCACAAGATGTCACGTATAGTATATACGGCGTCAGTGTCAAGAGCTGTCGGCACCTTTGAAGTTTGTGAGTCTAAGTTTTTCTCGCGCAACCTGCCAGGCTCATGAGAGCGGCATTCTTTACTTACGACTCGGGCCGAGCGGTGTCGATTAGTGTGCATTTCTTCGATAAATCATGGCGGCACTTAAGTTTAAATTTAAATAAGAAAATAAAGAACAATTAAAAATAATAGTGCATAAATAAACCGGATGCAACTAGAATGTATTTAAAAAAAAAAACATGTAAAATTCAGAATCTACAATTATTTATACAATTAAAGAAAGGATAAAGAAGAAGTTGAAATCTAAATACCATTGAATTTTTTTCTGTAACATATGCAACTATTTAAAAATAACCGAGAACAGATTATAAAAATATAGTAGCTACTGATTAATATACACTTAGAAAAATAATTACTATTTTTTTTTAGGGTTACTTTTGAGTAGTTGAGGATAAATGTTGTTCTTTTAAATAACTTCCATTTCAATACTTTATATGTAAGGAGAATTGTTAGCTTGGTTAAATTTTTATTTTGCCTGGTTCGTGGTAGAACCATGACTGATTGTCCATGACTTTCAAGTAGACTTAATTTTAATATTGCAAGCATACACACTTGTTCCTACGTAATCTTCTACTGTGTTTCACATCGGACCAATGTTCTACGTACATCCCCTATTTCTTTAATGTGCAAGTATTTCAATAGAATCTAGAATCTCTGATGCTTGTGACATTCATAATAGTTTAAATTACATTACAGAGTTTGCATATAACTTACATTAGTCTTGCTCGTAAGAATTTATTGCAATTATTTTATGTAATTTACACGTGTAATATGTATTGCAGATGTGTGCGCATTGTATTTCTTGTAATTGGTTTACCTCTCGCAAAATAAATCATTATTATTAATGGTAAATTGTAAAAATACGCAATGTTGCACAAAAAAATATTTATTTACAAGTGTCAACGAATCAAACACAGATATACAGTAAAATCCGTGCTGCAACAAAACATAATGTTACAAAATGAGGATATTGCAGCAATTTTACAGGATCCAGTCGCTGTAAAGAGTTGGTGGGCACAATAGAATTTTTATTATTACAAATCAAATGCAGACGTAACAAAAAAACCACGCTACAACAAAATCTTATGTTAAAAATGAGGTTATCGCAGTGCTTGTAGAGAATTCACTTACTATAAAAAGCGTCAGTCACTGGAAACAGGAGAATTTTTAATGCCACCAGACACAGACGTAATAATAAGAAACACTACACACAAAACTAATTGTTAAGATATTAAATTGTTTTAATGACTAATTTACTTACCCTAACAATTTACAATGAAGGTAAATCAGATATGGAACAGGTTACAGTTAGAGCTGTATCTACGTACAACAAACAGCAATTGTAATTGCCTTAGTATCAATAAATATAATAAAAAATTAAATTATAGAAATATGTTAAACGCCAGCACAAATACAAATAACGCCATATTGCCGCAGCGATTTACGGCGCATTCCATTATTGCCTGCTTTCGCGCAGCTTTCCAAAAACAGAACATATTCCATTTCTTGACCTACTGGATAAACTATATGTGTACTGCTATGGACACCTTGTTTTCGCGAGAGTTTTTTTTAAGTTGCACAGATGTTCATGTTTACTCCGATTTGCCTTTATCAATGTTTCGTGGGGGTTTCCTCAATTTGTTTATTTTTAAATACGATTTTGTTTATGATTTGATTGTTTGATTTATTCATGTAAATGTTCAGTTGTTTAAATTAATTTCATTTGTTAATATGTTTAACATTCACTGGTATTGTTTATGTTTTGAGATTTCGTCCGTTGGCGGGCTGATCTCTGTTGCGACTTCGCTGCTCGCAGCGGGCGAGTTTGTCAGCTAGTTCCGAGATTGACACAAGAGTAAGTAGACGTAAATTTGTATTTGTTTGCTGCCATTTTGTCAATTCTTTTGATTTAAGAGATTTGTTTCGCTTAATTTGATTTTATTTCGTCCATCAAGGAACTCGTTTAATAATGATTGTTATTGTATTGTTGTGTACACAAATTAGATATAAGATCATTTATTATTTCGTGCAGGAAGATAGATATTTTTTAGTTTTTTAATTTTGTTGATTTGTAATTATTTATTAATCACCTCGGGTTGGGTGAATAGAAGCTTTGTGCTTGTATGTAAGTTTTTCTTTTGTTAATTTACTTGTATTGTCCACGTTTAATTTAGTTTGTTTTAATTTTGGAAACCACGTGGATTGAGTTGTTATAAAAAGGACTATCTTCCTGAACTATTGTACCTTTTTGCTTTGATAAAGGATTTAGCATTGTCCTTTTGCAATTTAGAATCTCGAGCAGTTTTTTGATTTAAGCCAGGACTTTCTGTCCAGGATTTTTGTTTCCTGCATAATTGTAATTAACAATTTTTTTCTTTTTTTTTATATAATAATTCTTGATTGTTATTTAACGTCATTCCAAATTCTATTCTTTTATTTTTGATTAAATTTTCAATTTTTGGGATATTCAAGAAAGTCAAATTTCTTTCACCCACTTATTTACTTTTCGTGATTAGTTTTAATTTGCGAGGGTAACCCTGAGTTTGATTGTTCTTTTGCGCCCTTTTAAGTTTTTTATCCGTTGAGCTAGCTAATTTAATTTTCATTTTTAATATTACTTTTTGCATTTTCTTTGGTACTTTCAGTACACAGCAGTATGTTGGAATCAGTAAAATACTATACAAGACAAATCATTTAATACAAAAACACGTATTCGAACTTTCCTGGCAATTTAAATAGTTAGGTTATGGAAATGTCATATTTAAATTTAATTACAATCAAATAATGGCGCCATCTATCCGTAAACAGCAAATACTAAATTTTAAAGCAAACGATCATCTGTGATTATCGATATTTGTTAAAGATAGCTATTTTATCACAGACCAAACTCAGTGATTTTTATTTACAACCCTTAAGCATTAACAAATTCCTAAAATAGCTAACTAAAAAGGCGGTTATTATAAAACTAACCCCAAATTAACGTATAATGAAATAAATTATAAAAACATATGTTTCTGATAAATATTGAAAAGAAACTGATTAATTCTTTTCTGTTTTAGGTGAGGTGATTCAATGGAATACTAACTTGAAGTGGACACGACGCTTGGCAAACTCTGGTACGGGATGGAGGTTCAGTTAGACGGGCCCCCGGCCTCGGTCAATGGCATGGAAAGCCAATCTGGTTGGGAATTCTTCGTAGGAAATTTTTATAGGAAAATTTCTTGACAAATTGCAGGTATTCGATAAGGATTTAAATATACAGGAGTTGTATCGATACTTTTTTAAGGTAACACTTCTTGGAACTTTGATATTTTTTTTAAAATTGTGGCATAAAAATCGTTATAGGAAAATTAATACAACCGTCGTCTCTTGTGGCCACCAACAGAATGAGGATTCAAACCAGATTTATCAGTTAACAGCCTTCGATTGTTATCGAAACAGGCAGCCAACTTGGATTTTGAAATATATAGGTAACCGACATTAAAATACCGTTATTTTCTCTAGTTTGAGGGGAATACGCCAAACGTTATAAAAAAAAAAACATCCCGAAGAATATAAGGTCTGTCCGAGCAAAATATGTATACACAAACATAAAAAAGATACCAGGTAAGCTTGAATTAACATATAAAATAAAGTTTACATCATAATAAGGCAATATTTAGCACTTAATGCTAATATTATCCATTTTAAATAACTATCTTTAACAAATTCATTAATTCGCCTGTAATATAGGCAATTGAGCACACGCCTCACTTTTGAATTACTTGTTCATTTAGTTTAGAAACTTGTTGTAAATGCCTTTATAATAGATTCCATACCTTCAATACCATAGCAGTATACTAAAAAAAATCTGGTAGAAGCGAAAATTCGTGTTTGGACGTGATCAGACACAGATATGTACAGTGGGCGGGCTTCTTTTCATCTTCTGCCCTCTATGAGCATATACTTTCCTACCACATGCTCTAAACAGTGCGCTTCGGCTATTTTCGGATTCGAAGGTAGCAGATATAAATAAGGCATAATAATATGCATAATAAAGCAATAAAGCAAACTCACGTCGCAATATCCCCAACTTCAAAATGGAAAAAATATTCACGTGCAGACCCCAAGCAATAAAGCGAGGCCATAGTCAAAATTCAATTTATAATCAATTATTTCACGCGGCGATACGTGGCAACATTGTTTTAAAAATGCAGCAAACCGGTAATACGAAATTAAATAACGCAGTTACGTGACCGTAAATTCGTGGGAGCCATTAGGGCCGTGACAAAATGGATTAGCGGCGCATATTATAAAGTTTATAACTAGTAATAAAATATCACTTTTACGTGAAATAGGTTAGAGTACGTTGGTTTTTATGTGCGGCAACAGCGCGCCATTCAATCGCCCGGCGTAGCGCGGCAACATTGTAATAAAAAAAATGTGCACGAGTCGCAAATTATTTATAGCGTACGGTGCAGAATTTATGTTATTAAACTGTTCGAAACACAAATAGGTATTCGTCATAAAAAAATGCATACACAGTATATTAAATGTGTTTCATCATAAATAATTCCGCATTGATTTTCTTTAGAGTTACAGAGTTGAGTATAAAATACCAAAATTGTGTATTTTTTTACGCGAATTATAAAGATTAAAAGAACAAAAAAACATTGGAAACTATATTTTATAATATATTTTTTTTTATTCTTTTAATTAAAATAAACGTTTTAACAACTACAGATTTACAGATATTTTTGATAAGTTGTAGCTCAACGTCATAATTGTTACGGCCAATAAAAATTAGAGATTCTGCTTTGGGCCAATAAAAAAACTAAACGGTTTCGAGTTCCAAGTTTCTAAATGCAGAGAGTATGTATATTCAACATACGACATTCAATCATTGTTTATCTTTTAATTCTTAATTTTTTAAGAGTTTTTAAGTTAAAAAATAATCTACCTACAATTAGTAATTTAATAGACTCTGTAACTCTAACAACAGAGATAATGGATAGGAACATAGTAGCAAATTAAGTACATACTTTAAAACAAGCTGTATGTAAAGAGTTTTATATACATATACTATGAAACTCAAGCTAACTTTCTTGAACACATAGAAGATTTATACAGGCATTAAAACAACTTTGCATAATATACGGTAAAGCATTATTTGCCAGAAGATATACATAGTCGTTACGGATATTTCCTTCCAATCTCGAAGGTAAATAATATACGGTTAAATATACCATATTTGGATAACCTTGAATTGCCTTAATCACGTTTATCGATTATTTAAACGTCAAATGTCTCAGATAGTTATACAAACATAACATCATCATTGAAAACCTCTCTTCATTAAAAAAATTATTCGAGAAAAACAACATACAAGGCGGATTTAGAATATATTTTCAAGGTTAGTTTTGAGATGTCTTATTTTTATAGACGTAAAATTCTTATAGTTACAAGTATTACATTGCAAAAAACAGCTTATTTCTTTATAAGTTGTGTCGATATACAACCTATTCATCCTCCTATAATAGCTATAGTAATATCTTAAGTTTAGCCAGAAGGCAATTTGAAAAGGTGTTCTGTGTTATACATTTTTGTTTATCTAATATTAATAGGTTTTACGTACTTACATTATTTTTCATTGGTGAGATTGAAAAACGGTAAAGCAACATTCATTTTCATAGTCCGTCTTCGAGAATTTCCTAACACCCTATATTACGTTAAAAGAATTTACTAACTAAAATTTCGTCCTAATAACACTTATTTGGTGTCAGGATCGAAGTCGGAGCCGCCAAAACTATTTGTAGTTTATCTCACACACTCTCACAGCTTACGTAACGAAAACAATAGCGAAAATACGCACACGATGTAAAATACACGTCAAAACACGTTTGCACATTTTTACAGAAGTATCTTCATGTGTAATACAATCGTTTTTGCATATAAATAACGATATCTGCAAATTTTCGCTTGAAAGTGGGGATGAATAGCTGCGGCACAGCTTATGTTTGTTTGATTTGACGCATAATATAATGACTAATAACTTACCTGAAAAGTGTTCAACTCATATTCAAAGCAGAATCAATAAACACACAATCTACCAAACTAATATCGTTTACCTAACATATGTTTGTTTTTCTTATCAAATATCCCCGTGTAAGTCCTGAACCACGTGATTTAAAATGCAGAATTGAAATAATAGCTTAATGTGCCAAATATAATTCAAAGCCTTCATATATATTGTAACATACAAAAATAAATGAAACATAAATAATATGTATAGGAAAATAAATAAACATTAGTCAATAGTTACAATACAATATTACTAGCGAATTAGGTTGGCACCACCAGTCCGAGACCGTATATTAATGGCAGTTTCGAGTTTCGAATTGACTCACGTGAATTACGGTTTTTTGCATAGCGAACTGCGCTTAAATTGACCGGAATCGTTTGTTAACAGTGAACATTGCAGTGATATTGATGTGGAAAGTAACTACTCCGGTGTAATATTCGATTTTTCGGGGTTATAAAGAGTTGTAAGGGTAGTTATCGCTGATAGATAGATATTCGGCATAGATCATGAAGATTTTATATTCGTAATTAATGGTTATTAATAAAGTGGCTGTATAATTTATGACAATCGGGAACATAAATTAACTAAAAAAAAGTGTTTAAAGCTGATGAAAACATGTTAGATTTCGTTCGGGTTGTTTTGTAGTGCGACGAGGTTGACCGAATACGACCGAAGTTGCAATAGGTGAGTAATCCTTTCATTTTGAAATTAAATAAATTACTGTTTGTTATATTAAAGAATAAAGACGCTTTTTCGCGATGAATTTTAAATCAACGCAATTTTGTTATTGTAAAGACTAAGTCAGATCTGAAACATTTGGTTTCCTGTTTTTTAAATTGGTTTTCAAAACAGGTTCCCATGATAGGGGATGATTTGAATGAGAAATGTGAGGTTATTCAGTCATTTCACCGTGATTCATACGTGTTAAATATTACATTATTTTTTTTTTGGTACTGCGTTTTAATTTCCAAGTAAGAAATATGAACATATTTCGGGTAAAATGACAATCGAGAACCAGCTGAGGAAAGTAAAACACATAATATCACAGTTTATGTGCGCTCAAGGACACGATTAGCAAGCGGTAAGCCGTTTTTTTATTTTTTTATGTGCATTCCGTACGCCTTGAAACTATTCATAAGAAATATGCAATGTTTTGTTTACTACCTATGTATGTACGTTTGAATAGTGATTCAAATATTTATGTGTGAATTACAGTATTACAAAAATGTTTAAAGTATAATTGTTTTGAAATTTAAAGCTTTAAGTTAGGTACGTAATACAAATATGTATTTGTATACAAGTGTTGGAAATGGGAATATTTTTTAATGACGTTATTATTATTTTGTTGATAATGTTGTTTTTAAATTATCTGGTTCAGCTTGTTATATTGTTGAAATTGATTGTAAGTTAATAGTTTTTGCTCGGTTTTTGCATTATGTAAGGTAATACAACGTCCCTGTGTGTCCAGATGCATAGATAATTATTGTTAATGCTTTTTTTCCCCTTTTTGTGGCCCGGGCTTCTATCGAATGCGGAAAGACAGTTGTGTTTTAGTCACGCGACGTGTATCTAACATTACCTAAGCAATAGATGTGATCTTTCAAAGTGTTTTGTTTTATTCTTCTAACAACAGTATCTTTGCTTTTCATTTAATTTTACATGAACTTTTAATAGTAGTAAATGCAGTTTAACTGTGAATTGAGGAAAAAATACAATATACGTTACCGTGCTAGGGTGATAAAATCAACATACTACAGTTGTTATTTGTGATGTTTGAATAGGTAAGTACTTTTTCAAAGTTGCTTATATGAAAAGGTTCTAGTGAGGTTATGTAGTGACTCTCCATCAATTGTCTACTACTTTGACAGTTTTAATTTTATCCGCGCCTGCTTTTCGTTTTTTATTGTATCGTCAATTTCATTTCAAACGCTTTTAATTCTTTGATAACGCTACCGCTTTGAAATTTCGATAAAAAGAATAAATAAATATTAATGGACATGGGAATATACTTTATCCCCCCAATATAACCATTTTTTTTTCCGAATCTTGTTCCCCAACGTTGAAATATTTACGCTGAATGAATAAGAAAATATTTTAACGCTTAAGAGAATCAACTGCGTAGAAATGAGCGGGTGACACTGTGCCACGGGGCCCTTTCACAGGAGGGAAAGGGATTCGCCCGAAGTGAAGCACGATTCAAATCTAATAACGTCCCAACGAAACCATCGCGCCGGAAATATAAGGGCACAAAGACGACTCGGAAGACAGGAAGAATATTTACAGCTCTCGGCGTTAAGATGTAAATTAGGGAGACGGGGGGTGTGGGGTGGTGGAATGATAAAACGAAACGTCCCCTAATATCCCGGGGGTTATATCGATTTTACGCCCACTTTCTCACGATCTATATATCTTCTTTTTGTATTGTATTTGAGGGCGAAAAGAAGACCCGGTAGAACATCTAATAGAAAATCGGAGAGGAAGGGGATATGGAAAGTGAAAAGGGTGAGGAACGACAAGTAGAGTTAACTCGAAAACGCCGAACGTCAAAATATTATCCGTCTCGGTAATTTTAACGAAAGTACAATATTTGCGTTCGAAAATTGCGATTCTCTACCTCATCTAAAAGGGTTCTTTATATATTCCCGTACCCCCAAAAACCTCCTATATCCAGAGACCCTCCAGAACGGTCTGTCCGTGGCAAAACATTATCATCCTAATTAATAAATCAGCAAAGATGTTTCAGAGACAAATAGAGAGAGGATGAAATGAAGATATCGGCCCGACAAATAACCCTTCTACCCCACCCACCTCCAATTGTCCCAACCCTATCCCGTTGGGGCGAGGATTATTTACTCCGTCCTCGGGCAGTTTAAGGGCGGTTCACGTCTTGTTTTATTATCAAAAAGAAAAATAGCAAGGGGATTTTTACGACGGAATTTTTTTTTACATAAATCTGGCGTCGCTACTGTTTATATTATGACGCGGGATTTTTGGAGGGGGTAGTGGGTGGGGAGTAAAAGCGCCCCGTGCGATATTCGTTTGCCGTTTTATGAAATATTACACGGGGAAAATTGAACGTGAAATATAACACAACCTACACTTAATCATTGTATGAGAATACCTTTTTACCCTGCATATTTTATGAGTATTTTTATTGTCCCGTACAATTTGTTCCGTTTGTATCTCTGTTTATGAATAACAGAAAACAGCTTTTATTAACGTTGTTATATTGTTTCTCATAAGATTCGGCATGTGCAGAATATCATTTCTGATGATCAGCATGGATTTGTAAGACCTATGTGAACCTTGCAGCCGACTTTTGAAAAATTAACTTTTGTTTTCATGGATAATGTTAGTACTTCGTGTGCAGTTGTTTGTAATAACAATAATTTCGTTTGTAGTTCCAGCCATTAATAATAATTAAGAGCCTTCAAAAAAAAAAAAACAGTCACATCCGCCTTTGACATATCGAAAATTCGCTTTTGCAGTTCCATTCAGAATCGTTTGTAGTTGTTTGTAGTGATTTTCCTTTTGTAGTTCAAAGATAAACAAATGGCGATAATTCAAACAAATTATCTAAAATTTTCTTGAATTTGTTAATATACTTCATTTACCATAACAGACGAGGTACGTCATTACTTGCAAATTCGGGCCATGCAATACCATATTATTAAAATAACCAACTAACATATAACTTATTCATGTTCAATTGAAGATACTATGTTGGTGCCTACTGCTTTTCAAATAGCATGCTTGTCACATCTTCACAATGTATTCCCACCAATTTAGTTATTGCTGTCAACTGTCAAAGGGTTATATTCTGGATTTGCAGTAAAGTGTGGGAATTTGCGTTTATACTTGGTATATATTTATTTAAAATAAGTAGTTATTACAATTAAACCATATCGAAACCATTGTGCAAACAATCGAAGGAGTTAGTAGTTTCGTTAATCGTGTATTTCAACGCAGAACGTGATAACAACTGGCCATTACTCCCGTTAACTTTCGTGTGAGGAGTAAAATCCATATATTTGTAATGTCATATTCTTTACAGTATTTCGCTTTTAGAGAGTAACGAGTGTTCTAAACATTCATGTTGCAAACATAAGCAAAATTTCATCCATGAGTAAACAAGGAATTACATCCACTAACCCAGAACGAAAATGCATACGAAATAAATGTTGTAAAAATTGATTATTCTACTTATTGTCAATGTGCTATTGGAAACACAATTTGTGACAAGTACGAAAACAGTGAGTATATACAAATATTGTTTACAGAACTGGTTCTTTCACATACATTTTTCAGACTAACATAACACATTAAACATTTTGAACAGTGCTCTTAAAGAAAAAGACATTTCTATGGTTGAAACACATTGTTGTGGTAGATATTATTTGTTCTCAAAGAAAAGGAAGTTTGTTGCAAAACGATGGATGAAATATGGCAGATCGGAGGATGCATACAATAGTATAAGCGGATTGAATTAAATTAGTCTGGAAATTTGATGTACTTGGTGTGCAACATATTGGAAACGAAATTCAGAAGTAGTAAATCAGAGAGACTGGTTTGGATAGAGAAGAAACTTGCATACTAATCGTTACTGTGAATACTTTAAGCGATAATGGTCCCGATTAAATTTATTGTACTCACTTGTGCTTTTTTGTTATTTTTTCAACTGCTTATCATGATTAACATACTTTAAATCCTGATTTTCAAAAAGAATCATCACTAATATTAACAGTAAATGTTATTTTTAAAAATTTGTTTATTCACCTGTCAAAAGGTTTGACAGTTAAATAACCTAACGGTTTGTTTACGTTTTGACGAACAGAAAATTTGCAACACGGTCGTGACGTCATAGCAAACTGACTCACGTAGTACCTCGTCTGCTATAATAAATAAACTATAAATGAGATATCGAAAATCCGCTTTCGTAGTTTCCTTCAGAATCGTTATCAGTTGCTTGTAGCATTTTTCCTTTCATTTCTAGTTAAAAGATGAATAAAATTAATGATAATTTAAACATATGTTTGATCTTTTTTTTTTTATTTTAATTGACCTTATTATTGTGTGATTATAATAGAAAACAAAAGTTTAAGGACCTAAATGAAATTATTTCAAAACATTATTATTAAATCTGATTATCATGATATGTGTTTCAATGTCGTTTGTAAATCTTGTCTTTTGTGTACGCCTTATTTTACTCCGATTACGTCTGATATTTTTTTTTTCACTGTGGCTTAAGCTGGTTTTACATTTGTCAATTTATTGATCAATTTCTAGAACTTGAAATTTATCAATTTCCAGTTCTAAAATTAGAACTTGACTTCGTATTACACTTATCAATAAATCTTAAACTTATCAATTTCTAGTTCTTAAACAAGAACTTTTTATTGCATTACACCTATCAATTAATTGAAAGTAAAGAGTAATATGTGAAGGGAGTTTAGATCCTTTTTAGTGTTAACAGTGGTAATGGGAACTGCTCTCTGTCACCATAGTGAATTTTGTTGCTGTCAGATTTCGTGTTGTGTTTTTGAGTGTTGATGTTTATTACATGTAGAAGATTCTGGATAATTCCAATTTCAGAGATTGGTGTTTGTAGTTGAAGCGATATACTTTGTAATTTTAGGTTATTGTATAGATATAGTAAATGCATCTTGACAATTGCTAAATATTGTTTAATGTTTCATGTATACTGATCAATTGAAGGGTATTATGTTTACAAACTATCAAGTAATATAACCAAATATATATAACATGACCAGAAGTAGAACCAAACCACAATTGCACAATAGTACTGCGAACTATACCTCGGGAATCAGGTTATAATATTAATCTGAGTCAATTATTTCGCGAGTACCAATTACGGAAATTCCCCTTAATGCAAAAATAAAACATGTTCTAAGTATGTTAGTTTCTAGAACTTGACCAAGTTCTTGAAATCAATCAATTTCTTGACAGATGTAAAACAGTTGAATATCATCTTAAACTTGAACAGAACTTAAACTAGAAATGAACTTAAATCGAACTAGAAGTTGACAAGTGTAAAACCATTATTGACATCAAGTCCTCTAAGTCCTAGTTATTGATCTAGAAATTGACAAGTGTAAAACCAGCTTTACATAAGAGAATTTTGACGTTTCAAAAAGTTTTATGTTTTGAATAACACATTTAATACAAAACCTGAAAACTCAATAAGATGTTTTACTATGTTGCCATTAAAGAAGTTGTTAAAAAAAAAACAACGAAACGTTGCAGATTTAAATAAACAGCAATAACAATGTTTGGAAATAATTTCATTTAAGACCTTAAACCTCCCAAATTTAAGGAATTACTATTATAATTAGATAATTTAAACAAATTATGTAAAGGTAAATTTGTTAACAATTGAGATATCGAAAATCTGCTTTCGTAGCCTTTATATTTTTGATATCTCATTTATTGACAAATTCACCTTTAGACAATTTGTTTAAATTATTGCCATTTATTTATCTTTCAATTACAAACGAATGGAAAATCACTACAAACAACTACAAACGATTGTGAAGGCAACTACGGAAGCGGATTTTCAATATCTCGTTTATTAACAAATTCAACTCCAGATAATTTGTTTAAATTATCGCCATTTGTTTATCTTTCAACTACACACAATTACAAACGAAATACTAACATGGTACCAGGTTCGCCTAGGTATAGGTCTATACTGTCACGAATCACACTCGCTTCACGCAGTATACATCTACGATTCTGGGTGAAAAAGGTTAAATGGATGTAATATTTACAGATTCCTAAAAGGAAAGCCTTTGACGATTGGACCATGGGATTTTACTGTCAAAGGTATGTATTTAGTGGTTCTCTAATGCACCTGATTTGTTCGTATCTCACGGATAGAGTTTTTTGTACCATAGAATGGATTTGATTCTATCAGAAGAGTGGCTACTTCAGGGATTCCTCAAGATTCTAACTTAGGCCCTGTGCTTTTTTCTGACTTACATAAACGATCTTGCATCTCTAATTAAGTGCAAGCCTTCTATTTGCTGATGATGTGAAAATATTTTCACGTATTTCTGCGGTAGTTGATTGCATCGCCTTACAGAAAGATTTAGACATGATTTATTACAATTAAAAATAATTTTAATTGTATAAAATCAATAAGAAGGGCATGGAAAAGTAAACTAATTGTAAAATAACTACTTATACCTTTGAAAAAGACGGATTTTCGTTCGAAATGTTAGGAAAGAATGTAAATTTAAATTAAGAAGAATTAAACACATGGCCACTAAACTCAAGAATTTTTTTAAAACTAAACCGTATTTGGCCAAGAAAGCATGATTATTATAAATTTGATATTGGTGATCCCGTTGTTCAAAATGTTTTGAACGTTTTGATAAAAGGATTTATATAAACTATTTAACGTGAATTATTAATTAAGAAAGTTTTAAAACTATGATAACGACAGTTGACAGATAATAGAAACTTCAAATACTTCCAGATAAATAAATTGCAACATAGCAACCGGAAAGTAAAGATAGCATTGTTGGTAGCCATCTAAAACTAGTAAGAGATGCACAGTTGCTATTAAATTTTATACTGCATACGGAGGTTGGGACGATGTCCAGCTGAAAGGACTACATGAACGGAGCAAGTTTACCATTAAATCTTTTTTTCTATCTGTCACCGTTTAAAAGTTATTTTAGATAAACGAAATTTGGGTCGAATTTTGAGGTCAAATTGCACCCCCTAAACTTGGAGATTGGCCGTAACAGAAAGTCTCCCTGAATAACATTCCTTGGGGTCCTCGAGTTGGGAATTTAGATTTCGTGACCTTTCCTTATCAGTTGAAATACTGCTGTGATGTCCCAGGATAAACTTAGAATACATTTTGTCCCGGAAGTATTTCAATCGTGCATTTACATAACGTTTTTTAGAAATGGAAATACAAGAGCGCCACAAGATATGTCCCAATTTCGTCCAGTACCGTTTTATCGATTTTTCACCACATGACGTAAATTATTTATTATTTTAAACATTCGCGACGTTCCTATCCCATACTGAGCGATCCGATCCCTGTTAAAGCGACACAGTAATAAGACCCTCGTTACGTGAAGTTATTATTAAATTCCCAGTTCATTTCGTCTCGAGCGCGGCCTCAACGTCTTTCTTTTGTTCTATCTTCGCGCGTTCGCCTCCACGCACACAGAAACACGAAACGTACTCGAGCCGAAACAAAAGACGTACGCAATTCTCGGAACTGGGTATTCGCCGTGATTCTGCGAAGGGTACCTACCTTCGCGTACCTGCGATAATAACGTGAGTGGTCCATTACGTATATCGCTTCTGGGAAATTATTTTTCCTCGATGGTATCGAAATGTCTGAATGTGGTGGTACATTGCGACATTTCGCGGTTTCTTTCGGGGATTTGCGATGTTCGGGCGTAATTTGCTTGCCAGGCTCAAGAAGGTAGCTTCGCTCCAAAAATAATGAGATGAGAGCGTTTCTTTAAATGAAATTTTCGATTGTGCGCTAATGCCCTTTGGGGGAAGAGATTCAGAGATTTTTTTCCTGCGTTTGCAAATTTAATGTGATATATATTGTGGGTCTGGTGGGAATACATTTTTTGTCTAAAATTCGTTTCGTGTTTCGGCTAATTTTAATAAGAAAAAGGTAATACTCGATGTCATCAGTTCCACTTCGAGCGTATTTATTTATATTACATTTTATGTATCTTTTGATTCAAATCTTACCTTCATTGCAGTAAGCTTATTTTAAAAATCAATGATCAGTTCATAAGTTTAACCTAAAAGATCTATTGTGTCCCCTATCCTTGCTGTTTTACAGCTGGCCTTCCAATCCTATTTCTTTCAGAAAGTGTAGGATATCAGAAGGCCCCAGATTAAGTAAGTCTCTCTCTTCGATTTCACATACTTCAAAATGCAACGCCCTTGAGTGCCACAGTGAATGGGTGTTTCGTCCTGTTCTCCACAAAATCTACATGCAGGTTCCTTTGCTAGTCCAAGCTTACTCAGATTCAAAGTATTCCCGTCATATGCGAATATTGTAGTGATGACCGATATTTCACGAACTGTGATTCTTCCACGGTGATTGGAGAATCACGGATCACGGCCGTGAGTCGAGAATTCTAAAAGCAGTGATCAGTGATTCCCGTAAATATTTCCAAAACGGCGATCACTGCTTAGCGATTGGCAAGTGAACAAATAATATCGGTGAATTAACGATCTTCAAGATTTGGTAATAGTAACGCCGCAGTAAACTGTGATTACCGGTTGCCTATTGAAAATAGAATATATCAAACCGATGAATGCACATGGAAATGACGGAGGTTATTTTCTTACAATATATTTATGTTTTTTAAACGTAAATATTGATATTCTTTTATACAGTTATATAAGGAATATATGTTTATTTTTACCTGCTGTGTAATAGGATATTGTGTTATAAGACTAAAATTTATATTATAAGTTTTAAAGTACTAATTCAAAAACTAAAGTTTTATTTTTATTAAATTGTAGGTATAATATTAAATCACAGTTTTTTTTGAAATTCGCTCACGTTAAGAATTAAATCTATTTGTGTTTTATTATTGTTAAATGTTAGATACAAAATAAGCTTTATTTTTTTTCATATTTACTATTTGTCATAATTTTGAAAACAAATTATTGCAACAATTGTTATTAAAACACACAGAGAATAAAGGTTTAAAAATCATAAAAAAAACATTTCTGTAGAACTATAATTTGTATGTGTTAATTCTCAAATTACGTAATGCAACCCAGAACTTGTGTACTGGACAAAACGTTATAAATTATCTTAAAATATAAACAAAAAAAAAACAATCACCATAAAACCGGGATGAAATATAAAAGACAATATAATGCATCTTTTTTGTAGGTGGTGTATCACCATCCCTCTTTATTGAAATCCATAGACTAAACAAATGAAGTCATCGCATATATTTATTACTCGCTTTATTTCTTCAGCGTGCGTTACACTTTATTTATTGTATTACGGACTAATGGTTCAGAAAGCAGAGGTTTCTTGGAATAACAAAATCCATCCCCACTCGAGGGTTGTTTTAAAATAATTCGCATATCTAGAATATAAAACATCCTTACTTTTCGCATTGCAATTATGTTAGCTATTTTTATTACAAATTTGTAAAATATAAATTTGAGTTTTTTTTAATATATAAATAAATGTTTTCCAAAACAGAAAATGTGGTTTTTATTATACGAAGGTATGATATCGATGAGTCAATACAGTGATCGCAATCACCGTTTATAATTATCGTTATTTATAAATCACAATCACGACTCGCGGCGTGATTTAAGAATCACCGTTTCGCTCACACTGCGACCCGGAACCCACAGGAACCCTTTTGCCTAGCTCGCTTAATTTCCAATAAACACCCTGTATAAATATAGAAATATTTTTTTCAAAGTGTTCAGTAAAAGTATTGAAAAGCCATCTCGGTAACATGGTCATTAAAAGTCAATTGA
Organism: Protaetia brevitarsis; assembly: GCA_004143645.1. Classification (NCBI taxonomy): domain Eukaryota; kingdom Metazoa; phylum Arthropoda; class Insecta; order Coleoptera; family Scarabaeidae; genus Protaetia; species Protaetia brevitarsis. The sequence continues at coordinate 836,594 of RXPK01000247.1, read as the reverse complement.
GTATCAAATATTACTCCTAAATCTTTGGTTTTAGTGCACCACATCAGCGTCTCCAATCCTATGGTGTAGTTATGTAAGATGGTGGATTTTCTTCGAGTAAAAGTTAGGATATTACATTCTGATACATTCAAATCCAATCTATTTGCTATACACCAATCGGACACCAAACATGGCTAGAGGTTATAGATGAAAATATCTTAATATCGTCTGCGAACATCAGTATGTAATTTGATTTGATTTGGGCCAATAATTTACTAAAATTACTGGAAATACACTTTACTTCCATCCATCTGCGATATTATACTGACGTCATCAGTTTAATGTATTTTATTACAGCGCTTTTAACTTTGCGTTAATTACATTAATCGTGTAAGTATATAATCAGTTCTCAATTTTCATTAAAGTGAAAGTATTACTGTTGTCAACAGTTCTGCAAAAAATTGTGTAAGCATTGAACTTTTTCTAAGGTATATCAACATCTCATTCTTGTGCAAATTAGCTTTTACTGAAATATAGAAAATAAAATTGCAAACTTCTTCTAGTTTAAACTGGGACTTACTTTTCAATAGCAAAGCTACATCATCAGCAGAAACACTGAACTCAGTTTGTGGTGAGCAGTCTAGAGAAGTTTGCAGTATTACCAGTGCTACACTTTGGAGTATTTTTTAAAGAACATATGTTTGCGTTGATTACATAAACTTATCGTGCAAACAAAGTCAATGATCACCTCGTTAGTGTGATTACAACAAGCTCTTGTCATCAGATTTACATCTACAAGAAATATTTTTTTTTTGTGACAGTAAAGTTTTTAGTAGAAGTATTGAAAATTAACTAGTAACTTTTAACAAACTATATAACCAACTAATCTTCGCCTGAGGAATAAGTGTCATGTCGTCATTTTATAAAACTGATTTTTTTTTTCGGGATTTATTGCTTATGTCACTCCTAGTTATCATTACGACGATAGTATTGCTCACATAGCGGTATGCTTCAGTTCGGCAATTTTCGTTAAATCGAAAGTATTTTGTAATCTTGTCTAACTCATGACTCATCAGTCATAAAAGCAAAAAAATATGTATAGCCTTAAAAAAATATTTAATAAGTAAAATGCGCAAAATTGCAAATTGGATCAATCTCTATATTAAAGCTACAGTTTCTACCTGTACCATCTTCAGGCTTAGCGTTAGTTTCATAATGTCACTTCAAGGCTTTAAAATTACTTTAATTAAATTAAAGTTCCCATAAATAATACGCAGACTTTCGTTAAAGTACTAAAGTAACATTTATTATGAAACCGGCCCTTAGTGTCAATCTAAGAACACATACTAATAAGAAAATCTTATTGTTATGGCATTGGGTTTTACTAAAATATGGAAAATAACAATTTCGTTGGCGAAATTAACTCGTTCAACTTGCTTACAATCTACAAATCCTTTTATCGTTCACTTTTGTAAGTACCTTTCCTGAATCGCTGTTTTTTTTTTCGGATTGGACTAATGATTCACTGCAATTTGCAAAAATGCATTTGACCTATCTTATATATAATTTCATACTGATGTCATCAGCGCTTGCTAAAAAATAAGTAGTCTTTAGTGAATCATATACCTATTCAGATTTTATTAATAAACATATGTTTTGAAAACAAATTAAAAATATTTTATATTGGTTGTATGCTAATAGCGCATATTATAATGAAAATCGACTTTTTACTTTCTAATTCCAATAGGTAAATACTTTTTATAGATTTTTCTATAGTACGAGCAAATCTTATACTGATGTCATCAGTTTATGTGAAAAGGAAGAGTGATTCTTGTTCGAAAATCGATAACGTTTGCTGGCAGTATGTTAAGTCTGTAAATCAAAACAGTAATCTTCTGTTATTTGCTTTTTCTTATACTGATGTCATCCGTTTTTACATCAAAACCGTTGTGCTGTTCAAAAGTATTTACTGACATTGCGCCCAGCTTTTGTTAATTAACCCACCTACTTTTTAAATTGTAATCCCCTTGTAATTCTTTAATTTTAGACTACTGATACCAGCAGCTGTTAACCTAATCAGATTATAATAAAAATCAACATTTTATCTTCCGCAACATTCATCGAAGTCTACATTTATTCTGAAAAATCTTATTGTTATGGCATTAGGTTTTACTAAAATATAGAAAATAACAATTTCGTTGGCCAAATTAACTCGTTCAACTTGCTTACAATCTGCAAATCCTTCCATAGAATATCGTTCACTTTTGTAAGTATCTTTCGTGATCCTGTTTTTTTTTTTCGGATTGAACTAATGATTCACTGCAATTTGCAAAAATGCATTTGACCTGTCTTATATATAATTTCATACCGATGTCATCAGCGCTTGCTAAAAGGTAAATAGTCTTTATTAGTGAACGATATACCTATTCAGATTTTATTAATAAACATATATTTTGAATACAAATTAAAAATATTTTATATTGGTTGTATGCTAATACGCGCATATTATAATGAAAATCGACTTTTTACTTTCTAATTTCAATAGGTAAATACTTTTTATAGATTTTTCTATAGTACGAGCAAATCTTATACTGATGTCATCAATTTATGTGAAAAGGAAGAGTGGGTCTTGTTCGAAAATGGATAACGTTTGCTGGCAGTATGTTAAGTCTGTAAACCAAAACAGTAATCTTCTGTTATTTGCTTTTTCTTATACTGATGTCATCCGTTTTTACATCAAAACCGTTGTGCTGTTCAAAGTATTACTGACATTGCACCCAGCTTTTGTAATTAACTCACCTACTTTTAAATTGTAATCCCTTGTAATTCTTTAATTTCAGACTACTGATACCAGCAGCTGTTAACCTAATCAGATTATAATAAAAATCAACATTTTATCTTCCGCAACATTCATCGAAGTCTACATTTATTCTGAAAAATCTTATTGTTATGGCATTAGGTTTTACTAAAATATAGAAAATAACAATTTCGTTGGCCAAATTAACTCGTTCAACTTGCTTACAATCTGCAAATCCTTCCATAGAATATCGTTCACTTTTGTAAGTATCTTTCGTGATCCTGTTTTTTTTTTTCGGATTGAACTAATGATTCACTGCAATTTGCAAAAATGCATTTGACCTGTCTTATATATAATTTCATACCGATGTCATCAGCGCTTGCTAAAAGGTAAATAGTCTTTATTAGTGAACGATATACCTATTCAGATTTTATTAATAAACATATATTTTGAATACAAATTAAAAATATTTTATATTGGTTGTATGCTAATACGCGCATATTATAATGAAAATCGACTTTTTACTTTCTAATTTCAATAGGTAAATACTTTTTATAGATTTTTCTATAGTACGAGCAAATCTTATACTGATGTCATCAGTTTATGTGAAAAGGAATAGTGGTTCTTGTTCGAAAATGGATAACGTTTGCTAACAGTATGTTAAGTCTCTAAACCAAAACGGTAATCTTCTGTTATTTGCTTTTCCTTATACTGATGTCATCAGTTTATGTGAAAAACAAGAGTGGTTCTTGTTCGAAAATGGATAACGTTTGCTAGCAGTATGTTAAGTCTCTAAACCCAAACAGTAATCTTCTGTTATTTGCTTTTCCTTATACTGATGTCATCAGTTTTTACAACAAAACCGGTGTGCTGTTCAAAAGTATTTACTGACATTGTGCCCAGTTTTTGTTAATTAACCCACCTACTTTTTAAATTGTAATCCCCTTGTAATTCTTTAATTTTAGACTACTGATACCAGCAGCTGTTAACCTAATCAGATTATAATAAAAATCAACATTTTATCTTCTGCAACATTCATCGAAGTCTACATTTATTCTGAAAAATCTTATTGTTATGGCATTGTTATGGCATTAGGTTTTACTAAAATATAGAAAATAACAATTTCGTTGGCGAAATTAACTCGTTCAACTTGCTTACAATCTAGAAATTCTTCTATAGAATATCGTTCACTTTTGTAAGTACCTTTCGTGATCCTGTTTTTTTTTCGGATTCGACTAATGATTCACTGCAATTTGCAAAAATGCATTTGACCTATCTTATATATAATTTCATACTGATGTCATCAGCGCTTGCTAAACAGTAAATAGTCTTTAGTGAACGATATACCTATTCAGATTTTATTAATAAACATATGTTTTGAATACAAATTAAAAATATTTTATATTGGTTGTATGCTAATAGCGCATATTACAATGAAAATCGACTTTTTACTTTCTAATTCCAATACTTTTGTAAATACTTTTTATGGATTTTTCTATAGTACGAGCAAATCTTATACTGGTGTCATCAGTTTATGTGAAAAGGAAGAGTGGTTCTTGTTCGAAAATGGATAACGTTTGCTAGCAGTATGTTAAGTCTCTAAACCCAAACAGTAATCTTCTGTTATTTGCTTTTTCTTATACTGACGTCATCAGTTTATGTGAAAAGGAAGAGTGGTTCTTGTTCGAAAATGGATAACGTTTGCTGGCAGTATGTTAAGTCTATAAACCAAAACAGTAATCTTCTGTTATTTGCTTTTTCTTATACTGATGTCATCAGTTTTTACAATAAAACCGTTGTGCTGTTCAAAAGTATTTACTGACATTGTGCCCAGCTTTTGTTAATTAACCCACCTACTTTTTAAATTGTAATCCCCTTGTAATTCTTTAATTTTAGACTACTGATACCAGCAGCTGTTAACCTAATCAGATTATAATAAAAATCAACATTTTATCTTCTGTAACATTCATCGAAGTCTACATTTATTCTAAAATCGCAATGCTGAAAGGGTACTTATCGATCTTGCCGAACGCCTTCCGTAAATTGCGAAATTGCAAAATCGACTTACCGCATCGGGACATCGCCTCATCGAGACCACCACAGCCGTGGCCGCTACGACCGGCTTTCCTCGACTCACGACTAGCAGCACACTTCCGGTTAGCGGGCGAACGGCCCGTCTACGCGCTGGCATCGAAAACGGTTCCGCGGAGACTCTGAACAGCTGGGAGGACGTACGGCGGACGCGGCGCGTCCAACGCCGCGCATTTCGCGCCACGGAACGTCCTGACTATCGGCCCGACGCGTCTCGGTCGCGCCTGAAGGACATGTTCGCTGCGGCAAAGTAGCGCTGGGACTCTCTGGTGACGAAAGGGAACGACGCGTGACTGTCGCGTGGGAAGCTCGCGCTAAACTAGGAACGTTCGCCGTGATAGGGACGCGTCCGTGTGGGACATGCGCGTCGAATTTCGACGCAAGTGGACCGTCAGCGTCGGTGGCTTCGCGCGAAGATATCGTTTGTGTGGTAACATTTGCGTAAATTTTGCCGGAACAACGTTGTCCTATCAATTTTTGCTACTGGTCACTCACACTGGCCAATGCCTACCTCGAACCAGGATGAGAAAGATCCTCGAAAGATTTATCAACCTCCCCAAAATTCAGATTTCATCTGGCTCAGCTTAGAGTTACAGATATCTCAATCGAGTGGAAGACAGAAGCCCCAATGCAGTAGAAGGAAAAAAGACAAACTAAATGTAGGAATCATAAGCCAGACCATTGGAGGTAATCACAGCACGGTAGATTCTGTCAAGAGGAGGAAGAAATATCAGTTCATCTACTAGTAGTGAGCGTGGAAAACCCCATAGCTCACAGCTACACAAAGGAACTGCTATCAGAGATTAACCAACAAAGCCAAAAAAGCCCTGAAGGTATGCAGGAACTTTGCAGAAAAAAAATTGGGACACAATCCAAAAATACTGCTTTGGATGTATACAGCTATATTGAGACCGATCATCATTTATGCATCAGTAGCTTGGAGAAAAAGAACTAATTGGCTACCGCGTGAAATAACTTTCCAAAAGTACAAAGATAAGCATGCAAGTGCATAACTGCGGCTATGAGAACCTGCGTAACAGCAGCTATCGACATAGTATTGGATCTTACCCCTTTCCACATTGTGGTGCAAGGAACCGCACAGAAAGATCAAGGAAGGAATAATTACCACGGTATTTATATAATAAAGTTAAATTTCGCAATCAAGTACATCCACGTATCGTTCGCGGTTCTTATTTGATTAATATTCCGAAACACAGATTGGAGATTTATAAGAGAAGTTTTTCCTATAACATTGCCAGGGTCTTTAATAAATATCTTTCTTCGGTGGGTTCCTTATCTGCGAAGGCGATAAAAATAAAATTTAAACCAATCTTCTGCAAAAACAATAAACTGCCTGTTTAACTTATACTAATGAGTGCTTTAGTTCTGTCCTGTCCGTGTTTTACTTTTAACAGTTACAGTTATTGCTTTTTGCACATCGGTTGCACGTTTACGACTTATTTTGGGTGAATACTTTTTCTTTTTTTTTTCTCTTTATTTCATTATTATTATTATTTATTTTGTTTACACTGTACAAAACTATAGGAAGAGCGCCTTTGTGTATTACGCAACGGCGAATTAGTCTTTTTGGCTGAGTATGGCTGATGTATATTTCTGTATTAGAGCATTTATCTATGAAGTGTATCCGTTTTTCAGCCAATAAATCGCTATTATTATTATTATTATTAAAGGCATAAATGGTGATCAAACCATGCCTTGGGATGACATGTCAAAAAAATAATCAGCTTTGTGAAAGAATTTTCCACAAACGAAGCAACAAGAGCAAGTGGGATCATACCATCACTTTGAAAGTAAATAGAAATGCCATCAAATGGTACAATGATGGTACCAAAACGGCAGAGGTAACTGCAATAGAAATATATGGGCCTAAAACCAAGTACTTCGCAAGCTTGGGGAAATACCCGAGTGTCTGCCAGGCGGAAATACACGCTATTGAAAGATACATCCAGTTGAATGTTATTGACAGGAATTACCGAAAGCAGGAGATTACCATTGGGTCTGACAGTCAAGCAGCCATCAAGGCGTGGAAGGTAGGAAAAAAAGCTTCAACGTGGACTCGGAGTGCCTAGGGAAATTAAAGTAACCCTCCTGTCGATTCTGGATCACACAAGAGTAGAAGGAAACGAATTAACGGATAATCTTGCAAAAAAGGGACTGGATACCATGCTTAGTACAATACTAAAGAAATTGAAAAGCGAAATGGAGCAAAGGCCCAATTATTGGGAGAGTCTCCAGGGAATGAGGGGAGTTAATACTCTTCTGAAAAACCCATAACTAGAAGAGGTTTACTGAATGCATCAGCCTAAGTAAGAACAATATCTTATCAAATGTCTTTTTATAATCTATGAACATGAGATATGGTTGTTTTTACCATTAATTGCATTCGTCTATTGTTATTCGTAGAACACATATCAGATCGACACATGACAGGCCTATTCTAAAACCAGCTTGGTTATTTCTAAGCGTTCTGTTGCAACTTTTAGCCTAATTATGAATTATTTTTTATAAATTACATACTTGAAAATCAAAGCGTCTCTATTCTCCTGTATACCGTGTTGGTTCGTCCACATCTTTAGATAAGGACTCAATGTTAATATTATACCGCTTGTATGGAACGATTGCATATACAGGGTGATTCTCATTATATTCGGACAAACTTTACAACTTATTCTTGGGATTATTGTTGATCATAAAAATTCATAAGAACTTATATCCAAAATCGGTTATTCTAAGTTGACAATGTTTAATAGTAAGTTAACATAATTAATGTTTTTATTATAAATTAACAAATTAATTAGTAAAACAAAATAACTTATACTAACTGTTGAAAATGACCGCCCCAACTGCAATACAATCTTCTATCCTCCGTCATATGACTGGTGAGTCCGTTCTAAATACCAGGGTATTTCGAATTGTTTAAAAGTGCGATAAATACGATTTCACAGTTCATCGACTTTTCAATGGGTAGTCGATAAATTAATGATTTAAGGTGACCCCAGAGAAAAAAGTCCAAAATTTAAGTCTGAGACGAGGAGGTCACGTTGTGGACCTCCACGTTCTATCCACCATCTGGATACGTATGTCCAAAACTCGCGAGCAACAAACTAACAATGCCCTGGAGCACCGTCATGCATAAATAATTTGTAATCTTAATTGCAACGGAACTTCTTCACAGTAGTTGGTAGCTCCTCTTCAAAAAATTGCAGTATACCTCGCCATTTAGCCGCATCAGTAAAAATGTGGGACCTATCAAGTGACCTCCAACAATTCCGGCCCACATATTGACAGAGAATTGATGTTGATGACGAGCATTCACTAGTTTGTGTGGATTTTCTTTTCGGCCATTTGTTTATTTGAAATTTAATAATCGCGTTTCTAGAAAAATAGCCTCTCGGTTGTAGAATATTTGAGCCAAATAGTCAGATCGTGGGATTTTGTGTGCATTCATTGACAAAAAGCCACTCTTGCGGAAAATCTCCGGCAAAAGTGCCTGCACCGTTGAATTGATATGGATACAACAGTTATCTTTCAATATTCTCCAACTGTGGTCTGACTAATGTTAAAGCAAACGCAATCTTCTGGTGCTTTTTATAGGATGTTCCTCAATTTCATTTATCATTACCATTCTTCAACTTGTGGAGTTCTCACTATAGATTGTGGCGTTATCAGTCGTCCGTTTTTTTTTAAATTTCCGTTTCACTAAGACATTGGTGAAGACGGGCAAATATTGAATGATGCGGGATAATACGGTTCGGGTATCGTTCTTCATAAAGATGTCTAGCAGCACGCGAATTTTCATTGGCAAGACCGTAAACGAAATGCATATCACACACCTCAGCATTCGTGTAATTCATTTTAGAAAACAGAAACTGGCAATAAACTGAATGAATACTCTGACAATTATGACAAATAAACAATTCCCTCTCAACACAATAGTTTTGAAAAACCATGCTGTATATATATCGTGGGTAGTCACAGTTCATAATTTATTATTAAAATTATAACTTTAAAACCAAACCGTTTTGGATATATACTCATGAACTTTTAAGATCAAAATAACCTTAGGAATCAGCTCTTAAAGTTGGTCGCATATATTGAGAATCAGCCTGTATATACAGCAATAGAGGCGGAGCTTATTAGTGACTACGGTGAGTTTTTATGTATAAGTTTATATCCCCATTGAAAAGTGTACGCGTTCCAAACCAGTATATATAGGTAGTCTATTTCTAAGGTTCAATAAATAATTGTTATCTCGTCATTTCGATCCACAACGTGCTAACAAACAACCGCGTTTCAGCGCCACTCGGCGGTATTATCTTATTCACACTCAGCTTCTTGCAGCGCCCGTGCCGCGTCACGTACTACATATTACATCACGACCCCGGCGTAAAGTAGAATCTGCACAAATACACCGCGCTCCGCAAACCCTTATCTTCCGTTGTAAAATTAATAAAAGTGGTTCGCGTACACCGTCTTGTCACGGTAGACTTCTCACGGTTGGAATGGCTGTTTTGGTTATCTGCTAGCTGCCGTGTGGCATAGGCGCGTGCATATTCTTAATGGCGTCTCTTGTAACGTTGTAGTCGATATTTCTCTCCCTATGGCACCGGGATATTATAGGAATAATATCGCGGTTATTGCCACCTGGGAAATTTCGGTTATGTTTCCGGTTAATTATTACCGTGTCTTTAGAGTACATAAAATACTGCCGTTTATTGCACGATTATTTATATCTATTAACATTTATGAGGAAGATAAAAAAGTGATGACTAATTAAGAATTCAGAACCGCATTAGAGAAACAGATAATAACAAAAAGTTGAATTTCTTTCTTAAGGAATTAAATGTGTGAAAAGGTTCTCTGAATGTCTGTGTTTGGGATTGAGATGGACTGCTTCTCTTTCCGGAGAGCGTTGGTGTTTTTGTGCCCTTGGGGCGGGTAATATTTTCCCTAAAACAGGAATCAGTACGATTTTGTTTTAAGTAAATATCGTTTTCTAAAACTTCTTCGGTATTTTCTAGGAAACAATAAAAAAAATCGAAGCGTCTTTAAGACAAGTCTCAGCAGCGCACTGTTCTGATTTGTCTTGCAAAGCGACGCTATCTCTCCGATGTTCGGATCCATAGTCTTCTTCCGAATCTGTCATTCAAGCAATTAAATCCATTTTCCAGAACACATCTTTCCACAAATGAAAGGGGGATGGATAATATCTTCCCTAATACAGGAATCAGTAGGATTTTCTTCGGTAGCTTTACGAAAAGGTTTTATTGTAATTCTAGTAAGGTGATTTTTTTTTAATCAAATATCATTTTCTAAAACTTCTTCGGTGTTTTCTAGGAAACAATGAAAAAATCGAAGCGTCCTTAAGACGGGTCTCGGCAACGAACTGTTCTGATTTGTTTTGCAAAGCGACGCTATCTCTCCGATGTTCGGATCCATAGTCTTCTTCCGAATCTGACATTCAAGCAATTAGATCCATTTTCCAAAACACTCCTTCCGACAAATGAAAAGGGGATGAATAATATCTTCCCTAATATAGGAATCAGTAGGATTTTCTTCGGTAGCTTTACGAAAAGGTTTTATTGTAATTCTGGTAAAGTGATTTTTTTCAACAAATATCATTTTCTAAAACGTCTTCGGTGTTTTCTAGGAAACAATGAAAAAATCAAAGCGTCTTTAAGACAAGTCTCGGCAACGCATTGCTCTGATTTGTTTTGCAAAGCGACGCTATCTCTCCGATGTTTTCGGATCCAGTCTTCTTTCGAATCTGTCATTCAAGCAATTAGATCCATTTTCCAAAACACTCCTTCCCACAAATGAAAGGGAGATGGGTAATATCTTCCCTAATACAGGACTCAGTAGGATTTTCTTCGGTTGCTTTACGAAAAGGTTTTATTGTAATTCTGGTAGTGATTTTTTTTTTAACCAAATATCATTTTCTAAAACTTCTTCGGTGTTTTCTAGGAAACAATGAAAAAAATCGAAGCGTCTTTAAGGCAAGTCTCAACAACGCACTGTTCTAATTTGTTTTGCAAAGCGACGCTATCTCTCCGATGTTCGGATCCATAGTCTTCTTCCGAATCTGTCATTCAAGCAATTAAATTCATTTTTCAAAACACTCCTTTCCACAAATGAACGAGAGATGAGTAATATCTTCCGTAACACAGGACTCAGTAGGATTTTCTTCGGTAGCTTTACAAAAAAGGTTTTATTGTAATTCTGGTAAGACGATTTTTTTTTTAACTAAATATCTTTTTCTAAGACTTCTTCGGTGTTTTCTCGGAATCAATGAAAATATTCTAAGCGTCTTTAAGGCAAGTCTCAACAACGCACTTTCTAATTTGTTGTGCAAAGCGGCGCTATCTCTCTGATGTTTCGGATCCATAGTCTTCTTCCGAATCTGACATTCAAGCAATTAAATCCATTTTCCAAAACACTCCTTCCCATAAATGAAAGGGAAATGGGCAATATCTTCCCTAATACAAGACTCAGTAGGATTTTCTTCGGTAGCTTTACGAAAAGGTTTTATTGTAATTCTGGTAAGATGATTTTTTTTTAACTAAATATCTTTTTCTAAGACTTTTTCGATGTTTTCTCGGAATCAATGAAAAAAATTGACGCGTCATTAAGACAAATCTTGGCAACGCACTGTTCTGATTTGTTGTGCAAAGTGACGCTACCTCTCTGATGTTTTCGGATCCATAGTCTTCTTCCGAATTTGTGTCTTTAATTCATGAATCAACTCTTAAAAGGATTTCTGATGTTGTCTCCATTAGTTATCAATATTACCACACGTACACTACTTTTGATATCACATAAAGTGCAGTCACAGTTCAACCTGTCAACTTCAAACAACAGACGGAAATTAAATCGAAAAAATTCGCGGCTGCAGGCAGGCTCACACCGACTGCGCCATTTAGATGCACTATTACGTTAGGTCGGATCTTCACACCAAGTGAGCCGCCTTCCCGTTGCGGGTAATAATACCTAAGCACGGATTCAATAAGTTCGATACCGAGCCTCGCCTCTAACAAGTAAATATGCGCCGAAATTCAGGGACGGTTCACGGACCGCCTTTATTTTAAATTCGCAAGAATCTCGCGTAACATACTGCCGCTCTCGATTCGCAGTGCGATCGCTAAACCAAATCCTACAACACGTGTCTCGCCGTCNTCTTCGGTGTTTTCTAGGAAACAATGCAAAAATCGAAGCGTCTTTATTTATTTTATTTATTTATTTTCATTCTCTTCTATGGTATAAAAAATTGTGTTGAAAGCGTCAAAACGTAAATATAAAGATACATAAAAACAATCACATAAACTATCCCTTTAAAACGGGATTTGTAAATTAGATAAAAAAATAACATAACTGTATCACAGATGACCTGTTATTGACGCCAATATTACCTATTGTCTCTTTAAAAAAGCCTCTACATTATATAGTGCCCTTTTTTTTAAGTAGTTCATAATAAATTTTTTAATTTTTTTTTGCGGGAGTGATTTTACAGCATCAGGTCATGATATAAATTTTTAAGCATTGGTGTATTTGTTTTTTGCACTTTACTTAGATGCGTGAATGGCGGAATTAGTTGTTTTTTTACATGCACCCTCTAGTGTCTCTACCATGGGCGATTTCGTACTTTATGGAAAAACTCACTGTAGTTTTGTTTAGTGAACAAAGCACACTCCAAAACGTATAAGACAGGGAAGAGTCAAAAATATTATTGTTTTAAAAAGCATTTACCACACGTATGTCTCTATAGTTAATATTAAACAAAGATTCTAACACAAGCTTTTTGTAAAATAAATATCCTGTTCGCATGCACTGAGTTGCCCCAGAAAATAATGCCATATATTTTAGTCTGGAGTACACATTCCCGTAGTATGCAGTTAACGCTGCCGCGGCACTCACGGTGTGTCGGATTGTTCTTAACCCATAACACGCACTAGACAGCTTGGCGGCCAAGTGTTTGAATGTGGGCTTTCCAAGATAGGTCCGCGTCCAGGATCAGCCCAGAACGGCACTTCGCTGATGAGGTAAGTGTTCCTGTTTTGTGTTGTATACTTATAGTTTCCGTCGTTAAAAATATATTAATTTGTTTTAGTGATATTAAGTTTTAAATTATTTTTTAGAAACCATTCTTCATATAAGCGTAAGTTGTTCTGTAGGTATTAATTAGACAGACTGGTTTCACAACGTGCAACTGAGGACGTGTCATCAGCGAACATCACCGTCAGACTGTCGGTCACTGCTGGCAGGTCGTTTACGTACAACAGGCACATAATCGGGCCTAAAATTGTTCCTTGTGGTACCCCTCTAGACACCACCATCCGGTCAGATCTCACCTCCTTACCAGATTCCTCGTTCGCAATTGTACATTGGGTTCTATTTGAGAAGAAGCACCGCAACCAATCCAACGGTACGCCACGGAATCCCATCACCTCCAATTTATGAAATAATATTTCGTAATGCACGCAATCGAACGCCTTACTCAAATGCATCTTTAAGACAAGTCTCGGCAACGCACTGTTCTGATTTGTTTTGCAAAGCGACGCTATCTCTCCGATGTTCGGATCCATAGTCTTCTTCCGAATCTGACATTCAAACAATTAAATCAATTTTCCAAAACACTTCTTCCCACAAATGAAAGGGAGATGGGTAATATCTTCCCTAATACAGGACTCACAATCAGTAGGATTTTCTTCGGCAGCTTTACGAAAAGGTTTTATTGTAATTCTGGTAAGATGATTTTTTTTCAACTAAATATCTATTTCTAAGACTTCTTCGGTGTTTTCTCGGAATCAATGAAAATATTCGAAGCGTCTTTAAGACGAGTCTTGACAACGCATTGTTCTGATTTGTTTTGCAAAGCGACGCTATCTCTCTGATGTTTTCGGATCCATAGTCTTCTTCCGAATCTGTCATTCAAGCAATCAGATCCATTTTCAAAACACTCCTTCCCACAAATGAAAGGAAGATGGGTAGAGACTTCTTTGGTGTTTTCTCGGAATCGATGAAAATATTCGAAGCGTCTTTAAGACGAATCTTGGCAACGTATTGTTCTGATTTGTTTTGCAAAGCGACGCTATCTCTCTGATGTTTTCGGATCCATAGTTTTCTTCCCAATCTGTCATTTAAGCAATCAGATCCATTTTTCGAAATACTCCTTCCGACAAATGAAAGGCGGGATCAACTTTCTTAAGTGGGTGTGCTTCTGATGTTGTCTCCATTATTTATTCTAATATTACCACCACGTACACTACTTTTCTGATATCACATAAAGTGCAGACACAGTTACAACCTGTCAACCTCAAACAACAGACGGAAATTAAATGCGAAAAAATCCGCTGCAGGCAGGCTCACACCGACTGCGCCATTTTTAGATGCACCGAACGTAGTCGAGTCTCACACCCACGAGAGCGCCTTCCCGTTGCGGTAATAATACCTAAGCCACGGATTCAATAAGTTCGATACCGGCCTCGCTCTAACAAGTAAAATATGCCCCGAAATCAGACGGTTCACGACGCCTTTTATTTAAATTCGCAGATCTCGCGTAACATACTGCCGCTCTCGAATTCGCCAGTGCGATCGCTAACCAACTCCTACAACACGTGTCTCGCCGTCGGAAATGGTATTGGAAGAGGCGGAAGGTGGCAGACGTAGGGCGAGGGGACGCGGGCATGGAAGTCTGGGGAAAATGCACTAGAGGATGCAGGCCGCGCCAACTCGTAAATCAATCGAATAAGGCCGTGAGGTAGTCGAAATTGTTTCCCGTGTAGTGGAATCCCGTGTTCTGGAGGTGAATTAACGGTCCTTCGTTATTTCTGACAGGCTATTATATATATAGTACCAACCAACGTTCTGTTTCGATTTTCCGTTTGCAAGAATCATATTCACTAACGCGAGTAATGCCAGGGCCACAAACAGAAAGCAGAATTCCTTCTAATATATATAAAAAAAATAATAAGAAACGTTAATAAGACGATATCTAACTACAAGTGATATACTTCATAAGAAATATATACGCTTAATATATTTTCCAGGAAAAGAGAGATATTTTCTCAGCCCTCCACGAAATGATAACGCCATTTGTAGCTGATACACCAAGGAAAACCTGAGCATTAACGGAAACATAACTACGGTAGTATCATTTATCAGGAATAGAAAGTGGATCATTTGAAACCACCCACTATTCAAGGTGTAAAGCTTGTATTTTAGATGGTGTAAAATATCTAGGCGTCTTATTTTGACAGGACACTATTCTGGAATCCGCATTTGGAAAAATTTATACAAGGCGAGGCTATCCTTATGGACATGCCAAAGGAAATGTAGGCAGTCTTCGGGGCTACCTCCAAAGCCAGTCCATTGGCTCTATGTGGTGGTAGTACTTCCAACTATAACCTATGGAGCAATGGCTTGATGGCAAAAAGCGTAACGAGCCAGAACTACAGCAAAACTTACACCCATACAAAGGATCACACGTATGAGAGCAATATCTTCTTTCCTGTCATACTGTCGGTACTAAAAGTTTTTCTGGACCTACCACCCTTGCACATTGCTGTGAAAGGGAGGTCAGATTAATAACATTTCGCCTATGGCAAATAGCGGATAACGCCACACGCTAATGTCTGTGCAACCAAATAAAGCTGCTGGAGTCGGTTACTACTGACGGCATGTTGGGAAAACCCTGGACATGATGTGTACTCGACTAATGATTGATGCACACTTCACTACCTCCATTCTAATGAGAGGAATGAAACGGTTGGCTATTATAATTAAACGGCTCTCTGTTGCATCGCACTGGTTAGCGGTTCCATTGCAACAGATAGCCGCTCTATTGCAACAGATAGCCGCTCCATTACAACAGATAGCCGCTCCATTGCAACAGATAGCCGCTCCATTGCAACAGATCTCCATCCGGTAGTGGCGCTTCAGCACGACTGTTTTGTCGTCAAATTCATTTTCGGACACACTGCGACGGTCTCCTTCATGCGAGGCACCTGGTGGTGGAAGGTATTAAATTTCGCGCTCCTCGAAGTTGGAACTATCATCGACCAAATGGCTATCAATTATAATTGAACAGTTCTCTATTACATCGCGACGGATAACCGTTCTATTGCAACAGATAACTGTTTCGTTGCAACATACAGCCATTCAGTAATCTATATCCCCACTATAGGTGACTGGTGATGTGTCAACTTCGAACAGTATCTGAGCTCTAATAAGAGTTATAACGTCAAATTCATTTGCTCGGCACCCGCAGTTTGAAATTATTTCTGTATTTAAATAGATTAAAAAAACGACAATGTCTTTACAGATAAAGGCTGCAGTAGGTATAATAAAAAAATATATAAGTCTCACTTGATCTGAAACTTTTTATCGTTTGTTTTCGATTTTTTTAAATTCCGTAGCCCTTTATATCCGTGTACAAAAATGTTTTCGTTATAGTTATATACTTTTCTCCTTTCAAAATATACCAAAAGTTACTAAGAGAAGTTGCTTAGAGCAAAAAATTATGGAGTTATCCAAATTTTTAAAATGACCGACTTACTTTAATAATGTTGATACAGTTGATAACAAGATTACAATTATTAACTTATCGGGAAACTATAATTGTGATATTAGCAAACAAAACAAAAATACTCCTACAAGCTTCATTAATTTGCAATCAATTTCTATTTTATCTGTGTTACCGAAAATTCTAGAAAAGGTAATAATTGATTATTGTCAAATGCGAATATTTTCGGAAAATAGCAACATTCCTCGGCAGCCCAATCAGAATTCCGTTAGGTCTTGGTTGCGTTTCTGCCACAGCTCAGGTTACTGATGACATTCTCAAGGCTATTGACAATGGCAAGATTACGGTATTAATTTTATGAGGTTATAGCAGAACGAATATATTCGACATTCTACCATTAGGAGCTATTATAAATTCTGCTGAGTTTAGTATGGCGCAGGGCAGTGTTCTGGGTCCACTATTGTTTCGTATTTATATGACTTTATTGTTTGACTTTATTAGGTTAAAGCAGATCGAATATATTCGACATTCTACCATTCGCGACTATTATCAATTCTGCTGAGTCTAGTATGCCGCAGGGTAGTGTTTTGGGCCCACTTTTTTTTGTATTTATAAGACTCGTATCATGAAATTCTATGAAGAATATTAATGCTGATTTGCAATCTATTATTACTAAATTACTTCGTTACTCCTTATTTATTAACACAAACAAGTCATCTATTATGATCTTTGGTTGAGCTGCTGTAAGTTTATGGGGTATCATTATATGGGAAAAAGTAAATTATTCGTTTTTGTTGGAAGAAACATTACAATTTTGATAAAACGAAACTATCATGACGTCAAAACTATGAAACCGCAAGCGAAAAAAGAATATTTTACATCAAGTGTCTTTTATAAAAATACAATTGATGTCTCTCAACGTTTTTCAAAAAATCATCTAATTAAAAGGTTGTGAATATCATGCTCTACCTTATCGACACTCTGTATATTAAAATATGTCTAATTTGGTTAATTTTATGGAATAATATAAGATAATATATATTTGTCTTCCTATATCTTTACTTTCTATCAACCCTATAAATCGACACGTTGCAAATCTTTCCTTCGTATTTCCGTTAAACGAGATTGTCGCACCGTTTTCAGCTATTTCACCCCCAAACTGCTGCTCCATCTTCATCAAATTCTGCGTCACGTTGCGACAACTGTGATGTGCGTCGTTGGTTTGGGCTTGATTCGAAGGTTAAATATTTCCCTAATTCTTCGAGTAAAACGATTACAAGATTATTTCGATAAGTACGATAATATTATGTTGTTTGTTCGTTTCCATTTCTATGTCAGCGAAAACTAATCCGCAATACCTTACGCCCTTCACATTCGACAGCCTTTTGACATGTCCAATTCATTATCCGCCTTGTCGCATCCGTTAGATTAATGGAACCCTCCAAGAAGGGACACGTATCGCAACCGCTACACGATAATGCAGCGGTGCTGCAGAGCGACGTCAGAGGGCCTCGCTAGCGGCTAATCCATCAAACTGGCAATCTGAAGGAGATCGGTCGTTTAGGGGCTAGTTCGGTTGTCTGCGATATTTTTTTTTGCAACACTATACGTTTTTAGGAGAAAATAAGCATTAATTAAATGGAGCCAGCACTTGAGGGCGTAAAATCACAACTATTAGTTTAAAAGGAGATTTATTTATATCATCTATATAACAAAAATATTATTTAAACTAGAATGGATATTTCCAATCATCAGTCCTCGCTAAATAGATCATTAACTTAGTTTTTCATATTCGTCAATCCACAGTATTTCCTGTCCGTCCTTGAAATTGACAGCTTTGAAGTCTGAATTTACATTTTTCTTGTAAGAACAACTGTGAAAATTTATATATCGCCCTTCAATCTATCTCACCGCGTTTGCATTACCTTAAACCCATATCTTTCTCCTATCTTGTGCAACTCCAAAGCCAATACTGAAGCATGATCTGGTAGCACCCAATCTGTGTTGGGAAAATTTCTAAAGTAAATGCCTAGAGTTATAAGGAGATGGGCGCTATTCATATCATGAGCGGAATAAATATGGATCTTTTTCCGTGATTTTTGATTTATCTTATTTAAGGAATCAGTTAAGATCTTCTTAAGCAGTTTCCCAGAAAGCAATCTCCTCAGTTCTTTCGTATAAGTCGCCATTTCGTATTCCATGTATACGAGTTCGTTTAACTTCTCTGGGTATACACTTTTGGTCCATTTAAGCTGTTTCAAACCCATTTCTAGCTGAAAGAACCTAGGAATCAACTCTAAGATAATTTTTGAAACAATTTAGCGCACTTACTTGTATTTTTATCGTATCTCTCAAAAATAGGCATTGTCTAGTAGTTGGTATTTTTAACCCGGACTGCTGCTCTAGATATTCTATGGTTTCCGCGTGTTTCTTCAACAATGATTGCCCGTATTCAGTTTGGAAATTTTCCAGGTATAATTTTATGAAGTCTTTTTCATATATCCTAGTAAGAGCTAGAAATCATACCAATTTAGTTTAGGAACACGCCACGTTTAGTTACAATTCGTACCTCGTCTTCTGCGAAAGGAGAGTAATTTACTGGAATGGGTTGCCAACATAAACTTTCGTTCCATATTTGCTGATGCTTTGGTGGAAAAAGTCCGGCCAACAGGAGTTGTGCAGAGGCTTTTGTCCTTTCGAAATCCGTAGACCAAGTTTCTACTTCATGAGAAAAATACAGATCTCCTAGAAAGTCATTGTACCTTTGGCGAAGTTGTTTTCCTGTGGTGTACATCACCCTTTTTCCTTCCTGTAAATTATAAACTGTTTTGCAATTGATAACACTATGTAACAATTTCTATTAATTTTTTTGTCTTTGGGTTGTAACTGTCATTTCCTATTTTCTTATGTCAGAAAAGTATAAAACAGTCGATTATTTTTCGACAACTTTGCTTTTGTGACCAAGACAATGATATTTTTAAAATTTACAGGCAAACCCAAAATGAGAAGACAGATTATGTCGTTCACGTGAATACGGGAACTAAAGGCATCAGGACGGAGTGAATTCATTTACGATAGGAATGACAGTAAATATGTCTGTCAAAGTGACAAGTATCTGCATTTCGGTTTTGGATTTGTTTTTTTTTGAAAACAAAACAGAAATATCACAGCGAAGATGTATCAACCACTCAACCTGCTTGATAATTTATTGCTATATTGTTCAGGCGCTATTTTAATTTTGCCAGCGTCCAGTGTTCCAACGTCCTCATTCAAAACGTGTGCACTCTTAAAGCTGATATAATAGAATCGTCCCACGATTTCAGCGCTCAAAACGGTGTGTATATGTTATCTTCTCATTTCACATACCTATTTCTAATTAGATGATGTTTCAGGATGTTGGAAACATGAAGCAGACGCGTTTTGCTATGTTTGGTCATGTTGTTGCAATTCCAAGCATTTGCGGGAACCACTTGACCACTCAAGCAACTACTACTTTTGCATTGTGGACCTTCCAAACGCCGTACTGGCAAAAATGCACCTGCGTGATGTATCGGATCTTCCTTCATCCATGGCCCAGTATTACACAGCCCTCAGCTTCCATTACCTATTCTCTCTTAGATAGATCAGGCGTCTTCAATCGCACAGCGAGTCTGCGGTGTGAAGAAATATTGTAGAATCATATGAGTATTTTCATATATGGAGATGATGAGAGAGCCCATACTACCCAACCAAAAAAACATCAAGATTTAGTATCGAGTCTTGATCTCCAAGTCCAATGCTGAGATTTTGACCTCTAGCTGAAGCAGTGGAACTTGCTAGATGAAACTGTTGCGAGTCGTAGATCAGAAAAGCGTCACCAAACTTTTTCTAGCTTTCTCACGCTATCTAGATGGGCTCTGCTTTTGCCACGATGTGTGGGCTATTGAGGCAATTTGATGCCATAATCCAAATGAGTGGCGTTCTCTTCATTGACAGCTCTTTTAAGAAAGCATCAAAGCAGTACTGGCGCATAATGGTAATATTTTCCATCTTTCTCATGGGTTATTGAGTGCACCTCAAAGAGGATTACTTTAACATCAAGATCTTGCTGAAGTTCTGAGTATGACAATATGGGTGGGGGTCATCGCGACTTCAAAATGGTTACAAGATCGCGAGTGGTACAGATCCCAGAGTTTTCTTTGGGAAAACAAACAAAGAGAGGATCACTGGTAGACCCTCTAAAGGTGCTGATGCAACCACTGCACATAAAGTGGGCTTATAAAACAATTTGCGAAAGCTCTAGGATACGGAGTCAGCAGCCAAAATTATTTCCTAAGCTATCTAGGCGAAGGTCGAAGTCGTGTCTTCGTAGGGACCTCAAATTAAGAAGATTCTCGACTGCGATGACTTTCTAAAAAGCTCACCCGTAAGGATAAAATTTGAAGATATATACTGTGTCCACTTAAATGACACTAATGGGGGCAAAAAAATTATTGAATCTATTAAAAGATTTATTATCATTAATATAAAGGCAGTGCTCCTTTTAGAATATATTTGGGGTTTAAATTAGCATTCGTAATTTTGCTATAATTAAAAAAAGAAATTGTCTTGAGAATAATCACCCTTATTTAAAGATATGAAGAAGTTCATTAGAAAAAAAGTACTTCAAATTCCTAAATATGCCAAATACAACTTCATGTAAATCGAAAAACACATTTTTTTACAAAAAAAAATTAAAGATATTTTTCAATGTTTGCTCATATTGTGTAATTTTGTAGAATTCCATTCTACTTTTGAAAGTTTGTATTTTGCACATTTAGGAGTTGAAGTATTTTTGCTAATGGAGCTTTTTGGTATCTTCAAAATATAGCGTGTTTTATTCTCAAAGCAATTTCTTTTTTCTTAATTTATAGGCCAAACCACGCTTTTTAACTAAGCTTGAATATGAAATATGTTTTAAAGAAGCACCAACTTTATTTACATAATTTTTTTTTATAAATTCAACAATAAAACATTTTTCCCATTTAGTCCCATTACTTAAGTGCCGACATACGATGTACATTATGTGGGTATATTTTTCAAATTTCGTTTTCAGTTCACAAAAGCAAAATTTTAGAGGGGAATAAAAGTTTTTCTATGTTTAAGCATAAAATAAGTTAGAAATTAACGCTTACTACTCAAGGACAAAAAAACGTGTTACATAGATTTGTACTTAATAAATATATATATATATATATATATATATATTAGTTTTGAGAGATTTCCAGAGATTCTGATTTTTCCTTAAGACAAGTAATGGTCGAGAAATCACTTATATAACATCATATACAGCGATTCTGAAGCAATGATTCTGCTTTTAACTTCTCTCGGAAGGTATATTTATAACATTGAAAAGCCGGAATCGGCAAAGATAGGCTATGTTCGACTGAGTCGTGAATGGTCTTTCGTTCTAGTACCGCTATAATAAACAAACAGAAAAACAAGTCGGCATGGTATAATTGGATGCACCCGCAAAACAACAGGAAATATAACTGACAATTTAGTAATAGACATTACATTTCTGGGAGATCCAAAACGTAGGCATATTTCATGTAACATGTTTCTAAAATAAATACAGAGGTTTCCAATTGATAAAGTAGACATTGCCCATTACATTTCAACTACTTTAGACTTTTAAAAGAGTAATATCTACTTTACTTACATTTGTTAAATTTCCACATCCGTAAGGATGATAGTCATTGCCTTTGTGAGGGTCATTTGGGTATGTTCCAAAAGATCCGGAGTTTTATTACCGTGCCTTGTTAACTAAAATAAGATTAAATTAAATATTTCTGTAATAGAAATATTGTAATATAAATAAAATATTCTTACGCAATGCACCAAAATTAATGTGCTATCTTCTAAATTCATTTCCTATTTCCTCTGTGCGTTCCAATCAGTGAAAAATGTGTCAATATTTCCAATAACGAATGTGCCTTATAAGATAATATAACCTTATCTAGGAATTTTTATATAGAACTTAAAATTCTGATAAAATATTTCTTTTATACCTGATGGATGATAAGATCACATGAGGATATTAAATCATAAAATAATCTACTATTTACACCTAATCTTAGGTTAACTATATATTAGCTAATAGCATTTGCATAACAAATATCATATAATAATGAGATTTTCACTATCGTTGTGACAACAACGGTGATTCTTGACATTTTTTACGTGTAGGTCTAAAAATAGTAAATATCGTATTATGATTATTGAAATAATACGTAGTTATATATTTAATTTATTTAATTCGGGGTCATCCCCCTTATCTTCACAAAATCAGAGATAACAAATCCGTCTCGATAGATAGCTACTAGTTGCATATCTCTAGAAATCATGCTTTTGCACCAGTCTTAGGTGCCTGTAATCAACTATGGTTAAATTTATTTTTTCAGTGGCCAAGAGAATGATTTAAATGGTCTGCCATTGAGTGTTCACTCCAACACAATAGTGCTTATTTAACACGTCTCATGTTGATTAGTTGTGATTAGTTGTGTATACTAACCACTAATATAAACACAAGCAATCGTGTTTTTCAGCAACGAAAGTGTTATTTTTTTTAAATTATGACACGTTGTTAACACGTATAACTTATGCAGTACTTACGAATCTTCAAGATAAGTGCAATTACTATGATAAACTACTATATTCATTTATATTTTACCCAGCATTAAATTGAAACTTGTTATAATATATTAAATATTTAAAATATTTCCAGCGAATACAAAACTGATTGTTGACTTCTATTTGGTGACCAAAGAATTATGTATTTGAAGGAGATATTTGAACGATGATAACAATAAATATTCAAAAATTTCTATATTAAACCACACCAAATCAAACACCAACTTATATTTTGCAAGACATACAAATTACTAGCAATTATTAAACATGCAAACAGTTGTTAATCATTTTTTTCGTGTTTTATTTTAATTTTTTTTAATTTCCCTCAAATTTAAAATTAAATTTAAATTGAAATTCATTAAAAAAATTACGATACAATTTTAATGTCATTTACTTTAAATTTTAACTATTGACTGTATTTATTTTGATTATTCAACCTGACTGTTATGCCTGATGATGGCTTAGGCCGAAACATGCCGTACAGATAATAAAAATGGTTGATTAGAACAGCTAATACAAACATATTTACATGGGTAAATAATGTACAAATTTAATTTGTTTTTGGCTGGTTAAAGTATTCATGTTTATTGGTATTCATAACATAATGATAAAAATAACTTAAGTTTATTAGAGAAGAAAATATACAATCAACGAAATTCATATACACAATATTATTTAATTTAAAATCCATATATTCCACCGTCAATCACTAAATAGCTCATTTATTAGATTTTCATATTCATCAATCCATAATACTTCCTGTCCGTCTTTGAAATTAACCGCCTTGAAGTCCGAATTTACATTTTTCTTGAAGAATAACTGCAAATCGATACATCATTTCTCAATGTATACCTCACCATGTTCGTATTACCTTAAAACCATATCTTTCTCCTATTTGGTGCAATTCCAAAGCAATCACTGAAGCATAATCCGCAAATACCCAATCAGCGTTAGGGAAATCTCTATAAAAGAATCCTAATGTTATAAAAACAAGAGCGCTATTAAAGTCATGACCAGAATAAATATGGATTTTTCTTCGGGATTTCTGGTTAATCTTCTCTAAGGAGTCGTCCAAGATCTTCTTGAGTAGCTTGCCGCAAGTCAATCTTCTCATTTCTTTGGTGTAAGTCGCCATCTCGTATTCTATGTACGCCAGTTCGGTTATTTTTTCTGGGTATACACTTTCGGTCCATTCAGGTTGTTTTAACCCATTTCTAACTAAAACAAAATATAAATAATTAACCCGGATCTCATTTTTAAAACTGCACTCACTTGCACTTTTATCATATCCCTCAACAGCACTATACGTCTTGTATTTGGTAACTTTAACCCGGTGTGCTTTTCTAGGAATCCTATAGCCTCCATGTGCTTTTTCAACAAGGATTGTCCGTATTCGTTTTGGAAGTTCTCCGTGTATACTTTGAGAAACCTCTTGTCACTCAAAGCTGGTCCCAACAGCTAAAAATAACGCCCTGATCTAAGAAGCCCCAGTCGAAGGAAAATTGATTCACACCTCATCTTCTGCCAAGGGAAAATAGTTTACTGGAATGGGTTGCCAGCACAATTCTTCATTCCACTCTTGCAAGCCTTTCGGTGGAAAAAGGCCGGCCAAAACCAGTTGGGCAGATGCTCTGGTTCTTTCGAAATCCGAAGACCAAGTTTCTACTTCGTGAGAAAGATATAAGTCTCCAAGGAAGTCGTTGTACCTTTGACGAAGTTGTTTTCCTGTATCGTACATCACCTCCTTTCCTTCCTGTAAATTATAAAAAGTTGTGGAGGCGTTTGAAGAAAGGGATGTTGGACAGAAAAGTATCAATTTTGCAAAAATAAAAACTTTTACTTCTATTTACGTCTTAGGGATAATCCTGAGAAGGAGGCTGTTCTTTGTCACTTTTTTTCCCAATGATAACAAGAAAAGTGACAAACAGCTTTCTTCTTTTACTATAAAGTAGAAAAAAATGTATTTAAATAATCTGTAGAATTCATTGAGATAAGAAAAGAATGTGAACGATGTTTTCCCACTCTCAAGCGCATTAAGACTTTTCTGAGAAGCACAATGTCAGAAGATCGACTGAACGCATTTATGAACATAGGAGAATGGAATTTAGGTACAAAAAATAGGCAAGTTCTTATTTTGTGCACACCCTCTTTCATAACTCACGAGCCGCCACTGATTTTTTTTAAATCTATTTTACAGAAACTTCCTTGATCATTGTTTTTGATGTTATGACTATACTTTTAATTGTTGCTTGTATAATAGTGATTATTCTAAAATTATAATTATGCTTTATTAACCCGTTTGATTACCGAAATAAAATCCAGATCATATGTAATTCAAAACTTAAGTTACTAATAGTTTTTGATATCATGCCTATGTATGCTACTTCTTTCTTTTTCTGCATTCTTTGAACGCAATGAAAGTCTTTTCCTAGAGCATTATTCCACAGACATTACAAACAGCTCAATAGTCTAACCTATTGTCATGTGTTGGAATCTATTTTTTTTTCTAAATCAATTTTTGTCATAATTTTTATCTATCTTGAACTATTTTGAACTTTAGAAGCTATAAAATTTATACTATACCAATAATACTAAAATTATTATTACCAATATTCGACTTACATTTGTCAAATTTCCAGGGCCGTATGGATAATAATCATAGTTTTTGTGGGGGTCATTTGGATATCCTGTCATCATATCTGGAGTTCTGTGTCCATGCCTCGTCAACTAAAATAACCACAAGCATTTCCAAAACGAAATTATAACAGAAATATTAAATAGAATAAACGCTGCTCGTTATATAAATAATATATTCTTACGCAATGAACCAAAACTAGCGTGCTGTCGTCAGAGATCATTTTTCGCAGGTCCTGTACGATTAAATATCTATGTTGTTCCACTAAAGTGTTGTTGATGAATGGGTACTACACGTGTCATTCGATAACCGTTTGAATAACTTAAAACCTTATCTTAAATTTATCATACGGTGCTTCAAATTGTTGTCGGGTAAATAAAAAATTTTGTACTCTAGTAACGTTGAATCATTTTGATATAGCACATCACAAATTAGAAGTAAAATTCTCACTATCATTCCAACGGCGCTAATAAAAACGCTAGATTATTTTAATATTATTGTCACTAAAATACACAACTTTATGATTATTAACTTCATAACATGCGTGTTGTTGGACTACAATAACCACTATCATTGTTTTCATAAAACTGCTGAATTGCGTAATTAACATTTCTATTGTGAATATATGACTATAAATAATACTAAAGTGGGACACATCATTACGTTCATGTATTATTTAAATTAATATAAAGGAAATAACTATTCCTGATAATACAATGCTTATCTTTAAAGTGTATTTGTGGTGATTTTGCTGAGAAATGAGTAAACATATTTCTTAAAAAAAGTAATATACATACATATAGCACTTATTGACTAATACTTTCAGTTGTTGTGTATTTAATTAGTAATCCAAACAATATTTACTTTAAAAACTATACTTTGCATCATCAATCATCACTAAACAAATCATTAACTAGCTTTTCACATTCGTCAATCCAAAATACTTCTTGCTCATCCTTGAAATTAACAGCACTGAAGTCTGATTTTACATTCTTCTTGTAAAATAACTACAATTAATTCGTTAATAAGATTAAGATACATATATCACTATACATTGGTATTACCTTAAAACCATGCCTTTTCCCTATCTTGTGTAATTCTAAAGTCAACACAGAGGCATAATCAGGAGATGCCCAATCAGCAGTAGGAAAATTTCTGTAAAAAATGCCTAGAATTATAAGAAGAATTGGACAATTAATCTCATGGGCGCAATAAAGATGGATTTTTCTTCGAGATTTTTGGTTTATCTTGTCTAAAGAATCGTTTAATATTTTCTTGAGCAGCTTTCCACAAGCCAGTCTTCTCAGTTCTTTAGTGTAAGTCTCCATCTCATATTCTTTATACATTAATTCATTTAATCTTTTTGGGTATACACTTTCGGTCCATTCAGGTTGTTTTAACCCCATTTCTGACTAAAAAAAAAAATATTACAATCAACTCTTATTTTAAAAATAATTTCAGACTCACTTGCACTTTTATCATATCCTTCAAAATTAATACATGTCTTGTAGTTGGTAATTTGAATCCGGCATGCTTCTCTAGATATTCTATAGTCTCCTTATGTTTTTCCAGCAGTGACTGCCCGTATCCGGTTTGAAAATTCTCCGTGTATAATTCCATAAACTTCTTTGACATAAATGGAAATAACAGCTATAGGAATAACATCAATTTAACTGGCAAAATCACGACCTAAACTATTTCAATTCGTACCTCATCTTCTCCGAAAGGAGAATAGTTTACTGGAATGGGTTGCCAATGTAAAGTGTCGTTCCAAACTTGTTGGCCCTTTGGTGGAAAAAGCCCGGCTAATACTAGTTGAGTAGAAGCTCTGTTTCTTTCGAAGTCTGTAGACCAGGCTTCGACTTCGTCAGAAAAATATAGGTCCCCTAGGAAGTCATTGTATCGTTGGCGAAGCTGTTTTCCTGTCCTATACATGGCCTCTTTTCCTTCCTGTAAATTAAAAATTCTAATAGGAGTGTGAAGATAAGGACTAAATTTAAATTCATGATGATTGCCCATCTCTACAGATCATAATTATTCTAGACGTTTCCAAAATCCAGAACAGGGAAAGGAAAACTCAAAAACTCGAGATTCTTACCTTGCCCCTTAATATTTCCTACTGCTACAGTATCAAAGCTAGAATCCTTGACCTCTTTGGAAAAAATTCATTAGTAGCTAAATCCGCGACCTTTCAAAGTCTGCAATGGATGTCTCTATTTTGAGCTAGATTTTTGCATCTTCGGTGTGTAAGGTGATTTACAACACTTCCACAATGATTTTTTTTTCGTCAATTACAAAATATTTATGCTCCCACCATCTTGAAGATTAATCATTAGAGTGGTCAGACGTGTCTGTTTACACGGGCCGCACTCGGGTTATGAAAATGACAAGTAGGTTTGACAATCATCAAAGCAATGTTACTTTACTTTATCATTAAGATCCAATTTTCCCATAGCTGCTCCATGGTTATAATGTTGTGGTTGATAGGAGTATTATAAAAGATATTTTACATTTATTGCTTATGTGGAAGGGAATAGATGATATTTAATAATTTAGAGATGCCAGATCAAAGGATGGTACTTATTATATTAAAAAAAATGCGAACATATAACCATGGATCAGCAATGGGAAAATTAGGTCTTAATTATTAGGTAAAGCAACATTGCCTTGATGATTGTCAAACCTATTTGTCATTTTCATAGCCCACTGCAAGAAATGTACTAAAATTTTCATAGTCGGCTAAATAATGGTTGATATCTTGAAAACGACTAGGAATAGTTATAGGCATCCTTTATACTTATCGACGGAGAATGTATTTCTGCATTAAATGGTATAATTAGGAATATGATATTACATTTAAAAAAAATGGATTTTCTAATCTATGTATCTATCTATCCGAATTGACAATCGATTTATGAACACTCTGTATACAATATAGTGGTTCTTTTGACAGAATTTGGTACGGACAACCATTTTTCTTGGATACTAGTAAAATGACATCATTATCTTTAATGGGTTTACAAAATATGGTACATTTTCGAAAGATATGAAAACGTCAAAATTTTGAGAAAATCGTAAATATCCCGAAAACGGTTGAATTTAGGGATAGAGAACTTTAGTGAAAATTGTATTCAAACAATCTCTAGAATTCATTTGAGGTAACAAAAAACATATGATTCCATTTAAAATAAGAAATTTGCTATCCACTTCCGGTGTAATTGAACGTTTGCGGAAGTTAAAAATATTTTCACGCACTTTCATTTTAGTCTAGCTGTAATAGATCGCGAGAAAAAGATAGTGGACGAGTGGTCTGAAACACCCTGTATATATATATATTGCACTATTGTAATCTACTTACATTTGTTAAGTTTCCATAACCATAAGGATAATAATCATTATCTTTGTGGGGATCATTCGGATATGCTGTCAATATATCTGGTGTTCTATGACCATGTCTCATCAACTAAAATACAAATAATCTGCAAAACTAAATCGTAATAAATTCCTTGAAACACAAATATTCTTACACAATGGACTAGAAGTAATGTACTGCCTTCGGAACTCATTTTATCACTTGCGTGTTAAATAAATTTCTTATCCTACTCGAGAAATATTGTTAATCAACTCATAAACGCGTCTTTTTAATGTGATCCCGTAATTAAATAGTTGTAATATCCACTGTCTAATGTTATTTTAAACGGTTCTTTGGTAACATGTAAGAAAACCACTTCATAATGCAGAAATTACAGATCAAATACAGAACTTGTACTACTATGAACGTTTAATAAACGTATATAATAAATAATAAATGCTTTTGTTAACAGTGCTACTTAACCTAACCTAACACTGTTTGGTTAAATATCATAAATAGAGCCAAGTTTTCACTAAGCTTGTTTACATCAAACTGTTCGAGTACTTCTATAATTACTGTTATATAAGCATATCTAAAAATAGTTGTATCGCATATTTGTCGGTTTAATTTAGATAAAAATATTATTAAAATGCACATAATAAACAATTCCTGATAATTTTATATTGTCTTAATATACCGGGTGATCCATGTGCTATACGACGGGACACCCTCGGTTATCGGAAGGGCCCTAACGGTCGACCTTATGGGGATCAATGATGATGACGTCAAAGGGCGCCAAATTTAAATGTCACTGTTTTTTTATTATTGGGAAATATTATGGCACTATGAAAAATATAGCCAGATGAAAATATTCTGTCTAAACTAGCGTCTGATAGTTGAAAATCTCATAGTAAATAAATAAATAAATACAATTAGGAAGTGCTTTTATTATTATTTTCCAATTCATACATTATCTAATTATGGAGATTCAGACAAATATTTTTTATTATTATTTGAATATGTATTACAGTTTGCATAACTCTGAAAAACATCTACGCCATCAAATTTATCTTTGACAATTATTTTTGACATTTATCTTTTATTTTTTTTTTTTCCTTGTATATCTCCTTTATTGTTAACTTTAGGTCATGTAAGTTACTTTTCTACTCACTATTAGATCCTTTTAAATTAAAAAAAAAAAAATATTTTCTATTAAAAAAAAACAACTTGACGTTTGTATAACTTTCACGCTCTCTCGCAAGGCTATGACTGTGTAATCATTAGGTAAATGTCATCTTGTAACAAAATAAAATGGGGAAAAATTGCTGGGAAAGTGTTCAAGCGTAAATCAAACTAAACAGTCGTTAGCTAGGTAAATAATTGAAAAACAGGTCCACTTTCTCACACAATTCTTTAATAAATAACCGCTGAAGCACACGATGTACTTCTTATTTATTATTTACTACTTTGTTGATTTTGTTTTTCAAATATAGATGGCGTGGCTAAAACATTTCTTCTGGATTGTTCATTGAGAACTAGCCCTGGGGGTAATCTTAATAAGAATAATTTCTATCAGTCTCCCATTGGTTGTTGTAATTACGTGGTAAATTAGTTCATAGTGCTGTTAACGAAAGTGATAGCGTTGTATGTGATTAGAAAGCTACATTATCGACGTGGCGTTGATTTGTAAATAACTCATAACGCTTCATCCATCTGCACATGAACTGCGTTGAGCCAAACCAACTGTTGTTGATTACACTTATGATGATTGATTGAAACTTCTGATAACTGTTTATCACTTCTTTAATTAAACTACTTACACACATAAAAATTAATACTTAATTTAAACAAATGATGTTTACAACAAATATAAGTAAGTTCATATATGCGCGAACAATTGGTTATATTAAAATGAAAATAAAATCACTTAAATTCCATATAAACAAACAAATATGCTACATACAAATAATGTATTTTCTATTCAAACTTTTAATTTTTAAGAGAAATATATGATAACAAATAAATACATATTTTTAATTTAAGAATAGATTTTTATGTGTATACATAAAATACTACATATTACGACGCGATTATGTGACACAGTTACATCTCGCTGTCAAACGTATTCTGTCTCTTGCGCATGAGCATAAGCGTCGGTTTTTTTTTCCACCAACAACAGCAAGTTCTGAAGTTGTTGAGGCATTTCAATGTATTTTTTTTATCATAAATGGTGGGAACAATCTGGGTAGATCAACATGCAAATATTTTCAGCCTCAAAAATTTTTAAATAACTCCTCAGTTTTACTTTACGTATTGCTGTGAACTGATTGTCCAAGCATACAAGTTTAAAGAAATTAAAATGACAAATTAATTTAGCTAGCTCAGCAAAATGAATTTAAAAGGGCGCCAGAGATTCTTATATCTCAGAGTAACTTTTTTAAAAAGTAATAGTGGGCGTTTGCAAAATTGACTTTCTTTAAAATCCCCAAAAATTGAAATGGCAGATTCAAAAATAAAAGAAACTATGATTTTAAAATGATATTTACAATCATTAAATTTATTTTTTAAAAAGAAAAAAGAAACATTTGATACAAATTACAGGAAAAATTAAAACTATGAATATAAGATTCTGGGCAAAAAACAACCTGCACAAGATTCTACAATTTAAAAAGGACAATGCAAAATCCTTTAGCAAACAAAATGGTGAATTCGTTTCTAGAAGGAATTTCTTTATGACACAAAAAAAATCCACGTGTTTTCGTAAAATTCAAAGCAAACTACAAATTAATTCAAATAACGTAGAGAAACAACCAAAATTAAAAATGAAATTTAAATCAAGCTCACAGCTTCACTTCACCTACCCCGAGGTGATTAAAATAAAATTAATTTGAAAACTACAAAAAAAAAAACGGAAATTTAAACTCTAAACGCGATCGCTTCTAAAACGAAATTATTAAAGAGCCTTACATGTATATTGTGCACAACGATCTAACCACTAATTAATAAACGAATTACTAGATGGACGATATTAAAATTCAAACCAACGAACTACATCTTAAAATGAAAAAGGATTACCAGAAACGGTAACCAAAAGACAAAACAAAACAAACTAAACACGCGCTCGTCTATCTGGTAACTGCTGGGCCTCAAAGGTAACACTCGCATATATATGAAATTTACATCTGTGAGCGATGACGGCGCAACGGATCGCAAAGAAAAAACTAGCATATAAACTATACAATACTGGAGTACGCAAAATGTACAAATAAATGAAATTAACTATACACAACTGAACAATAAAAATGATACTAATAATTAAATCAAATAACAAAATCTTCACAAAATAAACAAATATAAGAATTGTGGAAACTCTATCATTGTTTTGACAAGGCTGATTTGGAATAAATAAAAATACACATTTAAATTTCCGAAACCCGGGGTGCCATTCTACAGCAGTATGTTTATGCACATGTGGACAAAGCTTAATGCAGTGCTTGATGACTGCTTGAGCAGACGTGTCCATGTTGTTTTATGTTGAAGATTATTATTGTTGCTATTAACAGTTATAGTGTGCTTAAGGTTTGTGATTATATTTCGGTTTTGATTTAATTTTCTGTGGTTTATTTTATTCTCATTACGATTATTAGAAAACTTCAGTGACATTTGTTCTTATTGTATTAAAGTGATTAACGATTTATTGTCAATAAAGGTCAGTGATGTAAAATTGGGGAGATTCTTGGTATTTACAAAAGTAATATTTGCATAAACGATGTCAAGACCCATTAACTGCGCTGTTTTGAACTACCTTGATACTGTGAGAGATCTATCGTTGTACATAACTTTGTTTATAACTTTTATAAGTATCTTTATTTATTATTTCTATGTATGTATTTTATCAATGTTGTGTGATGACTTAGGAGCAATTATTAGCAGAACTGTATACTATTATAATTATGAAATATTTGGTATATACTCAAATAAAACTCTAAAATATTAAAAGTACAATGGAACTTCCCTAGCTCGAACTTCTATAACTCGACATATTCCATAAGTCAGTTCAGATTTCCAGAATCATTTTAGTCGCCTGCTAGTCCTTGAAATAATACAACTCCTTTAATTTTATAAATAATTTATTCTGTTATAAAGTCTGCTTCTTAGTGTTTCAATGTTGATATGGTTTTATACAAATATTTTTACCAATTGTATTCCCAATTATTTACCTTCCTAATTATTCACTCACTCAGAGTGAAAAATGGATTATATAAACAATTTATATATTTTAGCATATAATGGAATACAATTCTAATACACGATTTCTTAAGTAATTTTCTTTATACTTTTTATGATAAATGGACCTCCTGCATTATACACCAAAGCAACACGAACACAACAAATTGCATCGTAGTTTTTAAGACACTCCCGCGCGCACATCTCATTAATTTTCATTTTTACCGTGGATAATATGTTGCCAAGAAAGGGGAAAAAATCGATTAGCACAACTCTATCTCGAATCACCTCTAAAAGTAAAGCCGGGCAAAAAAGGGGGAAGTTGGAACGTATGCAAAACTTCTCCAGAAGCGCTAGGCGGTCGAATTTATGAATCTGGATCGTGCCTTCTAAAAAAATCCATTAATTTTTATAAAAGCGCCCAGCACGCTGTTACACTTGCCGAAATTAAGGGTGGGTTGAGGGCGTCTTCATTTTAATAATCTCCCATCTCCGTCCTTCTATATCTTCTGTTCGAAATTTTAGTAAAAAAAAAAATCTGTTGGGAATAATCGGGCGGGCTGTCAGTGATATACCGGCTTCGCTTTTAGTGAAGCTGTGATCGTGAAATTACGAAGGTAATGGAATGTCAAAGACATGCAAATTTTAAGTCTTGAAAGTTTCAATATTCAGTTAGTTAATATGCATTTTTATCTAAATCTTCTTGCTAAAAGAAGCACTAGGATGAAGCAGCGCTGGATTTTGAAGATAAGTTTTGGTATCGTATTATCCTTATTTCATTTTTAACATTTCTCTATCAACATATTGTCATTAAAAATGCATATGGCACAATAGCACAGTGAATGCAATATTCAAGATGGCATCGTAAGTAATCGAATCATTTCGAATTGTCAAATTTAATTGCGTCATCCTTGCTATTTATGGTGAACGTGTTTTCCTGTGTTTTAGTTTTTTCTTTTCGTCTGTTTAACACGGATTTTTCACTTATCGAGTATACTGATATGTAAATGTACATGATATATGATGCACGGGATTGAAATGGCAACGAAGTAATGCGAGAATATCGTGTTCGCCACCCAAACTGTAGATATCCTACAACAAATATCTCCCGAAGATTGGATCAGCGTCTTTGGGAAACGGGTTCGAGAATATCGTGTTCGCCACCCAAACTGTAGATATCCTACAACAAATATCTCCCGAAGATTGGATCAGCGTCTTTGGGAAACGGGTTCGAGAATATCGTGTTCGCCACCCAAACTGTAGATATCCTACAACAAATATCTCCCGAAGATTGGATCAACGTCTTTGGGAAACGGTTTCGTTTATATCAAGTCATCAAAATGCTGGAAGACCAAAGCGCAGACGCATTACTGTACAAGTAAAAGAGCAAATGTCAGACCAAATATTATACTAGTATACATATGGTCAAAGATGGGTAGTTCCGCTGGCGTAATCTGGAGCGGCGCCACTGCAGTTTCTCCGCAGTGGGAGTTAAAAAGCAGCGAGGCAAGGGACGTACGAAAATAGGCAATGGACCAAGTGAACTATGTACTTGATATGGGAGCACTTGAGTATTACAGCTGTGGGTAATTCAGAAATCTATTCCTATTGGCAAAATTCAAATTTCCCACCATAATTTTTAGTAACTTAAAACATTCAAGTCTGAATTACCAACGATTTTGTATTACAATACGATCTTAGCCAGTAACTAAATAATCGCGGCAAAATTTGAATTCTACCCCCTGGCATATAAATAAGTGGATGGTCTGAGGATCATGTTAGTTCTGCGGTTTATATTTATCCAAGTTATTTTACAGAATGAATGTGTTTGGAGAGTTGTTCTTCTATGAATCCATCGATTATACTTTATCGCTATTTAATTGACATACTAAACAGAGATGCATTATAAGAACACTTTTATTGATGATTTATAAAAATTGCAATTTTATGATTTATTATAAAAAAGTCTGCATTTGCACTTGGTTGCATACCTATAAAATTTTCTCCAAAGCAATCTGAGATTTCCTAAAAGCAGCGAACGAAAAAAAAATGAAAATCTTTCCTAGAAATAAAAAAAATTGAATTCTGCTAATTCCCTCCCTTTTTCTATTGTTTATCATTTTTTTGTTACAAATATATAGTATAACAGTTCTAACCATTATAAAATATGTACAATAATATAATGTCCAACAATTATATTTTCTATATTGATTCGACAAACAACGAAACAGAAAAAGTTCAAGAGCGACAAAAGCTTATGATCTGATGCTAGCGTATTTGTACTTGTACACTTTGATAAAAACAAAATTGAGGAAAGTACCTTAAAAGTGCAAATAGATAATAACAATGTTGCATTTTTTTTTTGTAAGACCCCTCCCCAGTAAACCAATTCAATTTCGCGCAATTATTTCAGTAACTTCAACATTAAAGCATGAAGTTACCTACGATTTTGTTATTACATTAATGGTTTTTAAATACCTTTAAGTTGAAGTTCTAAATATAATTGCGGAATTTGAAATTTTGTTTACTGGGCTGCGATTGAAACTTGTACTGTAATGTTTTAAGTTACATTTTAAGTAAAATTATAAAAAAAAAATGTTCGATTCGCCATCAACTATCCTATGAAAACAGTAAACAAGAATGTTGGAAACAAACATGAGCTTATGTTTTTCAAACATCATGGTATTTCTGAGAGTGAATTTAAAAAAAAGAAAAAATTTATAGATTTTATAGATACTTTTTTAATGTTTTCTGATATTTTTGTTTCCGTTTTTAGCAAGATAATATTCTTTCGCTGTTAACTGCAGATATATACACAAGAATTAGCAAAAAAAGAAAACATAAATTTACATATCAAGAAACAAAGATTATTTTAAATGTCCACTAGTCCACTAAAAGCAAAAATATTTTATCCCCGCGAATAAATCAACAGTGGTAAATAAGATATGAAAAAGTTAATAGGCATTTGACGAAATAAATAAAAGCGAATATTCCGTGTGTAGCTTCGCTTTAACGCAAAAATATGTTTTAATTTCATTATAAAACGAATGATAATCCATTGAGCCCATATGTGTGTTTTGGTTTTTGTTTTATTTACTTAACTGTTTTGCCTCCTTTAATATTAATTTCATAACAATTTTGCGAAATGACAATTCATTTATTAATGCTCTACTTCTTCGCTGCGCGCGCAGTTAAACCACTTTCATCCGTCTCGCACCAACTCTTAGGTTATTTTATATGCAACGTGCGCGTTTATGCAACGGAAAATTCCACTTACGTTTAACCACGTCAGATCACGTTTAATATTTGTTCGGTCGTACACTTTTCTAAAATCAGCCTAGGTGTGACATCTATAGTACGCCAGCGGAACTATTCTTTGCACGTATACATATGTATATTGTATTTGGTCAAACTTAGTAAATAGGGATCCTTCTATTAGCACCAGATATTCATTTTGCAATGAATATCTCAACGTACAAAGCAGTTCATTTAGTTTTAAAGGAAAACAATCTGCGAACATATCGCGTTGCTAACGTTTAACCTCTTTATGAAGACGCTAACTTTGTTTCAGTAAATTTCTGCAACACGACTTTAAACACAATACCCAACTTCCCTATTCAAAGTTTAAGGGTGGGGGGCTGTTGATGGGGCATAGGAATGATTTTAAGTTGTCAGGTCCGTCACTTGAAGTTGTCCGCCTTGATATGACAATTGACAGGATTCGGAATTTTATATGTAGTCCAGGATTTTTAAACATTCGCTCCGCAAAAAATCTTGATAATTGTTTTTTCGATTGGATTATGTCAGAGGGTGTCCTCTAAGTATAAAACCAAGTTTGTATCGTCTGAAACCGCGAGCGTCAACCGCCATCTTGAAAAACGCCTTTTGGTCAACGCTCGCGGTTTCGGACGACACAAACTTGGTTTTATACTTAGGGGACACCCTCTGACATAATCCAATCGAAAATTCAATTATCAGGATTTTTTGCGGAGCGAACCCGTTTGTGGTGCTTAAATTCCTGGACTAATAAATCACATAAGGTAACGAGTATTTGAGGTGGCTCCTTTCGATTGGAATGCTCTGTATAATCCTTCCATCATTTATATACACCTTAAATACATACTGCTGTGGCAACCCGCGTTACCGCTGAGTGTATTTTAAGTTGCCTAATGTGTCATGATTTTCCGTTTTGCTGAATCATTGTATCGAGAAATTTCCACAATAATATTTAGTTTGTATAATTTTAGTTAAAGAGTTAATTGTTTGATTTATTTAATTAAGTGTTAAATTTTTTTAAATTAATTTCACTCTTTAAGATGTCTTTTATTTGCTCATGTTGTTTAGCGCCTTTTCTACTAGATTTTGTCGGTGATTTGCACAAACTGCGTTGTGCGTGGTATGAAAAACGACTGTAGCATTTTGTGAAGCAGTTCCTTGTTAGATGTTAGCGTGAGTACTTGTATTTTTGAATTTGCCATTTTGTTAATTCAATGGATATCGCAATTTAATTCATATTAATTGTTATTTTGGCCATCAAGGAATTCGCTTAATAATAATTGTTATTATATTGATGTGTGCACACTATAAATATAAGATCATTTATTATTTTTGTGTAGGAAGATATACATATATTTTAGTTGTAATTTTCTCATTATATTTTAAAGAATTAGTTTTTCCATTTTTCCATTTTGCTGTTTTGTTTTAAATTATTAATCACCTCGGGTTGGGTGAATAGAAGCATTGTTCTTGCATTTAGTTTTCATTTTTGTATAATTTCTAGTGTTCCACGAATTTATTTTATTTTAATTTGAAACCACGTGGTTTGTTTTGAAAAAAAGAATTATCTTCCTGAACTAACTAATCTTTTGTTTTGTATAGGAAATAGCATTGTCCTATTGTAATTTAGAATCACGTGCAGTTTTTAAATTTAGGCCAGAACCCTCTGTTCACGGTTTTTTTTCCGCAAATTTGTAATTAATTTTTTTTCTTTTTTTTTATAATAAAATTGATTGTTACTTAGCATCTTTGGATTAAAAATTCTGTTCTTTTATTTTTAATTAAACCTTTGCAATTTTTGGGGTTTTTAAGAAAGCCAGAGTTCATTCACTCACAATTTACTTGTCGTGTAACTCTTGTTCTTTTGCGCCCTTTTAAAGATTTTATCCGTTGAGATAGCTAATTTAATTCGATTTAATTTTTCTCTTTCATTTTTAAATTTCATTTTTCTTTTTCAATTCAGTCAGTACACAACAATACGTACACAGTACTTTTCGCACCGTAATTATGCAATAAATTATGTAAATGTCACTTAAAGTTATCAGCACATGAATATAAGCAATTTTTTCTCTACTCAATCATTGTTCATACATTATTGTCTGCTTTTAATGTTTGCTTTAGACTTTGTATTTTTTTAATTGGATTTATAAACTATTATTATACCCAAAACACTATATCTATACTGAACTGGGATTTAAAGGTGACCCATTTATTTTTTGTTTCACCTCTCGAGTTTTCCAACAAATAACTTAAATCCCTCCCAAACCGAAATCACACAAATAAAGTAGATCATGCCGGTCTCCTTCAACGCCCCTTCGCCTATTTACCTAACTTCAACTCCCCGAGACATAATCGCCTTACCGACCCATCAAACCGCTCCTGGCAGCTCGGATTCCGTCCAACCTTCGCCACCGCCGACTATAGTAGATAGAAAGGCCGTTCTATTTTTACGAAAGTCTCTCGGAAAATTAAGTTTAATTAACCGCGGCAATGTCCGTGATAGGGGGGAGGCGCCGCCATCCAGTTCGCAGTTTAAGCAGATGTCGGACGCAGATTCCGTTTTCTCTCCGCCCGGAAACAATCCAATTAAGAAGTACTTTCTGTCGCACGGCTCGTCGGGGATTTTACAAACTAGGGATGCGGGAGGGCAGAGGTGGGGGGTGGGGTATCGGGTATTATTGCCTCGACGGAAAGGGGATTTGTCGGAATTTTATATTTTCTAACTTCTGGTGGGGGCGGTTGCATGTTGCCGTCACGGTTTGGTGTCGTAGAATGTGTTCTGAAGGGGATTCTGGGGTGAATGGGTTAATTAAAAGTTCCAGAAAAAAGCTCTCATTTGCTGTAAGCAGTATTAAAAGCATGCACTACACGGGGGCTACTACAGGGTGATTCTCAATATATGTGACAAACTTTAAGAGCTGATTCCTGACGTTAATTTGATCATAAAATTTCATATGAGTATATGTCCAAAACGGTTTGGTTTTAAAGTTATTGAATGTTTAATAATAAATTATGAACTATGACTAACACGATATAATATCACAGGTGGTTCTTCAACAACTATTGTGTTGAGAGGGAATTGTTTATTTGTCATTTCAATATTTGTCAATAGTTGTCAGAGTATTCATTCAGTTTATTGCCAGTTTCTGTTTTCTAAAATGAATTACACGAATGCTGAGATGTGTGATATGCAATTCGTTTACGGTCTTGCCAATGGAAATTCGCGTGCTGCTAGACGTCTTTATGAAGAACGATACCCGAACCGTATCATCCCGCATCATTCAATATTTGCCCGTCTTCACCAACATCTTAGTGAAACGGGAAATTTTAAAAAACAACGATTGATAACGGGCACCCATCTACAGTGAGAACTCCACAAGTTGAAGAAATTGAAGAACATCCTACTACAAGCACCAGAAAAATTGCGTTTGCTTTAAACATTATTCAGGCCACAGTTTGGAGAATATTGGAAAGATCAACTGTTGTATCCATATCACATTCAACGGGTGCAGGCACTTTTGCTGGCAGATTTTCCGCAAAGAGTGGCTTTTTGTCAATGGATGCAACACAAAATCGCACAAAATCGTGACTATTTGGCTCAAATATTCTTCACCGACGAGGCTACCTTCTCTAGAAAAGCGATTATTAATTATCATAATAATCACATATGGGCCGAAGAAAATCCGCACAAACTAGTGAATGGCCGTCATCAACATCAATTCTCTGTCATTGTGTAGGCCGGAATTGTTGGAGATCACTTGATAGGTCCATATTTTTTACCGATGCGGTTAAATGGCGAGGTATACCGCAATTTTCTTGAAGAGGAGCCACCACTACTGCTGGAAGAAGTTCGGTTGCAATTAAGATTCAAATGTATTTTATGCATGACGGTGTTCAGCGCATTTTAGTTTAGTTGCTCGCGAGTTTTTGGACAATACGTATCCAGATCGTGGATAGGACGGGAGGTCCACAACCTAGCCTTCTGGTCTCCAGACTTAAATTCTTTGGACTTTTTTCTCTGGGGTCACCTTAAATCATTAATTTATACGACTCCCATTGAAAATGTCGATAAACCGAGAAATCGTATTATCGCAGCTTTTCAAACAATTCGAAATACCCCTGGTATTTTAGAACGGACTCGCCAGTCAATATGACGGAGGATAGAAGCTTGTATTGCAGTTGGGGGCGGTCATTTTCAACAGTTAGTATAAGTTAATTTTGTTTTACTAATTTTTTTGTTAATTTATAATAAAAACATTAATTATGTTAACTTACTATTAAACATAGTACAACTTTAGAACTAAGCGATTTTGGACATATGTTCTTATGAACTTTTATGATCAAAATAACCCCAGGAATCTGCGCTTAAAGTTTGTCGCATATATTGAGAATCACCCTGTATAGATTTTTTTGTGGAGTTTTTTGAAAGCCAAAGTTTGTGCGACTATTCCTACACTGAGAAAAATGGGTTAAGTAAAGTGTTTACTTGATAAAAAATCATTTACAATAGACAAAGTTTTACTTGCAACTATTCTCCTCAATTAATACCCCCCTGAAATGGTAATAGATAATATATCTTATTCTGTTAAAAGTGCAATGCGTCTACTACGCCTCACTGTAGATGACCACTTGAAATGGATACAGCATATTGTGATGTCATTGTAAAAAAATTAAACAGTATCAGTTTTGGATTAAAACGATTGCGAAACCTGGTTGACACACACACTTTCGCATAATTATTTTGGTTGTTGTTATCCTCATCTCAATTATGGAATTGTGCTGTGGAGAAGTAGCAGTGACATGCCCAGACTATTTTCAACTCAAAAAACAAATGCGTATAATTTATAAATTGAACCCTGCACAGTCATATCGGGATCTTTTCAAGAAAAATAAATTACTTACGTTATACGCCATCTCTATATTTCCATCTATACTCTTTCTTTTTAAAAACATCTCTTCTCTCACAATACGATACCACACGATTACTCCACAAGAAACAGGCATGACTACTGCTATTCTCTTTGTAGTTTTTCTCTAACTCAACGCAATATTACCTATATTTGCCTCAAGTTTTATAATGCGCTGCCAACTGAATTAAAAATGATTGAGTCACTTCCTACTTTTAGGACAAGATTGTTTCATTTTCTTTGTGAAATTGAACCATATAGTATTAACGATTTTCTGTTATATTAAAAATATAATTGCTATTAATTTTGTATTTAGTTTTATGGACGTCTTGTAATATCCTCTGTTATATTACAATAAACTTATATTATTATTATTACTATTAAATTGCCCGACAAAAATAAACAAAATCGTTGTACAGTATTTAACTGTCTAAACTCAGAGTTTTGCATTTAAGTGTACAATGATCATCTTAATTAATGTCACCCCCTATGATGAAGAATTATTAAGAAATGGTAGTGTATGTGAACATTAAAAAAGCTTATGTATATGCTTTCTATGTAAGGTTTATACCTGCGAAAACCGATAAAAGCCTACCTGTTCGTGAAATCCAGATACCGTAGTCTAGGTTCCGCAAGGGAGACATTAAATAAGACTACCACTGTACCTTGATATTCTTACAATGTGCTACAATAATCGAACTCACACCAGTTTATTAGATCATAGTATCTAATACCTTGATTAGATTGAATCATTAAACTCAACAACATTAACAATTTGAAGAGGTATCCACCATTTGACAATTTTACCGTCGTCAGGGAGTTGTTCTCGTAAAACCTCCACTGAATAGTAATTTTTAGCTAGATGCTGAAAGATGAACTTGTTTACGGGTAACTTCGATAGAACCTTACAATCATTCATTACATGTCAACGGAAATGCTTCTTAGCTGAAAGTACCAATCCGAATGAATTCAACGTGCTGAACACGAATATCACATTGAAAAAAGTTGATTGGGTCACGTTCCAGAGATATTGACGTTTTGTCCATTGTATAGATGCTATTGCATAATGTAATGCAATTTAGTGAGAAATTACGAAATTTTGCGTCATATTGCATTGCCCCTTCATGCAAAGAAGTTAATGCAGCATTTGCTGTAAGTTTCCATTGAGAGTGTTGCGAAATTGATTGCGCAATATCAAGCAATAGCTAATTATAGTTTATTTATAAATGGCCCACGTGACAATTAACTCGTGCAATGTTCGTTCATTCGCGCATATTTTTCGAAGCTCTAGCATACACAAGTGATTGCTATAGTGTAAAGTAACTAAACAGTAGCAATGCCTCGTAACTGTGTTAATAGTGCAAATAACTTCTGTTATATTTGCAGAGAAGTGACATTTGCTGCACAGAAAAAGAACATCAGTGCAACAGTTTCTTAACTGTTGCACTGATGTCAAGCGTATCATTTGTATTTTGGTTGCAAGATAGGCGACCAGGACAAAGACTGGGCCCCACACGTATGCTGCCGCACTT
This sequence comes from Protaetia brevitarsis, assembly GCA_004143645.1. NCBI lineage: Eukaryota > Metazoa > Arthropoda > Insecta > Coleoptera > Scarabaeidae > Protaetia > Protaetia brevitarsis. The sequence goes on along the minus strand of RXPK01000247.1, from coordinate 793,608 downwards.
GTGCCGTAAATCTTTCACAGTGGCTTAATGGCAAAAGAAAGGCAATGCCATTTGCTGTGCCATGATTTGGAGGGAGCCCACCAGATCACGTTGACGACTGTTATTTCTGTATGGTACCACCAGCTTCTGGAGGCATCACCAAGAAGAAGAAATGGACAGTTGAATACCCTAACATACCATCTGCTCTGCGACCTGTCTCTCATGGCGAAGGACTCCCAATTCCAGAACCTCCTACAGATTTTTCTATCAGTTCAGACGATGAGGATGGCCATGCGTCGGCGAGTTCTCCCAACGTGGGGTAAGGATGATAACTTTTCGTGCTTTGACGAAAATCTGACCACATAAAATTACCCAGGATGAAATGAACGATCTTGTTCGCGATTTGGATCTGTCGAAAAGCAAAGCGGAGATACTGGCCTCAAGACTTCGACAGTGGAATCTTCTGGAACAGAATGTCCGAGTGACTTCATTTCGCACTCGCCATCAGCTCTTCGAATCTTTCTTTAAGAAAGAAGAAAGCCTTGTGTTCTGCTGCGATATTGATGGTCTACTACAAGCTCTCGGTATTGCACATGATCCCCACGAATGGCGGCTGTTTATAGACTTCAAAACTGAGCCTAAAGGCGGTTTTGTTGAATAATGGGACCAGCTTCATCCATACCTATTGCACATGCGATCTACATGAAGAGACTTACGGCAATCTAAAGCAGCTACTGGAGACGATTAACTACAGCAAGTATGGCTGGCAGGTATGTTCTGACCTGAAGGTAGTATCTCTCTTGATGGGTTTGCAGCAGGGATATACAAAGTACTGCTGTTTTCTTTGTCTGTGGGACAGCAGAGCAATCGATTTGCACTACATCAACAAAGACTGGCCTCCGAGAGCATTTTTTAAGCCTGGAGAAACGAATGTACAGCACCACAATTGGCACAGCCACACAAAATCATCATTCCTCTTTACCATCAAGCTCGGTCTTGTCAAAAACTTGGTAAAAGCCATAGATAAGAATGGACAGCATTCAAGTACCTGCATGAAAAATTCCCTCGACTCAGTGAAGCCAAATTAAAGAGGGCATCTTTGTGGGGCCTCAAATTAGACAGCTCTTCCGAGACCCCAAGTTTGAGGAACTTCTTCAAGGTAAAGAAAAACAGGTTTGGGATGCATTCTATCAAGTGGCAGCAAACTTCCTGGGGAATGACAAGGCAGAAAATTACAAGTGTCTGGTTGAGGATATGTTGGCTTTGTTTCATGAATTCGGCTGCAATATGTCCTTAAATCCACTTTCTTGATTCCCACTTAGATTTCTTTCCTGATAACTGCGGGCAGGTCAGCGATGAGCACGGCGAACGCTTTCATCAGGACATTGCCACCATGGAGCAACGGTACCAAGGCAAATGGTCTACGTCAATGCTAGCTGACTATTGTTGGACAATCAGTAGAGATGCTCCACAAGTCCACTACAACGGCAGGCCAAAAGAAGTCGAAAGCCAGAAGCAGACTAATGTTTTCTTACCATGTATTATAATATTGACATAAGTACACTTTTTCTGAAATATGCGTACATTTTACAGAAAACCCGTAGCCAATTCAGCTTTTTCTTAGTCATTTTCGTGTTCAGCACATTGAATTCATTAAGAAATGACTATTTTCAGCTTGGAAGCATGAACTTTTCGAAAATTTGTTGCCCAGTGTTATTAACATTAAAACTGTGCCAATGCTGCAAAACTGGAAAATCGATATGTATGTATGTATGCTGCTTTCGTTAACATGTAAATTTTTCATAATTAAATTGCCTTTTTTTTACAAATGCAATAAATACACGTTAATATGCATTATTAAAAAAAAAATGTGAATTTATTATTGTGATTTTTATAAAGGGTGGCCTCGCTAATACTTTATTCAATTACAAATATAAACTTTTATTCTTAAATCTGCCTTCTCTTTACATATACCTATTCCTCTATGTTTAACGATATTCAAAAATACATTCCACCTTCGCTAGATGGCTATGAGCTTATGAATATGCCCGATATGTCTTGCATTCACCATTGCAGATCGTGCGTTTTAGTAATCTCCCCTCTTTTAAACCAATGAGTAGTTATATTTATATTTTTGTCAGTAGTAGGTAGGTTACTATGGTGGCTGTACGTGTTATGCCTTCTAAATCAATAACTTCTATTATTTATTAGGTTCTTACTTGATTAATATTAAATTTATAGTCTAATTTGAATCGTATTGAATGCTTTTTGATTAATAAAACAGTGTAAATATCAATAACATGTACAATTTATTATTTAATATTATATCAAAAACATTTAAAGAGTATAAGAACTCAAGGTGAGTACACTTATTTGCAATATTAAAATGACATATTCCGTATATTTTGGATTCTTAAATTATAATTTAAATATAAAAACAACTTTTAAATCGCCCGCTATCATATGACCTACCAATCTATGCATATTAAAATTTCAATTTAAACTGTCATTTACAAATATGAAAAATCACCTCAAAGTTTTCGAAATGCTAAATACTTATTTACAAAGGAATTTTAACATGAATTAGACAGGTACCTTCAACATCAGTGTGCATACACCACAAAGCATTTCAAAATGGAGTTTCCTCGCAGTGGCAAACCAAAAATGTTGCAGAAAAGGATCCACTTCAAAAATACAACGGCGGTATCAGAAAATCCAAAGCATCCAAAGTGTATCATTATACTCAAGACAGCAAAAACATGTATGTTTTCACAAAAGAAAAGATATGCAATAATACAGCAAATTTCTTGTAATGTTGAAAAATCTTGACGTTTCTTCTATATATTTTTAGGCCGAGAGCAAATACATCGATTTACATAGGAGATCCTCTTTGATTTCGGATACATTACAGAAATATGATTTAATAAATTTGACTTGACGAAAAATGAAAAAATTCTTCAGAAAAATTTTATCAACAAATATCTCGTCTCCTCATTTATTGAATACGAACTACACTGGGTCTCCACCTCTTTGAAATAGAATCGATATCAAGGAAACTATATTGAAATCATACAGTTACCAGACGATAAATTTATACACTTAATTACCACGGCTGCGGTATAAATTAATTAACATTCAATGTATACTAGATTTACAAGCAAATGTGTACATAAAATAATAGTTACATCTTTTATGATTGGTGATTCATGCTATGTTCCACAGCGTTATATAACCAATACATACCCAAATGTAACAAATATCTTCCAATATCTCAACTCTTGCTTATAAATAACCCAAGAAATAAGCACTCGTATTTTAAAAGGGTTCCTGAAAAGTTTCCTGGGGAGGCTCATATTTGTTATGTACGCCACTGCATCTGTCATCGAAGATTCGAACGGAAAAAAATAATAAATCTCCGAAAAGCGACAAAACTACATTTTTCTCCTATTAAAACAAGCATGAAATATTATCCCTCTTTCACGGGCCATCATTAGCGCCCCCTATTTTCTTTTTTTTTCACTCTCTCCCTCTATTCGCCGTCGGTTTCCTCCAAAGCCAACTTCTCGATTACACATCCATCCCTTCCATTCAGTCAAACGTCACACGGAGCGTGGCTTTTTTGTAACTTTCCAGAAAAGCTCACGTGGCAAAAAAATCCACTCCCCCCCATCTACATCCGGCTTTCATCGCGCCAAAGGGAACTCGCTGGCTGTGTAACGATGATCGATATCCCACCAAAAACTTCCTCCATTAATTTCCTATTCGTATGCCGACGCTTTTAATTAGAGATCGCAACTCACACGTGCTACAGCTAGTGGGGAAAAATCGGTTTTTGCCCGGTTTTAATTACAAGAAGACGCGATGGTAACTTTAAAAAGTTCCGGGTTCGAAGTGGGAGGGGGAGAGCACGCTTTTAGAAAACGCGTTTTAAATGGAGATAGATTACGTTTAACAAAAAGTGGAAAGTTCCGCAGAAAAAAAAATGGATGCAACCGATTTGGCTCACATATATTCGTGTAAATAGGGTAATTTTTTGTTTTAAATTTACCTTCGGAAAGCTGCAGTGATAACTTGGCGAGGTGTCGTTGAACGCGCGCTAATTTTAAATCCACTTAAATTCGTAACTTTTCTTCGCTCCAATTCGACGACAATTTCGTCCTTTTTACTTTTACAACAGCAGTTTAACAGGAAGTTAATGGTTTGTGGCGGTAATTTATTGTTTGAAGCAGTAAACGGAGGTAATAGGTGTGCATTCTACGTACGAGTTATATAGGGCTTGTTGTAAAATGCGATTTAATTAAAATTCACTCGTTTCGCTGAGGAAAAACAACTACATTTTTAATTAAAATTCGTTATAAAAATTTCAGTGATGTGTCTTAAATAAAGTGAATAATAAAGTTAAAGCTTTGGTTGATAATAAGTAATAATAATAATCATGCCTTGGCACCCCCAACAACATTACATGATATTGTTGTAAACATGTTTTTCGTTTACTTAATTCATAATTATACAATTAATTAATTTAAATAATGCTAGATCAAAATTTTGACCCCTTTTTAACATTTTTTTTCATTTCTTTAACTTTCTATCTTTCGAACTTTCTTTTCCACTTTTTAAATCTTTTATACATGTATTTTTTTTATTTTTTCCCGATTTTTTTTTTCATTTTTTTAATGTTTTGCATTTATTTACTTTAAAATTAGTTAACAATTTTTCAAAGTTTTAAACTTTTTAATTTTCTTTTTTATTTTTTTATAAACATTTTATCTTTTTTGTCATTTTTCAAGTTTTTTTGCCAAACTGTTTTCAAATTTAATTTTCAATATTTTTCCAATTTTTTAACCTATTTTGAACATTGTTTTCCCCTTTTTTAAATTTCTTGATTTTTTATTTTTTTAACAACCTTTTGTTATTTCATTTTTTCAAATTTTTTATCGTTTACAAACTTTCCACCTTTTCAGCAATTTTTATTTTTTAAAATATTTTTCAGTTTTTTTTTATTTTTCACGTTTTACCCTTTCACTTTTTTATTTTAAGTTTCCTTTTTAAATTTAATTCTTCCAACATTTTTCCAGATTTTTACATCTTCCTTACACCTGTTAATTTTTTAAATTTTATAGCGATTTTTTTTTAATGTTTTACATTTGTTTATTTTTTAAATTAGTTGACATTTTTTTAAGTTATTTATTTTATTTTTTTCAAATCTAATTTTGTAACATTTTCCCATTTTTGTTAACCTCTTAATATTTACTCATTATTTTAATTTCTTTAACGTCTTTTAATTTTTTTTCCAAATTTTTACATTTGTTATTTTTTTATATGATTCGTCAATAGCTATTAGGTAGGAATAAGAATTTTTTTTAATGTTTTACATTTGTTTGTTTTTTAAATTATTTGACATTTTTTTAAGTTATTTATTTTATTTTTTTCAGTATTTTATGTAACATTTTTCCATTTTTGTTAACCTCTTAATATTTACTCATTATTTTAATTTCTTTAACGTCTTTTCAATTTTTTTTTCCAAATTTTTATATTTGTTATTTTTTTAAATGATTCGTCAATAGCTATTAGGTAGGAATAAGAAATTTTTTTTTAATGTTTTACATTTGTTTATTTTTTAAATTAGTTGACATTTTTTTGTTATTTATTTTATTTTTTCAAATCTAATTTTGTAACATTTTCCCATTTTTGTTAACCTCTTAATATTTACTCATTATTTTAATTTCTTTAACGTTTTTTCAATTTTTTTCCAAATTTTTACATTTGTTATTTTTTTAAATGATTCGTCAATAGCTATTAGGTAGGAATAAGAAATAGGTTCTTCTAATAATGACACTGTTAATTACGTCACTTAATTTATTACGATTAATTCCAGCTGCTTAGGTACTCTCAAGTATAGTTCTTTCAAGATAGCAAATGATCTTCGTCATGGTTCGACGTCATATTTGTAAATGTTACCAATTTTCTTGCTTACACATTTGGCTGATATTAATCAAAGATTATAATAATTACAGACCATACAGGTAGCCATAGCATAACTTACTAAAATGATAACTCAATGGGTGGGGTTAAATCTTATCATAGTGCCTCTCATTCAAACTTTAAGTACATGCTTAAAATTAATTCAATTTAATATGGCCAAAAGAGTGTGTTCACAGTGCGATGATAAATAACTACAATCGAATTGCATTTGAATAAAATCTTACTTAAACCACAATTGTGAGTGAACAATAAAACATCTTATTAAAAGAAAGTAACTTATTTATAACATTAATCACTTCTTTGTGGTCCAAATACCTCAAATATGATGTATACTTACAATAAGTTTCTGTAAATTTAATAAAGGGAAGTTTTGAATTTAGCTGAACATGAAAATTAGCGATTAAAAATTTACTCGTATCAAAAACACATGATTTCGATATTTCTGATGCCACACGGTGGGAAATATGATAGAGGTCACTTTCACATTTATCGATAAAAATATTACTTAACACACAAGCTGCTACCGATTCCGTTTCCATTGTAGATAAAAGATAGCATTAAATCGGAATAAAATAATAATAATAATAAGCGCGGTTTTAGTGTTCAATTAGTCAATTCCGTGCTCCCGCTGATAATGATAACATTGCTATTGAAATGTTGGTGCAAGTCATGTTTACCTGCATTGAGATAAATCAAAATTTACTCTAAATTTTAGAAATAATTTTCACCGAATTTAACAATGTCAATCCTAATTCTCGGATTACTTTAGAATTCCGTTTTATTAGAAATATTTATTTTTTAGCGCCATCTATTAGTGGGAGGTCAAAATACACGCCTCCAATCTATCCTTATAGATGGCGCGACATGATATTTGCTGTATATTTTGCTGCATATCGTATTCTCACACTCTCCATACAGGAATGATTTTCAAACTGTTAAAAACTTTAATTTATTTGCTTTGTAACAGAAACAAATAAAAAACAATTATCAATAGTTAAATAAAAGATTGGTGGTAATTGTAAAAAAAATATTCGCTTATAATACTTTATTAACTAGTAGAATACACATATATAAAAGATAACTTGGCCATAAACATTAATAACAATCTTATCAACTACGGCTTAAATAAAAAATCAATTATTATAAGATGTGCTATCTTCATACTCTTAAGGCATTTTTTTTCAATATCTAAAACGTATTTAAATTCAATTTTCACAGAAAATATAACTAGAAAAGAATACACACAAATCGTTGCAATAAATAATAAATAAATAATTATATAGATTTAATCTTATCCTCTTTGATTGGTTTCTTCAATAATCTTGCGTCTTTGCTGGCCGTAATGTCTGTTTTGCTACTGATTACACTCGGCGCCAGTATACGATTTTCTTTGACCTCTTTTAATATCCTATCTAAGGTCGATATGAATTCGTCAACGTTTTCTTTCGTAAAGACCATGGGCGGTTTCAACTTGAGAACGTTGCAATCTGGACCGTCCGTACTCAGGAGTATATGCTCATCTTTCATTCTGTAAAAGTATGATTGGTTTGGTAAATGAGATAATTTGATGTAGGTAGATTAATAACCTCGAGATTACATAGGATGCTATCTCGGTAGCTGGCGTCCTAGTTTCTCTATCTAACACCAATTCAATGCCTACGAATAATCCTGCACCTCTAACATCACCAATAACGCTGTGCTTCCTTGCCAATAATTCGCAATTGTCCAAGAGATAATCGCCGACTATTATGGCATTTTCACGGAAGGTTCTCCTTTTCGATTACGTCAAAAACTGCATTTGCTATAGCGCAGGAAACTGGATTACCCCCATACTATAACACAAGAACGATTGCATTAGGAAACCGGGATATTTACGTCTTTGAAAATTAACTTACCGTATTGAAATACTCCACTCCAGTTTTCCTAAAACTCTCAGCTATAGCTCTGGTGGTGATCACAGCCGCTACGGGGTGGCCATTCCCCATAGGTTTTCCCATGGTGACTATATCCGGGATGACATCGTCTCCTTGCATTTGGAAAGCCCACCAGTGCTTTCCCACTCTTCCAAAACCGACTTGGACCTCATCTGCGATGCATACTCCACCAGCATCGCGGACATGTCGGTAAACTTCCCTAAAATACCCGGCAGGTGGAATGATCTGACCCCCGCAACTCAGCATGCTCTCCGCAATGAAGGCACACGCTCCATCTCCATTCTCTTTTAGTTTGTCGCAGATTTCCTTGACCTGATTGGCGTAGAGATGCCCCAATTCTTCTTTCCTATGCTCGGAATCGTTGAATTTGCCTCTATATGAATCTGGACAAGAAGCCTACCCATACAGAATGATGTTAAGTATTAGTGGAACCTCTTGAAACGAGATAAATTTTGAGCTTACAAGATGCACGTGCTGTTTGAGGCCGACTCCTCCGGGCAGGCTGAATTTATAGTGGGAAATGTCGATGAGGGAAGTCAAGTGACCGTGGTAGGCACTAAAAAAATACAGCTCTCATAGCTACCCCAACAACCCCTCAAGACAAATCAGATAATCCCCCCAAAGACACAACACAAAACCATGAGGATTTAGAAAGCTTGAATGTTCCCATTGTGGTGGATATCTGAAAATTAGGAAATATGGGTTAGATGAGGTCAGAGTCTGGTTGATCCTGGCTAGTGGCCTGCTGAACGCAGGCTGTTAAAATCTTGTCCGTCTTGCTTTTGGAATCATCTGTTTATTTTATTTTATTTTTTAAGTAATGAAGCTGGAATAAAAAAATGAAATGTTCAGATTAGAAACTCATCATTATATTATATAATTAAATAACTTAACATGCAATTAGTAACATTGAGAAAGATATAATTGATGCAATAAAACTACATACATCAATAGTATCTTTATAAACCAACATGCAAAAAATAACTAGAACTAACAACCTAAGGAACAGAAAATCACATTTTCATAATATCGACCTCAACACCATGTTTTTTTTTTTTTTCATGGAGACTGTAAAGAAATTAATCGAGCTTCCTGAAAAGTAAAAAGGTACTCACTGCTCCAGAGTGATGACGTCCTTATTCCCTGTATGGATTTGGGCCAAACGCAAAGCCAGGTCGTTGGCTTCGGAGCCAGAATTGACGAAATAACAAACTGATAACTCATCAGGCATGGTATTTAAAATCCTCTGCGCGCAGAGAACTATATTATCGTGCAGGAACCTATTATTGGTGTTCAAGGTTGCAATTTGATCACAGGCTGCTTTGACTACCTCTGGATGGCAATGTCCAACTGCAAATAACGACAAAATAGAAGCTTAGGTGGTAATAGCTTCCCTCAATCATCTCCTGTTTGGTGTGGTTTTAACTTAAAATATTTTCGAGATGTCGTGAATAATCCACGTTTCAAAATAGAACAAAAACAGGAAATTATTATACTAACCGTGACAGACATTGTTGATGCAATCTAAGTAGGCGTCTCCTTTCTCATCATACATGTATTGCCCTTTGGCCCTGATTATCTTGATTGGATCTTTGCGGAAAAACAATTGGCAGGACTGCCTGTAAAGTTAACCCATAATAAGATACTAAGATACTTTTTTTTTTTTTGTAAAAAGCATAGGTCATTGAACATAAACCTAATACATTTGCTGCAAAACAGCATAATGCGTTAACGAATTACTGGCCATATCTGTGAAATGTTACATGTGCTTTGTCTTATGAAGCAACATATTAAACAATAAGACATATTGGTACAAATTTATTTATAGTGAAATATTTCAAAGTAATTAGCGTGAACGTGGACATTACACTTTCTGCACATGTATATTGGTGCACTATAACACACTTTGCATCTTCTTGTAGTTTTGGTAGCTTCTTGAATGGTCACATGTCCTATCGCATGAATTTCGCTTGGTCTACTGCTTGGTACATAATTTTTAGATTGTTTCAATTTTAAAAACTCGGAAGGCAATATACGATTTGAAGTCAAGTTGCGTCATTTCATTTTGATGGATAGTATTATAAATTTCCCATCAGGCGTGTGCAATAATACTATTAACAGCATTTCATATAAGCCACCAGACGAGCAGATAGACCACAACTTGAAGCCAAACTTCACGGGTTTTACTTTCAAATACATTCCACGTGAGCGCTTTCCAAAATATGGCACCTAGGGTTGCCATTTTTTAATATACTCAAAACCTGACATTTTTCTGTCTGGTGGGGGAGGGGGGAAAGGCAGACATTAATCACTGACCTAGGCACGGTTATGGCTGCATACGTATATGTTGAAAGATGCGTCAATAAATAATTAAAACTCTATAAATTAATATATTTCTCAATAGAAACAATAGAACCCTTGAGAAAACTAGCCAGTGGCAGCTGGTACTAAAGGACACAAGGGCAGGTGCCCACCCAACCACAAAATCGTCATATTTTGCGTCGGTTAATTATGTGTATAAAAAAAAGTGAAATCTTATCCTATGTTGGACAGGGTAAAATGAAAAGAATGAAAGAATGAAAAGTGAACTTTCAGTAATTTATGAGCGCGAGGACATGTGTGACGTAGATGTAGGTGGTGTTTTGCCACTTTTAGTGTTCATAACACACAACAACTTAAAAAAAGTTTTGACGGAAACATATAAACTGTTGGATATTATTTGTATAACCCCCATATCGACAGCAGAATGTGAACGATGTTTTCCCATCCTCAAACGCATTAAGACTTTTGTGAGAAGCACAATGTCAGAAGATCGACTGAACGCATTTTTACAACAAAGTCATAGACGTCTTTTGCAGCATGACAAAATAGGAGAATGGATTTTATGTACAAAAAATATGCGAGTTCTATTTTGTGCCCACCCTCTTTGATAACTCACGAGCCGCTACTGAAACTAACATCAATGTGGAGCTCATAAAAGTGGAAAAGCATTGTATGAATAGCCGCTGACAACATTTAAGATAGGCAACTCTGCTACGGACAGATTCATAGTAACAAAAGGATTAAAACAGGGATGTTGTCTATCCCCAACATTGTTTAAAATCTACCTCGAATACGCGTTAAAGGAATAGAAGAAAAAATGCAGAAACATGAGCCTACTATTAAATAACACCATCCTGTATACTCTATGTTTCGCAGATTGTCCAACTCAGTATTATGAGAATATTAATTATATGACTGGCAAATCGATTGAGAAATACGAAAATGGGGGTTAGAAGTGAATCTTCTTCAATAAGACCTGGAAATATAAAAGGGAATACAAATAAGACAGTGTGATGAATACAAGTACTTGGGAGTGAAGATATCGCAAGATGGAACACTGGATAAGGTTATCCAGGAGCGTAACGTGCAGGGTAGGAAGGCAATTACTATGCTGAATGGCATCTTATGGGATAGAAACATTTCCAAAGAAAACAAACGTCGAATATACAACACCATCGTAAAGAGTATTATAACATATAGCTCCGAAGTCTGGCCAATAAAAGAGAGAGTATCTAGGACACTGTCAGCTACGGAGGTAAATTTGTTAAGGAGAGCAGCAGGCAGATCCAGAATGGAGAGAGTAACCAACATCACCATAAGAGAAATCATGAAAGTCAATCGAAATATCATAGACGACATCAAAGACATGGTTCGGACATGTACAAAGAAAGCCGGAAGCAACACTACCAAAGCAAGTACTGAAATGGAAGCCATGAGGAAGAAGGAAGCAAGGTAGACTACGGAGAAGTTGTCAAAGTGGCATAAATGAAGGCATGGGAGAAGATCTTTGAAATGGAAATTCCGAACCAGACTAAACAAACAGGTCTGAAATAAAGCAAACTGTATAAATCTTTTGTTTAAAATATTAAAAAATGGTCGTGGTTTCCTAAATTTGTCTTTTCTAACTAATTTGCTCTTTATATTTCTAAACCTATTTCGAATAATGCAATCTTTCACAATTTTTAATCCTTTATCTTCTGTAGACCAATACGAGTCGGCCTGCGGCAGAATATTATGACCAGATAAGATCATGATTCTTAGAAACTCAAGTAAATGGTCTTTATCAATCATGTCTGGTAGATAATAGCTTTGTTTGTTTGTGTGCTTAGAGCAGTACCTACTGACGTCATCAGAGTAACTTGAGAGCGTCTCAGAGTTGGATTTAAGGATGGTACAAACAAACGCGCTCGATTGCAATATAACCTTAATTTTATTATTTACTATTGTCAGATTGTCACAGCTATTATGAATAGGAAAAGTAAAAGTAATTTTCCAAATTAATAAATCTAGACTACAATAAAAATGGATCATATACTAGTATCTACCAAGTGAAGTTTTTAAAATATAATGATCGTTCTTTACATCAATCACATTGGTATCATTATATTATCTATTTCGTGTATATTTGATGCAGTTATAAATCAGATTACATTTACAAACGACAGTTTACAACACGGTGTTAGTGCGAGTAGGTTATGTTGCACAAATTGCTCGGACGTCGGACCGCGAGCAGGAAGAGCAACCTCTTTGTGATCTGGATTTGCTTGCTCTAAACAAACAAACACGCACAAATCATGTTCTAAAATACAAACGCGTAAAATTCCTCGGATCTGCTCGAGATCAGACAAACAACAAACCTATTTCACAATGTCAAATAAATAAAAATTATCTACTGGCGTTTTACTATTAACTTCAATATCTAGTCTAGCAACATTTACTTTTTCTTTAAGTCTCCAAATCACTGTTTGAATCATATTAGACATTATCCTGACTTCTAATATATCACACGTATCACAACATCATGTATTTTAATTTTATACTACTTTCAAATATTTCCCTTTTTGTACATTTAATGATCTATAAGTATTTTTTTTTTAATTGGTACTAGTATGTATTTGATTTTCCTTTATAAAAAAAAATTGTAGTGTGATGCGTTTAAATAACAGTGCCATAAATTATTTGCATATGCTTAACTATTGTAAAACTCTTCGAGTCAGGTTGTTGTCCTAAATTTTGGGACCATTGACCTCTTATTGAAAATATCTCGATCAAATATTTGAATGCTGATAGATGAAAACGAAATAAAATGTAGTTCTTGGAAAAATATATATTAGCTCAAATTAGTTAGATAATGTATACTCGAATAATCCATTCTACTCTAAAACTAATCCACTCTACTCTAATTGCAAACAATGAAAAAATCGAACATAAATTTGTTGTGTAGATAAACAGAAATATTATTTACAAATACCTTTTTTTTAATTTTCAATTGTTCTAAGAACCTGCTATTTATTGGTTTGACTATTAGCTCACAAGGAAGAAACAATGAATGTTTTCTAATTTGTGTGAACAACTGTAGTTTGATATTTTTGAGTAAGCGCATGTGCTGTTGATTCTTGTTACTATGGTAATCTTATTCCGTAGCAATAAAAAATAAACACTACAGTAACAGAGAAATATTGATCATTTCATGGCCTACTATTTTCTTTTTCATACTCAAATATTCTATCCATATTCCACTCAATTATTATTGAAATTATTAAGTAAAGGCTTCTTACCCTATATATTTTTCGCGTAGAGCAACTGTTTCTGATTTCCGTAGTTGTTCCATTATCTCTCTTTCCTAGAATAGGTAGATTGGGAAGACAAGGCGATTCAGTCGGACCTACCTCAAGGTTAGAGGAACTTTCGCACCAACGTAAAAGTCACTGTCCGTATGAGCAGATTCTTCGCACCGATATATGTAGGCCTACGGGAAGTTGGCGCATGCCCACGGCTCGTGTGCCGTTTAGAAATTCGTATAATGCCCGCCATATCATCAAAAGAAAACGTGATCGACTTTCCTTATCAAATCAGCGCACTCCGTTTCCTACTTTCGGCGTTTGTTTTATAATGACGGAATCAAGGCGCGCGATGGATGTTTTCAACTTGCAACTTACTGTCTGGGTAAAAATCGAAACCAGCTTTTTAGACGCTGGAATTATAAACACATGTCTGGCGTGGTAAAAATATTTGTATTACGATTTGAGATAAATGCATAATATGTCGAGACTACATAATAGATAAGTAGGTATTTAATAACAACAAACACGGTTTACTGAAAATATAACATAAACAAAAGGAAATAATCGTATCATCGCTATTGCTGATGATATAAATATAAAGATTTTGTTGGCAACATTTTTTCGTTGTAATTTCTGGCATAGTTAGTTAAACAGAAAATAAAATAAAATTGCTTTGTGTCATATTCTTGAATTAGAATTGGCTACGAAGTATTTTTTTTTGTTCTTTCGTAAAATTACGCAAAGATTTATAATGAAAAACCAGGAATTGCGTATCTTACTGCCACGGCAAAAAATATCTACATAACAAATCTACTCGTGATATCGACAATCAGATAATCTGACGTACTTATTAAAAATTTGTTAACAATCGTTTTGATTAATGAGTAGGTACTTCCTAAAATCATACTTACGCAGTCTCTGATCAATGCTTTACTATACATATATAGAAAAAAAATTCTGTTACAACTTATTAGACATTAGTTTGATCAAAAGCTATAGACCATCTTCACAAAACTGGATCTATTTCCCGTAAAAGTAGACTTTCTCTCTTCAGAAAACTATATACCCAATTTATTATGTCGTAAAGTTGTCATTATTGAAAATTGCTTTCGAAATTATACTGCTAGATAACGGGAAACTTTCTTTAAAATATACTTATTCGAACACTTCCATATGCGCCTTATGTCAATAAACATTTTTTTATTTTAGAAAAGTTGCCGACAAACTTTTTACCTATTTGTAACATCTCTGAAACTGCTGATGTCCGTGCCATTTTATGTTTCGCTTGCAACATATCGAATGAAACGTTTCTGTTGGGATATTGCAACTAAGTGCTGTTTGCGCTAACACGTTGATCTTGCATAAATTTTAATTGGCACGAATATTAGACTCCGCTATATTAAAATGAAATGTTACATTTTAAGTGTCAATTAAAAAATGAATCCAAGATTAACGTGTCGATGTAAAAGAGTCTCATAAAATGAAATACATTTACATCTGAAAAAGGATTTCTATTGTCAATATTAAAGTTTTCAATGTAAACACAATTATCTTCAATATATAAATACTATTTTTTTTTTTTAGTTAAGTTTAGGTCCTTGGTAACATAAATTGGTTTGCCGAAACCAGTTGGGTCTAACAAATTCAAAATATTTATGACACATAGAAGAAAAAAAAATTGAATACTGTAACAATAATATATATTTTTTTTAATTATTAAATGCGCAAAAATAATTTCGCAAAACGTACGTACATTTCAATATGTCAATACTTTCGGATTTCATATCATTTGCAATGTTCTATAACAGGATAGGAACTCGGTAAATAGTTTGCAAGCCAGTTTTCGTAAATTCTATTGCCACACATTTTTTTTTTTGCACGACAGAAGTGGGTTATTACGCGTTAAAGCTAACATACTACAAGTTTATAATAGTTATTCATATTCAGACAAACGAATTTGTAACCGAAGTAACCATAATCACTTTACACAGAAAATCGCACCATCTGACCATAACCTTTCTTTCTTCTGATAAATACGAAAGTACGTGTAGGCGCTTAATTTTGTATAATTAAAAATATTTTTGAAACATCACAACATGGCAATCTCAAATAGTATGTTTTACACACGTCAATAACACAATCTTTTGGGATATTACATTATTTACAAGTTACGGGAAAAAAATAAATACATATTTCATACACATTTCATGTTTAGTGGGATCTATTAAGTACTTGTCTTTCTTCCAAGTATTATTCCATTTATCTTAAAACTGGTTAAATTTTATTCAGGAGGGTATTCCAAACATATTTCAGTTACTTTTCAAAAGGCTTGAAAGGATGTCTTAGAAAATTGACCTTTGGAAGATCGTTATTATGTTCCTTTTTTTCAGTAACCAGTCAATGTTTTTAAGGATTCTTATTGTGCCTTATTCTAAAGAATTATGTCTTGGGAATGTTTTCAAAATTTGGACCTAATCAAGTGTTATGACCAAATTGAAAAATGTTAAAAAATTTTCTGGTTCTAAATATTCTGTCTCACCCAAGAGAACGTTGATTAACCATAGCTTGTATTGTAGAGAGAGAAAAAACTGCCTTAATGTGAATTGAAGTTACTTCAGGACTTTCCGTATTCTTCAAAACAGCTAGTTTCGAATTCCAAATTTCGATTCTGCCTGGTTGTTGTAAGTGATTCGCTGCTTTCAAATCTAAATTTAATAAGGCACTTCATAAAGAATTACAATGGAATAGAGAAAAACTAGTCTCCTTACGTTTAAAGGCAAAAAAAAATGAGCAGTCATTCTTTGTTTACAGCTTTTGATATCTGTACTGTTAAGTTTTAATATTCTCCATGCACATCTACCATAATAAATGATAATTCAAGATTAGATATGTATTAGAGCTAAAAATGTTACCTTTAAAAAATATAGTAGAAAACTCATAAAAAGATTTTTTATATTTCTATAAAGAGCCATTTACTATAATTGCATACATATTTTAGCCATAAATGCACTTCGTAAAAATCAATTAAATATATCAAGTGGATTTTGATTTTTTTTTGTACACTTTTTGAGTAAATATTTTAGTCATCATAGTAAACTTATAGGGCAAAAAAAAAAACAAAAAAAAAACTATGTTGAACTAAATTTACCTTGTTGCAGCCTGTATTAAAGTTTGAAAAAAATAAAATAAAGCAGATGATTATTAGTCTTTGTTATACTTTCGATACTTCCAATGTAGATTGTTTCTTGAAAAAATAATTAAAATTAAAATAGTTTCAAACTTGTTTTTTGTCATTAATTCAGTTTGGACAGAACCATAGCCCATGTGATTGTTTTTACAACGTTGCCAATTGAGTGGCCTGTCGGAATTCCTCGGTAATGCCGAATGTTACTACTAGAGGCAGCACTTAGCGACAATTTTTTC
This sequence comes from Protaetia brevitarsis, assembly GCA_004143645.1. Lineage (NCBI taxonomy): Eukaryota > Metazoa > Arthropoda > Insecta > Coleoptera > Scarabaeidae > Protaetia > Protaetia brevitarsis. The sequence goes on along the minus strand of RXPK01000247.1, from coordinate 776,684 downwards.
TTTTTTTTTTCCTATTTTCAATAGTGCGGGATTATTTTTGCCGTATTTTAAATTTTATTTTTACGGAAATGCTTAAAAAAATGCTGCTAGTTTTACTAAAGAGTCCTTTTTTCGTTTTAATAGGAAAAACTAAACGAAATAAAATTCACAAAGGTTTCTGTACCGATAGGCTACAACTCATTTCGAGGGTCTTAATCATTGAAACAATATTTAATACATCCCCCTCCACGAATCTCCCCCTTCTTCCCTTTATTTTAAAAGGGTAATTAAAAAAAAAATTGTCGCTGAAAATATCATTTTGTCGTTTAAAAAAATTAAAAAAAAAATTCCCCATTAAACATACGATTTTATTTGAAAAAGATTAATAGCAAAAAACGAAAAAATAATTAGTGGCCTAACATTAATTCCTTCTTCGCATAGTATGACAGAAAGCATTTAATTTAACCAATTAAAATGCTTTAGCTCTCCCCTCTGCCCCCTAAAAGTGCTACAAATATTGTTTTATCATTTAAAAGAATTTATTTCTAACTGTCAAAAAGAAAATTTTAAATCGGCTATCCACACAACACACTGGCAAACAAACTATTTAATTAATTTATTATTTAAAAAAAAAATGCACATTAATTTGCCCTTTTTTACTACCCTCTTCCTTCCGCTGATGTCATAAAAAAAAATCCCACTCTAAAAAAATATTTAAAAATATCAATGAACTCAGAACCAACTTTATGATAGTGAAAAAAAAATCGTAAATAAAACTAGCTTCAAAAATATATCTTATAAATTATGAGCAATTACTCATGTCGACATTTAATTAAGCTAACATTTGCAGACGTGTAATATGTTACATAATATCGAACATATCAGCAATATAAAACACACATCAACAATATTCGATTTTTAGCAATAACTTTAGATCTATATTTAGGCGAAATTATCTATATTTTTTCACCTGCCATGTAAATAAACTTCAAATTGATATTATTAATAGCAAGAAGTATTACTGAAACGTAAACGAAGTGTTATATATTATCCTCTCCTGATAACCTTTATGCGTTGTGCAACGTTCACATTATCTTCCAGCGAAAATTTCCACAGCATTGCGCCACCAATAAAAAGGCAACAGAAAAGGATGCCGAAGCCATACGAGCCCACATAGATAACCAATGGCGAAATTAAAAACCTCAGCGTGTTGATCTCGTGAATTGTTTCGCCTGATGCGGCCACGACACGTGATTGTCTCGTGAGTTCAAGTAAAGATAATTGTTGCGTCAATAACTAAACACGCTTGATATGATTCTTATATATAGAAGCGAAATACATAATAAGTTATTATACACCCTTATATTACATTGTAGAGAGCCAGCGTCACGCAAACCTCCACCAACCGTAATTATTTTAATTTGATGGATAACGGTGCATGTTTTTGACCTCTCTTGTGATAATATTTGTTCTAATACATATTTGCAGCACGCTACAAACACGTGTGCATCTACATTTATCTCCATTGTTTGTGATGCAATAGAAATAATTACGTTCGCTGTATACAGTTCTGATCGATTATCTTAGCTTGTAAATGGTTATACATGCATACTTTCTGTTTCGAAGTGACAGTATAAATATTTTGATAGGTACCATAACAAGAATGTTGGGGGAAATTATATTATTATACAAGCTGTTTCTGAAATGATAACTTAATTTTTTAAGGGTAGCAGTAGTCACTAAACTACATTCAACGATTCAACTATAGCATATTTTTGTCTCTAGCTATTAAAATGTAATTGCATTTTTAAAACCCATACTAATATTTCCATATATTTAGTAATCGAAGCAGACCGCTATTCTTTTTAGCTCGCCTCCTAGTTATGCATTGGCGTGCTATTTAACGCCAATGCGTATATGCGCCAATATCAGCGGTACTGGAATAATATAAGGGTAACTTTAAAAATGTACGTCCTAGTCCCCTTAATTGTTGGAACCCTCTCGATTAGAGATAGTTACATTATTATATATAATTTACACTCGGTAAAATAATAATAATAATAGTTTATTTCTCCAACAATAACAGATTACTTATTACAGAATAAATCTTATATTAAATTAAAACAAAACTTATATATGTAAATGAAGAGAAAAACTAAGAATCATTTTGAGTAACATTTAAGTTTTTCTAACAACAAATTTATTTAATGCAATTAAAGTAATATTGAAAAAAAAACGTATGTTCCTGCAATGATTGTTAACACTCCTGCACATTGACAATGAGGGAGTGTAAACATAGCATTATTACGGCTATTTGATCTGGGAAGATAAAAATTTAATAAACCAAATAAATATGGAGCATAAATTCTTCCAGTAATTAATTTAAATACAAAATTAATTTGAGATATGATCCTACGATTGTAAAGAGATATATAGCGAAATTCTTTTATAAGATCATTATAACTGTGATTATGCGAAAGAAATAATGAATGTTTACGATAGTATAAAGTTTTTAACATTTTCTTCTGTATTCCTTCTAGTATTCAACAATATTCTAATTTTGAACGGACAAAAGCATTAATATAAGTTTTAAGCAATGCAAAAATGCTTAGCGATTTGGTAGTTCTGCCTATATAACCCAATATTTTAAATAAATGATTGCATATTTCTAACACATGTTCCTTGAACGTCAATTTATGGTCAGAATCGTCCGTATATAATCTATAATATTCAATATTTGCTTCATTTAAATTATAAGGAAATACAATATGTAGTAGTTTGCTTCCTACCAAATGTCATTACTTTACATTTATTTATATTTAATGATAGGCAGTTACGCTTACTCCACCAACAAATAGCTGCTAAGTCTTCTTGCAGACTATGGCAAGTTAAAGAATTAATTGTCTAAAAAAATTTTAAATCACTTGCATACATAAGACAATTAAAGTAATTTACAACGCTGGTAATATCATCAGAAAATGAATAATAATAGTGTCAAAATATTTATACTGCCATTTCGACAACTGGATGAGGCACCAAAATATCAAAAAAAAGCAAAACTTGAAAAAAAACTTTGTCATATTTTCGCTCATTTTTCAGTTTTTTTTCGAAAATTTATGAAAGTTGTCAAAATGTTTATAAAAAAAAGAGTGTCGGTTGAAAAAAAAAGAAAATATGACGTCCTGATAGTTACATGAATCATCATCTATATTCACAAATTAAATGCCAAAAACGCAAAATTTAAAACAAAAATTTTGATGCCATGTTTTTTTGAAATTTTCAACAAAAAAATCGATACTTATGTTTTTATGAAATTTTTCTTTTTGCGCACACTGTATCTATTCAAATGGTTATATTTTCAGAATGGGAGTAATCGCTCGTGTTTTTTTTTTGCATCTTACAAATCGATAACGTCAACTTAAAGTATATTTAGCATGTGAGACGTCAATACTTCGCCATTGTGACAAAGCTATGATTAGATTGACATCAATTTCTATATTTGGACGGGGTCAAAATTTAATCAGTAAAAAAGGCATTTAAATTTTTATTTGAACAAATGAAAGCACACGTTATATTTAATTCAAAATGCATTTGGGTTATTCTTCAAAAATAACCATTTTTTTAGTGGACATCAAAATATATAATTTTGTTTAATATTTAATATAATTTTACTGCAAATAATTTGCTGACACTAGTTAAGGCCCGTAATACTACAGGATCAAACTGTGCTATTAATTTACTTTTACTTTTACTATTTTTTTCAAAGAAATACAGAAACTTGTACCAAAGGAATGACGCAAATTGGTTTTTTTTTTTTTTGCTAAACATTTATTGAAATATCTTTATAAAATTTAGTTTAATATTAAAAAAAACAATATCCTTCTTCAAAACCCAGAGTATTTTTATTTTATAAAATATAAAATATTACATCCCTTCGAGAAGAAACTGCAGGAGATGACAAAATATTTACAATGTCATCGAAATATATGTTAGATATCTCCTGACGATCTGCCTTAAAACTCTGTTTACCATCCAACTTGAAAACTAGGAGAAACATCCCTTTAACTTCACCATCTTCTTGTAAGTCTGCTTGAGCAATAGCAGCATACCCTCTGGAAAGTAAGTCTGGTCATCTCTATCGAGAGAAATGACGATTTTTGATAAATTTTAATATAGCTAACCACATGTTGATATCACCTAGCCTTTCTCTATTTAGGTAACTTGTATTTCTTAGGTTTTCTGTTTCTAATAACATTTACAAATATCTCCTAGAAAATAACAGCATTTTATGCTGACCAAGGAATGATCTTACTGCTTGTGATACAACAAGAAACGCGAATTCCTTTAAGAAAACTGGGCATACGACAGAAGCTCTTAACTTCTTGCACGCTTATTTCATTGTTTGGTTGAAAAAGGATATTTTTTTACACTTATTTCACTATTGAATATTTTCTGCACTGACACAGTGTTTTGTGCGTCATCTCTGTTGGGTTTCGTAAGCTCCAAACAATCCAGAGGAATGACAAACTTAGCGGTTACCAAAATAAGTAATTTTTAGTAAAGTTGTTTTAATTTGTTTCGTAATAATAATATATGGAAAAAAAATTAACGTTTATGTCTTTCAATTTATCTTTTTTTACTTTTGTATGCACCAGCAGATAGTAGACTCCCTTGGTTACAATGCAGAAGAATGTTCTTTCGCATAAAAACAAAAAAATTATAATTTGGAATTACATTGTTGAGAAACCTTATTTTCTACAATTATTTCTGGTACAGAGTATCAATATATTATATAAAGTGTGATACTTCCCTCTCCTTCTTACAACTGCAGTGGCGTGCTCCGTATAGCGCGTGTAAATCGGTAAAAAAAATTCTACGCTAAAGGATCTGAAGACGCTACGATTTGGGCGTTCATAAAATAGCGAAGGGGTGGGTCGAGTTGGTCGGACCGGACCAGCGGTATCGAGAATTCGCGAAAGACTTGTATATATTTTTCATTCAAGAACAATTACCTATAAAAGTATTATTTATGTAGAGAAACCAATTTATAAAAGTGAGATGAGACAACTGTTATTAAATAAAAATGCTAATCTTTTACCAACTTTTACTTGTTATCTACAAGCAGCAACTATCTGTCATCTATTTAGTGCGGACGTCGACACATAGTCGACATGCATAAAATCACTTACAGCACACACAAACGGATGTAGTTGAGTCACACCTACAATAAGCACGTTATTGATATGAAATTGAAACCAAATGGATTTTGCGGTTAAAAAAAAAGAGAATAAACAAAAGAAAAACATAACTTGTAGGTTCTTATTTTATTAATATTTTAATCAATTAATAATTAACATTATCTACCAGGTACAAACACAATATATTGCGTCTGATTTACATAATTAATATATACAATACACGATACACGCATCATTACAATCATAAATCTTCATTTTAGGGATATAAAAAAAAGAATCATTCATTTCTGATACATAATAGTATTATTACTATCTTACACCACACAAAATTATGACATGATTGAAATGTAATAATAGTAATTATAATTTTGAGCAAATCACAAAAACCTCACCCTAACAATATATATATTTATTATAGTGTTCTAATTTGTTCATGCGTTACGTGATGTTAATAACATTAACATAAGCTTTGTTCGAACAGCTTGTTCCGAAATCGCTCTTCGATTTTATTTTTCGTTTTAGATCTATATGTTGGAACAAGGCAAGAGAATCGTTTTGATTTCAACTATATGCCATTTTCTCGACTTTGACGTTGATCCTTAGTTTATTTATCAAACATATGCATTTAAGTGGAAATCGAATGTAGACTGTTATATGTTTATTTACTACAAATTCACAATGCTATAATATCTATCAGATAAACAAAACACAATTAACTTGTATAAATTATGAATGTGCATTCTCTATTCTATTTGCGATTTCATGAATATTACAAAAATGAATCCTACAAAACAGTATTTATCATTTTTATGAGATTTAATAATAAAATCGATTGTTTTAAGTATGTATGATTAGTAAACGCACGTGGAATCCATTTAAATAAGCTCTCAAAACACACACTACCCCCGCTAAAATCAATTTTCGTATTCTGCTTCTTGAAATATATGATAAGAAAGAATGTATATTGACAGTTTTCGGCAGTACATAGGTTGGAATATATTTATATACATAGATAACTAAGTAAACCTACAGAACACGGAAATTGATTTCTTGGTTTTCACCATTTTTTACAATTGCAATTTATTATCATAGGAACAAGTACTCTTAACAGCTCTAATTCTTATGGATTTTTGATCGATTATTGATCGACTTCATTTGACTATCTGCGGGATTATATACATAAGCATATTTTGTTACTGCTCAATTTGTTCTGGGCTATATAAATGTTAAAAAATTGTCACTACTAATCCTGCACATTGAGGTCTGATACAATCCCAAGTACAGCTTTGCTCATATGTATTAGACATCCTATTATGACTTACTATTAATTTAATGTTTTAACATTTTTTTAGTTTTTACTTAATTTGCAACAGTATCTATGCATACTTTTGGTACACGCACACAATTTTGATGGATTTTTGAGATTCTAAGATGTTTTTTCTCATCATTGCTGCAGCTGTATTAGAAGCACACAACAGTGCAATAAATTCTTTAATAAAATACAATTTATAATATATCTACGTTTATAAATATATTTTTTGTTCATCTTATTTTGAAAATATTGGCGTGTTCCAATACATTTGAGCATATCTGTATACTTACAAATTAAATAAAAACCGATTTTACCAGGTTTGTATGAGACTTGGAAGAATGTGTTTACCATTTCTGCGTGAAATCCAACATCTATTGTCGTATTTTATAAAGGAAATCTTTCTGTAAGTTCACATATGCCACTTTCGAATCAATGTTAAACAATTTTCCACCGTCCTAATGATTATTTGCATCAGTAATGTCAATTTTATATATTTATATCTTATGTAATAATTTCACCAATTACAAAAACTACTTACAAATTTGCTTTCTATTTTTTGGCCATTCTCTCAAAATTGACTTAATTTTTTTTAGGGTTTTGAGGTTAGATATAATAAGGATCCATAGAAATTGTTAATTATTTGAAAATAAAAAGGAAATGGTGCAAAAGATATGCATGGACGGTTCCCATTTTATGTGATAATCATTCAATAAACTTATTATAAAATTATTGCCTAGTACAAAAAAACAGATAATTTTTTATATGTACCTATCTGGTAAATTGTCGTTTACGATATATTTCTTGTTATTTTTTTTTAATTAACCACACCTTAATTAGCTTTCAGTTAAAATATTCATTAGAAAAAATTAAACGATTCCAAATATGCAAAAAATGCAAAAATTGTTAAAATCCATAATATTTCTTAAAATAAATTTATTTTAAGTAAATAAAAACGAAGTAAAATAAAAATCATGTTTCTTTAACGGAGTAATCGCAAGTAAAAATTTAATGATAAAAAACCAACTCGATGCAATGCGTGTCTTAAAAAATAATTTTTAAAATTATACAAAATTAATTTGCTTCACCTAACCACAAAAATGCATAAATCATTCCAACAGCAATTTTATTAAAATCAATTATTTTATTTTTTTTTATTATTTTTAAACGTCTTTTCGTTGCATTTGTAAGTTAATATGCAATAATCAATCTTGTCAGAGTGTCTTTGTGTATTGTTTTCTTTTAAGTACTTAGTTCTTACCACAGCGTCCAACTCGATTGAAATGAAATTGGAAATCGAATCAAGCAAGATTATTGGATATTCTGACGTAAAATGCCAGAAAAAATTATATATTTCAATAGTAGAAAGTGTACAAATTTTGTGATTAATAGTAATCTAGGTAACTAAAATTAATATATTATATATTTACACCTACAATATTGTTTGTTTTTTTTTTTTTATTTTTAATTAATTATATTAATAATAATATCCAAACACATCATCCATCAATCACCATTCGTGCTCAATAAACTACTTAATATATGTATAGAAAAGAATTAATATGTATGTATACATTATAATATTTACAAGAGATGTAATCAACGTATTCTCTTATTTTCAACTATTATAGATAGAGTTAGGCAACCTAAAACTTATCCGCGTCTAAAGCAATGAGTTTTGGGTTGCATACAATTAAAATCTACGATCGTTTATAAATGCAAGAGAAACAAAATATATTTTGATCGATTTTACAGCAAAGACTACCGTTTTAACACATACTTATCACAAGAAGGTATTAGAATGCTACGTACAACACTTTCCCAATGCATGTAGTAGCATTCGGTGCGGGGACAATCAACTTAAATATATATAAAAAAAATTACAGAAGTGCGTCGTTGATCCAGAAATTATGGTCCCAGTATTAATGTATTTGTTCGTAATTCAAATGATATAAATTAAGTTGTATGTCGGAAGTACACCGTCTAGTGGTTCAGTTTATGATTGAGTAGGGAAATTTTTGGAGCTATGAGAGTTAAAACTGCAAAATTTATGAACGAATTCGAAATACTAATAATGCCACTTTTCTAACATGAAGAGATCTAAAATAAAATTTTATAAAAATAGTGGTTGCAAGATATGTTTGTACATTTCTGGTACACTAATAATATAAATACTGTTTTATATACATACATAGCTGCGTTTTATTGTTATTGATACTATTTAGCGTACCAAAATGAAAACTAGAACCTCTAGACGAATTTTGGAAAAAGAAATACCATTACATATACACTTGGAACACACAACGGCGTCAATAAACATATTTTAAATAAATTGCAAATATAAGCAGTAACAAAGACTTTATATAATAAATTTCTGTTCGATCAATTTTTTTCTACGAATCGTCATTTATCTACAACAATATTATTATATATATAATAAAAATTATGTACAAAACGCGCTGAACCCACCTGTGTTTCTTCTTTAATGTACACATTATCATCATACAACAATTTAACAATAATAAAATCAGATACAACACCCTTACTATATCTAGTATGTACCTATTTTCGAATTAATGTTCTCTTATTTTACTCCTTATCTATTTAAATTATTTTATTTACTATCTATATTTATATATATCTTTCATATCGTATGTATATTAATATTATGCATATATTATTCTATTAAATAAATAATTTCTTAAATGGAAAATAGTCGATAATAATTGTAATTAATAATAGTAGATCAGTCTGATGGTGGTGTAGTAAAACTTTCTACGTAAGTAACTATCAATCAATAAAGTAGATGTCCCATTCAAAATACCTAAAAACTTCTTCTAAACTCATGCCTCCCTGTAGAACGGGTTGACACCTTTTATGGGTAGCGCATGGGCTTCAGTATTGAACACCCAGTCATCTAACGAGAGCAAGCTATCGTCGGAGAATAGTAGATAAAGATACTGAAAAAAAAAAAACGAATGATAACGGGTTACATATATACATCTATAGTACATTCCACCAATTCTTGACAGTATGGAGCTTATGAAGGTACGCACGTTGCTGTCAAATCTACTTATCGGAAATGTCATTATTGGGCCTAGGAGTTTTAATGAGTATTTATCAGAAATAAAATTTAGCAAAATCATATATTAATTATTATTAAACATTTTCAGCAATAAAGAAAATAGTATATTTCAAACCAAGGGCGGAAAGTGTTCTATTGCAGGCCGCGGGCAAATATTACAAACCGAGCCGAAAACATCTTCCCCTATATTTAATCTTGTTTTTTCAAATTTTGAAACAATTAGAACAAATACGGCTTCATTTTATGGTCCTTTAAAATTCCGTGTATTGAATCCTTTGAGACTCCTGATTCCAAAGAAGCTTGTCTCAACGATGCCATCGGAAATGCTCGAAAATAAGCCATAATGGCAATTGCCGTATTATAGTTATTGACAATAGGTTTTCTTTTTTGGATTGTAGTCCTGACTGTGCCACTGTTTTTAAAACCAAAATATATCATTTATACGTTTCAAAGCAGTTTTCTGCAAAGAACCGAAATATCTCGAAAACAAATGAATTTACGTGGTATAGAGATCCCTACATAAATTTTAACTAGAATTTTAAGAGCAATTCAAAAATATAAAAATATACAGGGTGTTGCATTTAAAATAAGAACATTAATGTGACAGCCTGTATAACTGAAACTGCTAGAGACTTGTGCATATTTTGCTGGACTAAAGCCAAATCCATATTAGTATATACTACCATTTTCAAAATTTCTGGTGAATAGTTTTCAATATATGTATAGATCGCTGACATTCATGGTGCAACACAATGTATAAAATAGAAAAGATAACAAATATATTACTTATAAGAGCTAGTACTGCCTAGAATTAGTGGAACAAATTATATTATCGAGAGTTTCTCCAAGATAATCAATATCATATTATGTGACAGGCCCCCTAGCGGAAAAAAAAAACATCTGTCAAGTGTCAAATAATACACGATATAAATCAACGTCCAATCAAATACATTCGAGAAATTTTCAAAGAATGCTTTAGAATTGAATGGCGTTATGCAATAGGAAATCAACCCTCAAAACACACACATTAAATTAGAACCTAAAACCTACCTTTAACGTCTCCGCTAAGAAAAAACTTTGTTGTACATCATCTTGGACCGGTTCGTCAGCATAAACATTCTTGATTCCCGTGTATCCACCAGGTACTCGACAATGCTTTTCCAAGCCTAAAATTTCAACGTATTACAATCCCGAAATATGTAATAAAACCGCAGATCAAGATTTCACATCTAATTGATAATTTTACTAACCTGTACTGCTTCCCAACCCCAGTCCCTATATTTCTGCTCCTTAGTCAATCGATACATATAGAAGTAAGACTCTATAACTTCCGGTCTAAGTATGTAATACTTTTCGGTGCTTTTTAACGCTTTTGCTTCTATGCCATCGGTGAACCTAAACGATTCTGGTCCCAATTTAGTGTTCGACCGGTGATATGATTCGCGACAGGTTTCTGTGATTTTCTTGGCCACTTCTGTGTACTTATCGGACACTTCGTTCTTCAATGTGTGAGCGCCCAAAGCTAGTAGTCCTCCTATAATTTCGTCAAGGAAAATTAATCGCTTGTGGAGAAAAACGGATTTTCCTGTACATACCTGAAAAGCATCCTAAATGGTCCATCTTATGTTCGGGCCTATCGAATTTCAACTCCGCGAAGTAAGTCAATCCCCCTTTGGACGTGAAAAGCATATGTTGCATCACCGCTTGCATGGCGTCGTCATACATCTGTCTCGCCTCGTTGTCCTCCTTATTCGATTGTATCCAGGCCTTCAGAAGGTATTCGAAAAAGCTATCACCCAAAGCACCCATGGACATGTGATCTATTCAGATAAATGGGAATAGCAAAAAGGTGTTAAAGCTTTAAATCTGTAGTACAACTTACGTTGTCCCCACGTCCCTGTTTTCGGATTTAAGTAATTCGGATATAGTCCTTTGGGCTTCTCCAATCCTTGCAGGAATTGTCTGATGTGATCTACTTTGACTCCGGAAAACCGGATTTCCGGTGACGTCACTGAGGTAGGCGAATTCTAAGTGGAGGGTGCCGAATTCCGACAAGATGCTAGAACCTCCGCTGGCCCAACCATAGTTCTTGCTACTCTAAAATAGGAGGATTAGTTTTGTTATCCTCAACAGAAATGAATTTTACAACGCAACGTCTGCGTGAACACCTAAATACTTACTCCTGTTTTCAGGTTGACCAAGGCGTTGGGAATGCCCGTCGGGGTTTGGAAGGCCGGCAGTAATTTATTGGCGATTTGGAGCGCCTTATCCTTGAAGATAACGTCTCCTGTGAAGGCGAAACAGGTAAGCAGGCCTCCGATGAATCTAATATTCATCTCGAAAACTGACACATCGGCAGACTGCGCAAAAACATAATCATCAGGTAAGTATTTATAAATAAAAATATTAACACACCACTCAAAAATTAAAGTGGATATTTTAAACAAAAATGAATTTTTAGCATGTTTGTTGAATGTCTGTTTCAATCAAACAACCTTCATTCGTTTTACAAGTACATCTTATTTTCGATAAGGGTATTTCAGAGCATTTTAAAGTAAGTAGCTTCTCCAAGCAGATGGAATGGCCTTGAGGGACAATCACCAATAATTTGAAAAGTGGATGGCTTCTAATTAATGAAATAGACAATTTGGTTTGCATCAAACAGTTTATCGAAAATTCATATGGTGACTAACTACATTTACTGTTTCTATATTTCAGAAAACATATGACAATGTTTCAGAGAATAATAAGTAATATAGAATAAGCTCTCAATTAAAAGTAGTGAGAGAACTAAATAAATGTGGATTGGAAATAAATACGAACAAGACCCAATATTTGATAGTGTGGAAAAGAGAGATCCACATTTGCATATACATGAAGAAGTCTTGAAATCACAACAAAATACAAATTTCTTGAGATAAGACCGCTTTACAGTTTGCATTTTTTTCTTGGAATGGATGGAAGGATGGGGAAACAAAATATTTATATTAATAAATGTTATGTAATCTTTATATGTATTCGAACAATATAACTTGACAAATTCATGGAAAGACCTTTAATGAGCAGCCACCCAAGAAGAAGGCAACACAGCTCACAGGAGACACCTGCTAGGTCACTGGATTCAATGGATTTAGGTCAACTGAGTGCAATTTTACTTGCATTGCACGGAATAGAACACTATTTTTAAGGCCGCTTTACAGTTAGCAATTTTTCTTGCATGCAATTTTTATTGCACGCAAGGGCTGTAAAGCGGCCTTTAGAAGATCGCCTAATAAATCAAATTTGGAAGTAAGCGTTCTGCTTTATGAAAAAATAAATGTTTGAAGTGAAAGTCTTAACGTAAGAGATCCATACAATGATGACATTGTGGTCGTTTTGGGAAACTGGTTCAAGGTCACAGAAGGGGTCAAGTCCAACTTGTTTAAATGGAATATGAGCTTTTTCTACCAAATTATCGCAATAATTTCAAATCGAAGCAGAAAAGTGTTCATATGGCCGAATATCAGAGCTCTACTATGAAAAACTGTAAGTAATACACAAAATTGAGTTTCTAGAAGATTAATAATGTATGATTAAAATATTCTAAAACAATAATCATTTAGAAACACTTTGCCAATTAAATGCACGAAATCTTAACCATGAACCTCAATACACTTCTGAACTCTTCTAATGAATGAATAATTAACTGAAGTTTTTGCGGCAATTTGTGCGCATACATCAATTAACCTGCTGCGTATATTCGACTACTTCTCATAGCTAATCATAGCATCATACATGTTTTTATTCTGGCTTGGCTGAGAAGAATAGAACGAAAATAAATTTAGATTATCCAAAGCTTAATGTAACTAAAAAATTGAATGCTTATACCTACATATGTAAGTACATCACGTATTGTATGAATACCAACTTGTAATGAACGCCAAACCAAGCCAATTATAGTTATATGCCTGTCCCTATAAATGCCATTGAAATGGATATACCTGTCTTAATGCAGCTGCCACTGGTTTTTTGTTATTTTTTTTTTCTTACTGCATAGAGAGTAAAAGCAGGTCCATACAGTTGTCACATCTTGCAGTGGAAGCAAGAGAGGGTCTTAAGATAAAGAAGATTGGAGTGGGGTGTAAAGGCAGGATTACATTTCTACATATTCTGTTGTAAAATATATTTATTTACTTTAATATGAATAATATTCAACATAAATCAAGAATAAAGCAATAAACGTATTAAATTTCGTTGCCAGTTGAGCTCGACTAAAACCCACGATGGAATCCATTCGTTTTACGACCGACAATAAATTCTTCCGCTGAATCCCAGAGTTGAACTACCGACCGCGCGCTGCGTAATAACAAGGCCGCAGCACAAGGCGAAAAGAACGTTAGAGGAAACAAAATAATAGTAAAAAAACAAAACAAAAGACGTATGACGCACCTGTTCTCGGTACTTGAGTACAACGGACGGTAGTCGTAAATAAAACGCTGCCCAACCGGTAGATGGAAGCAGTATAGCCTTTAATAGCGCACCCAGAAAGGGAAAATCGTTGCAAGACTTGTCCGACGATCGACGATATCTAACCTCGATTTAATAACAGCAAAAAGAAAAGCTCACGAGACACGCTGCCCCATGTCACCGCAAAACCCGTGAATGCCGGATACCTGACATGGCGGTACGTCCAAACGGTTTTACTTACGGCAGTTGAAAAGGAATATTTCTTTTTACAGGAACAAAGTTTTTTTTTTTTTTGGTTTCGTTCCAAAGAATAAATGGGAAAAAAGTTCTTACAGAAACGTGTACCAGGTGAACGAAAGAAAAGCAGAGATTAAATTGATAATAAAAACGAAACGTCCGCCAGATGTCGCCCTTTTTCTTTGGAGCCGCTTCATTCGTGAAGGAACACGACCCAAAGATGCTTAATTATTTTATACCTCCTAAAACACGACTCGGTTAAAATTTATCGCATTTGTTACTCCATCGGACCTAAAAACAAATCTGTCCACGTCCTCCTGGGATCTCCCGCAATCGGATGCCGAGCTATGAGATACCTATGCGACAGGGTAAGTAAGGTAAGGGGAATGGAACAGAGGTGCTGGTTTCGTATTACGTAAATAAACCCCTCCAACGAAAGGAAGGTATCTGGTTACCGATTTCGAGTCTCTAAAATGCGGAATTGGGGGGATCTTCCAGGTTACTTTGATCTAAATATGACAACGATACGGCGAGAAATCTGAACTTACCTAAGATGCTTCGCAGTTAATGAAAAAGCTTTTAGTGACTTATATATCTTGATGGATCGAACGACGGGAAGCATATTTTCTTTGCTTTGTCGCTTTGGGGAAATTTGGGGGAGTGAATTTGAGGAGTGTAAAGATGTCGTGATTTTCTTGAGATTTCTAATAAATAAGAATTATATAAGACATACCAATAAAATGTGTAACGTAACGTAACATATTTATTGGCAAGAATTGATATACAAAACAAAAGAAATTTAACAAACAAACAAACAAAAAATTGCCAAAAAGACTAAATCGCTTCCCATAGTAATGGGATTGGCGTTCTTCCTTTAGCCTCAATGAATATAAAATATAAACAAATGAAAGAAACGAAATAGGATATTACCCAAAAAAATCCTTAGTTTAGCATATTTATACTGCTATGGATAGGCATCCCGTTTTTCGCGTGTGTATTTTAAGTTGCATATTTTGATGTGTGTAATTTCTTTCGACCTGAATCAAGTTACCGAGAGTTTTCACAAATTTAGATTTTATTTTTGTATAAATTTAGGTAAAGAGTTTATTATTTGATTTAATTTATTTAGTGTTAAGTTGTTTTTTTTAAATTAATTCCTTTCATTTATGTGTCTAGCGGTTGCTAGTTCGATTTAACGCGGATTCTACTAGATTTTGTCGGTGAAGTTCGTGCGTTTGCATTGTACGTTTTTGTTAGAAAAACAGTTGTAGAGTTTTGCAAGCAGTTCCTTGGTCGACTTTTAACGTGAGTAGACGTATTTTTGTATTTTATTGTTGCCATTGTGTAATCCATTTTGATTATAGTAAATTTCGTTTCGTTTCTTTAAGAATTTTGTCCATCAAGGAATTCATTTAGTAATAATTGTTAATATATTGATGTGTGCACATTATAGATATAAGATCATTTATTATTTTTGTGCAGGAAGATATATTTTAGTTGTAATTTTCTCATTTTAAGTTAAAGAGTTAATTTTTCCGTTTTTCTATTTTGCTGATTCATTTTCATTTTATCAATCACCTCGTTTGGGTGAGTAGAAGCATTGTGCTTGCATTTAGTTTTTCATCCTTGTTATTTACTAGAAATTGTCCACGCTTAATTTAGTTTATTTTAATTTGTTGAAACCACGTGGATTGAATTTGTAATATTTAGGATTATCTTCCTGAACAAACTAATCTTTTGTTTTGTATAGGAAATAGCATTTGTCCTATTGTAATTTAGAATCAAATGCAGTTTTTAATTTAGGCCAGAACCTTCAGTTCACGGTTTTTTTTTTTCTGCATCTTTGTAATTAAACCCATTTTAAAAAATAAAATTTGATTGTTATTTAACGTCGTTGGGTTAAAAATTCTGTTCTTTTATTTTTAATTAAACCTTTTCAATTTTTCGGGTAATTAAGAAAGTCAGATTCTTTCACTCACAATTTACTTATCGTGGTTAGATTCAAGTTTTAATTCGCGAGGGTAACTCTGAGGTTAATGAGTTCTTTTACGCCCTTTCGAAATTTTTTCCGTTGAGCTAGCTAATTTAATTTTCTTTTCTTTGTTAATTTCATTTTGCAAGTTCATTTAATTCAGTCAGTACACAGCAATACGTATAATCTTCATAAATATTAGTCCGAGACTGAAAGGGATTTTGACTTCTCATAAGATTCTTCCAAAATCGTATGAGATGGATGGGGAACCAAAATATTTATATTAATAAATGTTGTATGATCTTTATACTAGTATTGTAACAATTCATGGAAAGACCTTTAATAAGCAGCCACCCAAGAAGAAGACAACACAGCTCAGAGGGAGACACCTACTGGACTCTGTATGGTATTTTATCATTAAATGTATACTGCAGGTTTTATAACACTGAAATAATCAGAGTCGTAATTAATAAACCTTGTTTCCGCCATTTTTTACTTGGAAGTCATTTCGAATAACATGCTTCTTACCGTTTTTAGGAAGACTACGAGCAGTGTGTGATTGTAATGACTAATTTTGTAGACGATATGTTCTTGACGTGGGGGCTTCCAGAAATAAGAATCACAGGCAAGAAGTTAATTCCATTTGATTAATTTAACAAAACCGATAAGTTTAATTAACAAAGTGAGCATTGGCGTTGTGATGGTAGTACGCCCAATCATAATCTATGAAGCAATAGCCTGGCGGCAAAAGCCGCAATAAGCCAAAGCCACAGCAAAACTTACGTCCACTCAAAATAGTGTAGAGAAGACGAGGAGACAGTTGAGCAGAGTTGCCCTGCTGCAACAAGGATCAGGTATGCAAACTTTGGGAAGGTTGACTCTTCTCCTGAAGACCTGGAAACAGTATCATTCAGCAAGATAGTGAGCTACCTTAAGGGCCTGGATTTGTTTTGGATGAACTTTAAGACAACATTCGCTCTACGAAAGACAGACCGTAGTGGGCACAGTGGTCTTACTAACTAACTGTAATAATCAAAACGGCAACTCCCATCACGCCATTACGGGTTGATCCTTTCAAAACAATCCAATGCGGGGAATAACTAAAGATATGCTCTATTAATTTCAAATATTTTTGTTTCTCGGAAATGTTACTTGAAATATACCAACAACAAATAGATAGGAGAAGATATGATTGGGAAATAGGAGTGGTTTTGCCCATATATAAAGGAAGAGATAGCGAAGAATTACAATAATTATAGTGGTATTACGTTACTGTGTATGGCACTAAAAATATATGAAGTAATACTAGAACAAAAATTAGTTAAAGAAGAAAGATAGAGACAACACTGATAGGGTTTCAAAGTGGATTTAGAAAGTGACAAAACTGCATACCATATTCACAGTTAAACTGGTATAGAAAAGGAATTAAATAGCAAATCGAAAGCATTTATGGCCTTTAGAGATATAGGAAAGGATATTTTATAAAGTCTAAAAATATAAAATATGGAAAAATCTATATAGAAAAGGAGAAAACCAAAACTTTATGACAATGGTTAACGGTTAAAGATGATTTAATGGGAAAAGCAGCCAAGGATTGATAAAAAAAAACCATTCCTTATTCACATGTATTCTAAGCTTTCGCTGTATTTTCAGCTTCATCAGAGAACAAGATTAAAAGCTGAATGATGCTGAATCGTTAACCATTGTCCTAACGTTGTGCAGCCAGAACGACCACAAAACCAAAAGTTTAAGTTTATGAAGAAAGTAGAAACTACCTAAAACACAAAAACATGGAATCAATTGAGTACGTAGCGAATGAAATATTAGAACAAGGAGGTGTAATGGCCCCACCTTATTTAATATATTCATGCGTGACTTTGTAAGGGAAAACGCACCAAAATATTATATATAGGATACAGATATTTGCATGTATCAATAACAGAATGCGCATACGCAGACGATATAGTAATTATGGTAGAAAAAGAAGACATATAAAGTAAGTAGCGAATATGGAAAGACGCAATAATGAAGAATAGAATGAATATTAATACCGCGAAAACCAAGATCATTTTTTAGTTGCTATGTAATCCAATAAACTAGTACACACAAACAAAAGCGAATCCTGGGTATTGATAAGGGACATAAAAAGCAAGATTCAAGCTCTAGAAATGAAATATTTGGGAAAAGTTAGAGGAGTAACGTTTTGGAACAGGATAAAAAAACACAGACATTAAAGAAGCATTAAATTGCAGTTGAGATGGTGGAGGCTCATGAAAAGAATGGGAGAAGAAATACCAGCGAAATGTATATGAGAGGCCAAGATACATAGGAAAGAAATAGGGGTAGACCAAGGAAGGGACACAACGAGACTCTGGAAGCAAAAAATATTTTTTGGCAAGCTAAAATTGAACCCAAAGCATGACTTCGATCCACCAACCAGAAACCTATATACAGATTGGTACAGAGTACTGGAATGGCTTTGAATTGGAGATTAATTACAAAAAGTTAAGGGAGTACAATATTTCCGAACACTTCAGCTCAGACGGCTCCCACAACAAGAAACACCTTCATATATATAGTTTTACTCACCAATGAATCCACATCTAATTCGTTGGCAACCCAATCTCTGCCCTGTTTGAACTCTTCGTTCATCCCCATTATATACAGGGTGTCTAGACCGTCCAGGATCGTGGCTCCAAGTGGCATACTGCCGAATATGCTCGCACTGTGCCCCCGCTTGCTGATGGGCCTTAACTCGTTCTTGCCCCAAGCGTACCTTACGTAATTGTCCCATGCGTGTTTCATCATCTATAAAGAAAGAAATTGCAAAATTAAGTTTGGACATTTTAATTTTATGTATTCTTTACACTTATACCGTAGCCGACAAAATTTAACTTTAGTATAAAGATCTTATACTATGCATAAAATAACCTGCGAGGCTGTAGGAAGAACACTTATCGGTGATACAGTCTTTTTGACAATGTACATACTATCAGGCTTGTAGTTTTGTCAATAAATAATATAGTATAGTATATGCGCCGATGTCAATTGAGAAATATATATATGACTGCTCTATTTTTTTATCTTTTCTAATGTCATTGCGTCTGCGCATATCTTCGTAAATTTATTGTTTGTGCTTATATAGCTATAACGACTACTTGAATATTGTTCTTCAGTATTTATTGCCACACAGTATCAACGTTTTTTATTGGATGAAATATATCTGCGTAGCGAGATAAATTCATAAAGATCCGACCACCCACTCCTAGATTTCATCGTGTGGTTTTTAATTGGAATTTTCCTCTTGGACACCAGCGATCATCAAGATTTTTAATCTAATTGAATACTTCCTTTTCGTGAAGAGAACTTATGGTAACTGTGATACATATATTGTGTTAATAAAAATTCCTAAATGTCTAACTTTTGCTGTGGGTGGTAGCGTTTAAGAAGAATTTCTCCTAGTTCCTTATTTATAGTAGTGTCTTTGTTAGGAGAGAGATTTGTTAATTTTAGGATTTATATTTTTTCCTAAAATTAATTAAAATTTAAAAAATGCTAACGTTAAACATTTCTTTCATGTCGTGAGTTTTCCAAATATTATTATTTATTCATTATCACCATTGACTTTAGTTAATTTATTAATTAGTGTATGTTCAATATAATTTCAAAGCATTATTGATCTAAATTTTTATGCAGAATGCATTTTAAATCGTACATTTAGTTGTTATATTTTTTTTACCTGCAGTTTTAGAATCTACGGCAAAATTATGTAATATATTCGTTAAAAGCTGAAACAATTTGTTTTTCGAACAATTTCAACAATAGCACGTCTTTCATTTTGAATAAACATTTTTGCATGAATTTAAAGTTTACCCCCACTGTTGATTTTCAAACAATGGCGTCATCGACAATTTTAAATGACATCTACCGATTTTTTTTTTAATTTTATGGATCATTTAATTGATTTACCATCAAAATTTGAACAACTGCCATAATAACAAGTATCGAAAAGAAGTCATTTTCAGTGTGGAATACGTAACTTTTATTGATAACTTGAGCTGCGATTTTTCATCGGGAATACAGTGTCGTCGAATTTGTGGGGACAAGTGAGACGGTATTTTTGTTGTTATTTATTAAAATATTTTTTTTCAAAAAATTTTAACAATTCACTTCACTATACCGGCACGAGATGTGGATCTATTTTTATTTTGATAATGCGTGTTTAAGAGGTGTGGGGGGAGTTAAAAATATGTCATTTATTTGGGGGGTTGCAAACGACTATTTTCTTTCAAGCTTATAATTCCAAAGAAAAAAGGAAACAAGGAAAGAATTTTAAGATAAACTTGTAGAGGAATGTTATACGGATTTTAATAGTATTTTAGTTAGTATTTTTATTACCTAGATAGAAAATATCAGGTTATAATACCAGATAAGAAGATGAGAGACAGGTACTTCACTAAGACTCAAACTGGTATACAAATAGCTCTAAAACGGACTACGGCGTTGGAGCTGGAAAAGCCTAAAAAGGCTCTTTCGGTAAGCTTCAGCAAAGACACAACGGTGTTCCAAGCTGAGGTCGCTATTTTCTCTGACAATCAGTCCACACTTAAAGGGATTAGTTCCATAAGCGTGGACTGGAAGCTTATTTGGAACTGTGTAAGCGCCCTAAATGAGTTGGGCACCCAAAGGAAATTAACCTTAGGCTGGATCCCTAGCGACTACCATCTAATCTAATCTAATGCCATTTTTGCAGATATCTACTTTTAAAACGATAAAAATATATGGCTTCTATTTTTCAATCAAGTTTTAAACAATTTTTTAAGGTTATAGTGGAAATCTGGCTTAAAGTACGCTATTTTAGAAATCCATTATTCCTCAACGATTTTAGCTAATGCAACAGATCATTTTAATTGCATATAATGACCCAAAATTCAAATTTGAGCCGTTAGCTTGACAAGAAAAAAAATATCTTGACTTTGTACTGGATCCTGATTTAATACAATCATTATTTCTTTATTAAAAAATGTATGTACTTAACAGTTATCCAAAATAATTCACAAATATCGTGTTTAATAACACCGCAATGGGCCAATTAAAATATTACTTTAAAAGCCTTTTTTTCTTTAAAATAAATGACATATTTTGATTTGTGACTGTAATAGAATCTAGCAATTTGATTAATATTTAAATCTGAGTGTAAGTTGCATTAAATTGTTTCTTTTATAAAGAAAATAAAAAAATAGGGTTCTAGCATTTAGTAACAACTAATATTAATAATAGAATAATATGAAACACAAATCTGTGTCTAATTGAATTGTTTACTTCAACCAAATTTTTCTTTTTAACCAACAAAATTTATCTTAATTTTGTTATTGTTCAAACAAAGCCTGTTCGCCGATATTTCAATGAAAATTGTTGTTGAATTTACCATTGTTGATCGAATCAATGCATGCATTTTTCTGAATGTAGATTTCACGCGTTCTAAATAAAAGAAAACAGCACCGAGTTTCATGAATTGAAAATAAATTTCATTTATCGTTCGTTTGTATTCTGTCGACAGTATAGACTATACGATTTATGAAACACATACATAATTATATTCTTCGCACTTAAGATAATCTAATACAGTTGATACCTTTGCCCCGATTAGAGTTTTAAACATGTTGTTCAATAACAAATTGAACAATTTTAAAAGGTAATATTGTACCACTTTCTATAAGAAATTATATTCACAAAAAAGTTATTTTCATGACACACATATATTGTATAAGTTCATTATCATTATATAGGAGAATTCCCAAGTGTATTCCACAAACTTAGACTTTACACTGACAATTATTATCGTAAACAGAGCATCTACCCACAACGGATTACAACGCTTCTATTTGGATATTAAAACACCATTTATGTGTACTCTTGTATATAGCCATGAGTCAACAGTGTTTATCTTAGGCTAGCCGCTATCACGTAACTTACAATATAATTTCCAAGAAAACAGAATACATAATATATAAGAATAAATGAGAGGAGACTGGTGTGTAAAAAAGATTTTATTTTAATAATAGGGTGTTATTAATATAATTGTATGTACAGTAAGAGTAACGTATTAATATAATACAGAAACGATGTTCAAGTTTGTTAAAGAGTATAGAGATGATACATATAAAACTATGTAGTATATTAATAATGTATTGCAGAAGAATGAATAAAGATGGAATTATATACAGATGAGTTAAATTTTGTATATAAATAAAACAGAAAGATGATAATGCAGACGATTTAGAAGTCGTGCAAAGTGTTATCTCTGGTTGGATGCAAGACTTTCGGAATTCGATAATACCTCCTTGATTTTTTCTCTACGTTCGATGTCAATATCATCTCCAACTTCACCTTCTATTCTGTTATAAGGAGGAGGTTCCACGGAAACAGATTTGGGCGACACTGAGTTCAATCTTTCCTCCACCACATTATGCTGAGGTGCAACTACTTCAATCTCTTTTGTTGAATTAAACGCTGAAGTAGCGTTTTCCTTCTCCAAATCGTCCAAATTCTGGATAGACCTAGCGATTTTATTATACATGACGGACCCGTCTATCGATTGTTGATCTAAAGTGATTATAACCGGCCCTTCTAACGCCAACTCCCTCTGCGGTACTGGCTCCTCTTTACCCTTATAAACCTGGGGGTGGTGTTTGGATAAATATACTCCAGTAACGGCCATGACCATCACAATAGACACTAAACCAGTGGCGGTACCCTTTCCCATTCTATTTCTGCTTCGACAGCGTAAAATTAGAAGAAATTGACACCGCTCTTATTGCGTGAATGTAGTCGAACAACGCTCACTGCAGAACTGAGCTTTAGCACGCCAGAAGACGCGCTCTTATTAAAGCGGTGACCAGCGGCGCGTACATCACATGCCGCTTCTTATCTCCGAAGAGAATATTCGCAGTGTCCGTGGGGGATTGATCGGACCATCTGGGTGACCTTGAGGATCGTGTATGACGCGATTTTATAACGATAAGAGTTTGTTTGAAATCGTTGTGACATCGAAATCCACCCTCAACTGTTTATATATATGCGGGCTGAAGTAACCGCAATTACGTTATCCACTATAATTAAAAGTGAAGTGTCTATTCGAAGTTTTGCGAGTAATCGTATAAAATCGGGTAATGTTACGAATAAAAATGTAAATTCTTCGGTAATTAAGTGACATGCGTCTGCTAGGAATAAAAATGTTCCTGTCTGGTACCACTATTTCATATTGTCAGCAAAATAATAATATCTTATAGTCAACACTCTCTCCAAGATCATTAATAAACGCAAAAAAATAGTGGTCCTAAATTGGACCCTTGAGGCACACCTCAAGATGTTATAGTATGGTTCTGCGATATATGTCTGTTGAAAGTTACGTAGAAGGATCTGTCTGATAGACAAAACTGCAAGAATTTCAGCAATAAGCTACATCACTGCTCTTAACAACTGGTACACGGACGGATCCAAATCTATCCAGGGCACAGGAGCCGGTATCTCCATAAGCCTAGGGAAGCATGCAACGGTCTTCTAGGTAGAGGTATTCGCCCTTGCAGCCTGTGCAGAAATGATTGCAAATGGGGGCTGCATGAGGAGAAAAATAATGACTGACAGCTAGGCTGCTATCAAAGCAGTCTCGAACCCTGTAACTAAGTCAAAACTAGTTAGAGACTGCAAACAATCCTTCAATTCACTGGCGCGAGACTACACGGTGAGAGACACCGTGATCAGAGGATCTGGGTGCCGGGATATGAGGATAAAGGGCAATATAATAGCCGACGAACTAGCCAAGGACGGCTCTTAAAGGCACTTCATAGCTGACATATAATGACTCTGATTTGGGCGATTTGGACTTGGCTAGATAAAGGAAGTACAAAGAAATGGGGGTCGACTCTTTATTTATGAAAACAATATCAATTCCCAATACCCGTGCTCCACCTAAAAAGGTACTACCATGAGGCTACTATGTCTAAGTACTTATATGGGTTCCATAACAATTGAAATGATCCTACTCTAACTAAATAACTTCCCCATGATTCTTAATAACAAAAATATAGTACAGTAGCCTCGCGACCATATGAATACTACTTTCGAGAAATGATAAAATATGTGAAATGTGATTAGTTCACATAATCGCGAGTCTACTGTAAATCAGTCAGCTATCAGTTATTATTAAATGCGCCAATGGAACGACTTTCGTTATCTCCCAGCATTCGCCAAGGACACTGATTATATATAATATACTTATATAAAATCAATGACCACGGAGTAAGGGAAAACCATGGCAAAAACCTTACTCTGGGAGGATCTGGGAAGAAGTCCCAGACCTTATTACTGATGGGTCGACTGAAGGTCAACTCCATACTAAAGCGCTAACAGAGGATGGCGATGGTAGATTCTTTTATAACCTACTCAGACGCAGCAAGAACGAAGCTGAAACATTAGTGGGCTGGTAGCTGGACACTGCCCCTGCAAAAGCATCTATACAACGCAGGTCGAGTAAGCGAACCATGGTGCAGAAGATACGAGTTCACATATAATCTGCACATGTGAGGAATTGAAACTACTCAGACACAAACATTTCGGGGAGGATCTATTGGAGCCTACGAGGGTTCTCAAGTTTCCACTGGACAAGATACTAGGCTTTATAGAAAACACCAAGATGCTCGAGTGGAAGTAAGAGATTTAATAGGGATGGTGACAATGAGCACCTAGCTCAAGTCCCTGGACTATACACTGTTGAAAATATTACGGTGTTGGCGTTAATTTTGCGCTAGTCAAATATTTTAGTGTTGATTTTTCCAAACTTTGCCAGACGAGTTGACTACGCGTATTTAATAGAACAGAAATTACTAGAATTTCGTGTGAATTCTTTGTTCAGTATGAGGATTGACTATTTTCTAGACATTCAGAAGCCGTCAACCAATCAGATTTTTTTCCTCGGATAGAATATAGAACCCCACCTATTCTAATACAGTATTGCATTATACGCACCACCTGCATTGCACGTGTATCTGTTTTCGTGTTTGATTCTCCGTATTAACATATCCAAACAAACCACCAAATGTGACGGACTTGCGAAGTGTAACCTCGTGTTATTAAACGTTAATTCCAGTGGGCATAAAAAAATTCAACATCTTAAAGATGTATTGGGAACATCTATTTACGCAATTAGTTTAGACTTGAATC
This sequence comes from Protaetia brevitarsis, assembly GCA_004143645.1. Lineage (NCBI taxonomy): Eukaryota > Metazoa > Arthropoda > Insecta > Coleoptera > Scarabaeidae > Protaetia > Protaetia brevitarsis. Next base: position 751,236 of record RXPK01000247.1, on the reverse strand, counting down.
AAATAGCATAAACATTCACTTAATTTTATAATGGTTCTCAAAAAATCATTTTAAAATTGGTACGTTTGGTTGAAACCAAAACTTGTGAATGAGTGGTTCTGTATATTTATAATTGAGAAAACGTCTTAAAGAGAGAATATATAGCACTAAGAAATAGGAGTTGCATATTAAAAAGACGTTGTGTTTAGAAAATGTTGTTAAAACACCCAATAGATCGCATTCATTTAGTTAAACAGCTAGTAAATTTGTCTAGTCTAGATCAAATAAAATGTTACTAGAAATATTTTATAATTCCACGTGTCAGTTGAACAAAATAACCCCTTAGCAATAGACACTACTTGACTATCTTTGCTCGTCAAATTTAAACTTCTATAGTTCTCGACAAAATAACACGAAAAGAGTGTGGAACTCTCCTGACTATTAAATTAGTCAAAAAAGTGTTAAAATTTTCAACAGTGTAGGTGAAAAAAAAGCTACGACATCCAAAAATTACTAGTTTCCGGATCAATACGTTGTGATCAAGGCGATCAAATGTTTTCGCATAATCGTATTTATTTCTGAAGGCAAAATATCGTTCATACATACATCTTTGAATTAATTCACTTAAGAGCTTCTTTTGTAGTTGTAGCATATAATCCACAAACACAACAAAAACTGTCCGAAGAATTTTGACAGCCTCTTGCACGGTTTTCCATTCTTGAAAATCGCAAGCAGCACAACTTGTGGAACACTGCTTCAAATTTTCTTAACTATACGTCATTATTGAACTTATACATTAGCGATTCCTTTATTCAGGAAGTTATTTGAAAATTGTGACTAATAAATGTACCGAATAAATAATGATAGTTTTTTTTTTTATGTTGCTTTACATATTTCATTTGTGGCATTCTTAGTTTTACTTAACCTATACTATAAAACAACCACTTGTCATTTTGATCATACTTCAGTATACTTATTATGAGTTGGTTATAAACATACAGCTACAATTGTTATTAATGAATGTTTTCTAGATCTCAAAGGAAAGTTCACTGCCTCTCCGTGTATTTACGTTTACGATGAGCTTTATAATAATTATACTACGCAATCGTTGCTCAAGTGCTAATAATATTATTATTATTGGATACACTTTCCGCAATCCGAATCATACGATGTCGTTTATCGCGAGCTGTGACCAAAAATAACTCTTTGTGGTAATATATTGTTTATTCGTGTATGTACCCAATTAAAATTGTCAATGTTTGTTCTCTCTTAATGCGAAATCGAACACCCTCAGTGTTTTTGTTCTGTTCTGCAACTGTTACCTTCACATTTACAACCGAATCTAAGATCGTTTTAATATGCATACCGTAGGGTGTTATTTTATAGCAGAAGGAACACCTTTTTTCATCGCTGGAAGTCTCAATCTTTACTAAGAGACAAAGAGGCGATATTCCGTACGTGTATAGTCTTCCTTTTTTAATCCATTTTTTTATTTTGCCTTGTTGCTTGCAAAGTCCTCGAGGAGCTCTTGTATCGATGCTCGCGAGATTTATGGTGGACCTGTTTCGCTTTACAATCGTCGTAGGCTGCGCCGCAGACCAACAATCTCCGGTCCCATTCAAACGTCCGAAATGAAAAATAGCCGGACACGTGCTCGACTGACTGCCCCAAAAGATATAGGCTGTCCCTTCGAATGTTCTCACTTCTTTTTTTGGGTTTTATTTACGTTTCCACTCGGCGTTTTAAAACGATGTTCGTCGTCGCATAAAACTGAAGTGTAAAAAGGAATTCCATTGCAAATTCTATGTAGGCGATAATTTAAACGTTTTCTATACTAGGAAATACATAAAACAATACGTATCACTGGAATTTGCATCTGGTATCTATCCCCTGTAGTATTTTGACAAGTGGTAAAACACACGAGGCATGTGTTGCCACCTTTATCAAGTTGAATATGTATCTACTAAATATGCGTAAAATATAATATTGGAAACGTTCCATTGAACTATTTAGATAAAACGACCTATTTGACTTCGAATTGATGTTTGATCTGCCTAGTTTTGTATATTCTATTACGTAGAAAAATATCATCGACATTTGATTTGTGTATTTTATATCATATGTATCACTCCATCAATCCTTGTTATGTAACACAAGGATTGAGGAGTAAAAAAGGATTGTTCGCACTTATTAAACGAAGTGTTTAAATAAATTTGACTGGCCTCACATATAAAGTCCGAATAATATATGTATAAACGCTTTTTATTATTAAACCTCCTTAGGAACCTTACTTATGGTTTAAAATTGTTTGGGTCTTCGAAAAATGAAATCAAGTATAAATTGGATCAATTCTCATAAATTAAACTTTTGGCCAACATTACAATGTGAAAATCTGGAGGTTATAAGTGATTGGAGGCTGAAGGAAGAACATCTTACGATGATTTAGCCTCTTTAGCATACAGGATTTTGATATGTTATAATTAGATACCGGATTATATGCAAAGTGCATATACTTTATTTTTTGCATATCTTTAATTATAGTCTATATGTACACGTATTACACTAATTGAAGTTAATTAGCGCTAATTAGTGATTGCATATATTGCATATTTAAGCTTTTTCTTATACTTTCTATTAGTAATAATTCCTAGTAATTCCTAATGTAGATCGACAACCGACAATTTTCAGAACGATAAATCTTTTACATTGGTTTCTCTAATACTTTTTTTCCAAGAACTGCACGTGTTTAATTTCGCCTAGCAGAAGGGATGTGGTAAATACGTTTTATTATTATTAATTCCCAAATAAACTATTCATTCATTGAATATCTTTGAGCGAAACAGCATGTAATTGTGTTACGTTTTCAAATACTGTGCGTACGTACATCTTTGCATATAATCCGGTCTCTAGTTATAATATATATATTTTGAATAATGCCAATAAATTGATATTATTATTATTACTATTAATTACAGCTGAATTTTGATTTTACTATTTATATGTGCTTACGAAATGATGTTCTTCTGAATTGTTGGTTGGTTGGGAAGGCCACTCTAACCGGGCCCATTGTGCTACCTTCCCTAGGCGATGTCACTCACCCGCAGCCTACTCGAGCCAACTCAAGCGAAGAATGATGCTCGAGTTCATTCATCGCTTGGGTTGACAGCAGGTGAGGTGCCGCCACAGCTGGCCATACTGGGCCAGAACTCCCCCAGGATGGGACTTCTAAGTTGGGCAAACGCCGGAGAGTCCCATAAGATGTGCTCCGGTGTCTCGTCCTCTAGGGTAACATGCACGGCAGAGTGGGCTGCTAGTCAGTCCTATGCGGTGCATGTGTTTATTAAGTTTGCAGTGACCAGTCAATAGCCCTACGACTTAACGTAGTGCTGTGGTTTGGCACCCCGGGGTTTATAAATTCTGTGTTATGTTATTATTAGAGATCAATCTTTGTCGATGCGTCGGACAAATTCTCTCAGAAGTTAATGTTTTATTTTTAAGTAAGATTTTGTTAATAGATTTGTTTGATGAATTTAAGTATTTAATTGTTCAGTTGAAATTATTTTTACTCTTTATTATGTTTAGCATTTGCTTATCTTGTTATATGTCCTTCTTTAAAGGTATATTCGATGATCCTTGTGCGTTAGTTGCAGCGCACGCAATTGTATATTTTGTTATATGTACGCGATGTAGGGCCTCTAAAAGGTAGTTCTTTGAAAGTTACCGCAAGTACATGTTTATTTTCTTTGATGCCATTTTTGGTAAATTCATTTTTGTTTAAAATGTAGTTCGTTTTATTTGAAATTTATCAGCTTTCAAGGAACTCTTTCATTAAATAATTGCTGTTGTGTTTAATTGTGTACACATATCGAATGTAAGATCAGTTATTGTAATTTACTTTAGAAGAAATTGTTTTGTAAGTTTAAAGAGTTCAATTTTCCGTTTCGTAGTTTTCAATTTAGTTTTGAGTAATTAATCACCTCGGTTTAGGTGAAGATAAGTATTGAGCTTGTAATTAAATATCAATTTAATATTATTATACTTGTTTGTCCATGTTTAAATTAAATTTTTGTGTGTTGTAATTTTGTAACCACGTGGATTTTTTGTAAAATGGAGTTTTCTTCTAGAACAAAAGCTGTCTTTTGTTTGATAAAGGATTTGCATCGTCCTTTTTAATTGTAGATTCCTGCAGTTTTTTATTTCGTCCAGGACCTTAAGTCCATGGTTTATTTTTTTACTGTAATTTGTAACAAATGTTTTTTTTCTCTTTTTTTTATAAAAATAAAATTTAATGATTGTAAATGTCATTTTAAATTTCTATTCTTTTATTTTGAATTCAACCTTTGCAATTTTAATAATTAAAGATAATCAATTTACTTACGCCCACATTTTACTTTTCAAGATTAGTTTAATTGCGAAAGTAACCCTGAAAGTAGTTAGTCTTTTGCGCCCTTTAATATTATTATCCACTGAGCTAGTTGATTTAAATTTTTTTTTAATTTCACTTTTCATATATGCTGGTACCTTCAGTTCACAGCAGTAGTTTACTGCGAGAAAGCTGCAAACAGTATCTTGCTGTCCTGGACGACAACCTGGGGATGGCTTTGCGTGCCTGACAGGAGGTGTTTATGGATGCCCATCTCTTCTCGTGTAGAGTAGTGGTCCATTGGTTTATTAGGGTATTGAGTGTAGCCGAAGAAATGGGAAGAACATGCTCCGGTCCCATGTAAGGAGAACAAGAACCTCGTCTCGCCAACCTATCGGCAGCCTCGTTTCCCAGATTAGCTTTATGATCTTTAACCCATCTGAGTATCAAGACTTTTTTGTTAACTTTTAAAAGTTATTTTTTTTAAAAAGTTGTGAATAGGTATTGGCAAATCGTGAGACAGCAATGTACGCCAAAAGCTGATCTTTCCTTTTTTATTTTATTTTATTTTTTTTTCTGTAAAACAATTTCCTTGAGAGAAGCAGAGCTACTGCCATATGTTAGACGTTGAATCATATTAATATAGGAACGTATTTATTAAATCATTATAGTCATTACAGAAAGAATTGTACGGCATAAATAAATAACATTAAAAATATCTACAGCGAAAACACATAGTCGGGAAGCTGGCGTCAAAAATGTGCAAGAGTTTTCGAGAGGCTGATATTCTCAAATCGAGTTGTACTTTAGTGATATAGAGCCACCGTAGAGTCAGCACTTCAGCTGTCAGGACACCTAGCGCTTGGACGCTCGGAAAGGTGTAAAATTAATTAGCATCTCTAAACTGTTTTCTGAAAGCTCGAAATTTGTAAAATATTAGTAAATGTAATATGGGACAGGAATCTAACAGTCAAGACACCAAAATAAAGGAACGCGTGACGTCAGCGCTATGGCATACATGTCGAAAAAACTACGTCAGCGCTAACTGATTTCTCAATTTCTCAAAGCTGAAATTTTACGAAACATTAATTCAAATTATAAAATTCAGGAAATAAACAGTCAGACTCATTTTTAATAGAACCTCGTCAGTCATCAGCAGTTAGTAGAAGTGAGGAAAACAAGTGAGTGCGAATTGTGGCAATTAGAATTAATGGGCGCTTGTTTAGTAGAAATCATTTATTTTACAGCTGAATGGACTGTAAATTTCTGTATATAATATATTTTCATATTGCAAAATTGGAAAATAAATACAAAAATGTTTAACATTCGAAAGCGCTGCCATCGCTGTTTCTTTCGAGTGTTTTTTCACCCAGAAATTTCGATTGTGCAGCATACGAAAGTGCCCTCTATGAGCAATTTTGTCGTTCAAAAACAGACAGGCGCTACAATATAAAAAAATAACGCACAGATACTCTATACATCGAGTGGTTGATTAAGGAATTTAAGTATTTCAAATCTTCAAAAACTTTTAGCTTTATGGCCAAATATTTTAAATGGATTCAATATATGGGAATATGTCCATAACACCGCTGTAGTTATTAAAGTAAGGGGTGTCAAGATTTTATGAAAGTAGACTTTCGCTTTTGGGAGTAAAATGTGCTATTTTTTTTTTTTTTCAAAAAAAAAAATATTGAAAACCGATTCATAAAAATAAAACAAAAAACTATTTGCGCTTGTATGGTCTTAAATATTTCTATCTTTACTGTTCTCAAAATATCTAATATTAAGAAATTAATTTTAGGGAATTAATATTAGCGCTTTTTTACTCAAAATTAATTGCTTGTTTTTCTTTTTAGAAAAAAATATAATTTTCTTACGAAAGTTCTTGTATATAAATTAAGACAGAGATAAGACAGTTCAAACCAGAGATTTTTTATCTACATTACTTATGTTGAAATTTCTCAATACGTATGTGTCTGTAATATTTCATTAGTCTACTCCATGTCTAGTCCTTGCAGAAGAAAAAAATGTGGATTTTTTTTTGACTTGTTCTTAATCACAAGAATTAATTAATAATGTATAGCAGTTTAATTTATTTGTATAATTCTCAATTCCACTTATTTATATTTTACACTACCTACTTTTCTTTCATTTAATATAACTTGCCATGCTCTAAATTCACATCAATAATCATTCAATAAACGTCATGCAGAGTACTAGTAATTATCCATCTTTATGTAGAACGGTAACAAAAAATAGCTTTTAATCAAATAACGCAGCCCCTAATTCCGAAACTCTTACACCACACCCAAAGTAACTACTCAGCATTTGTGACGTCATCAATATCAATTTAGCAAGTTACAGAATGCCCCTAGGCACCAACAATAATGCGCCCATAATTCACCAGCCAAACAAATTTCATTCCTCGTATCGCAATCCCCTTCCCCTCACCTTTGTTTGTTTTCCCAACAAATGACAGTCTTTACACAACCCCCTGCATTGGGAAACAAATTAACCTCCATGTCGAACAAACACGGAAAAATCGCTTTGGTTTTTTTTTCTGCTAAACAAGCGTAGAATTGCGGATGGTGAAACATTGTTTCGTCGCTTTAATTCGGAACTTCAGTTTCCCACTCGTTCTAATTATCGTATTAAATATTGCATGATCTTAAATGATGTTAAAAAAAAAAATGCACGTGTTGCAATCGTTGGTAAGTTGGTCGTATGTAGCACTTTTTAAGTGTGATTTTGGAATTGTAAAGGCACGATATGAATGAATGCGGATCACGTGTTCACCGTACGATATGTAAGATCGATAACCTATAAATAAGGTTGAATGCAGCAAGACACGTTCGTTTTATTGATAAAGAAAGACAACATGTAAATAGTGAATGTATAGATCTTTAATTTGTTTACGTATTAATAATAACAATAATAATATTATCCATTTTATTTCATATTACTAAAAAAACAAGTATGAAATAAGTCAAAAAAGAAAAATATACAAATAGTAAAAAGATTTACAAAATTAGAAAAGACTAACGTATAATTAAGTAAAGTTCATAAATGTTCTTAAAAGCAAAGTCCTCAGATTGCAATCTTTGAATTCTTTTAGAACATTGTTATAGATTTTAAGAACTTGTGTCACCACGCCTTTGTCTATTTTTGTGTATATACTTTGAGGCACTTTCTCAAACTTGCGAGTATTGTAATTATGGTTTGTTTCGTATTTGGCAAGTAACTCACTATAGTGTTTCTTTACAAAGCAGGCACATTCATAAATATATAGTCCCGGTAAGGTAAGTATATTATTCATTTTGAATATTTCTTTACAGGTGTCTATCCTTTTCATCCCAAAAACACTTCGTGTCCGTGCTTTTTGAAGTCTCAATACTCGTTCTACGTCAACTGTGTTGCCCCAGAAGATTATTCCGCAGCTTAGCCTGGACGCTACGTAAGTGTGTGATACGCTGCTAATGCTGCTTCCTTGTGTACTTCTGAAGATATTGGCCTCAGTGCATAAACTATTCCAGATAAATTTTTGGTGACAATATTAACATGCCCTTTCCAGTTTAGGATGCTGTCTATATGTACTCCCAAGAATTTAATTGTATGTGTAGATGTTAATTATTTATTATCGTAATTAATTGTTATCGTTTCTTTATTTCTTAGAGCAAATTTTATTAAATTAGTTTTTTCAAAGTTTAATGATAAATTATATTATTGGAGCCAGGTATCCATCCTTGTAATAACGCTCACTATTTCATCTTTGAGTTCACTGCTGTTTTGTTCTGAAATAATCACCGATGTATCACCTGCATACATATTTAGAAAATGATTTGTTATGCCAGGTCAGTCATTTGTGTATAATATAAACAGAAGAGCTCCTAGTAATGAACCCTGTGGTACACCTCTGTCAGTGTCTAGCCAATTTGATCGAACTATCTCACCCTTTAGGTTTACTTCCACGCATTCTTCACGGCCTGTTATGTACGATCTCAGTAAGCTGAGCACTATTCCTCGGAATCCCATTACTTCTAGTTTACGCAGCAAGATGGCATGGTCAACACTGTCAAAAGCCTTTGAGAGGTCTAGAAATACTCCCGCTGCAGTGTTTTTATCGGACATTACTTGCATTATTTCGTTGACTAACATATATATCGCTTGTATGGTTGATCTTCCTTTAATGTATGCATTTTGTAAATAGTTTATAAATTGCATAATTCTGCAAAATGTATTAGTCTCCTTAAAATTGCTTTTTCCATTACTTTTCCTATACGGCACTGAAAGCAACAGTGTGTTGGTGACTTTCTATTTTTTGCAAATATCTAGAAAACCATGCTTTTCCTTAAATAGTATTTGTTTACCAGTGAAGTATAAGTTATTATAATAATCGTTTAAAAAAATTAAAAAAAATATATTGTAATGGACATTTTTTAATCTAAAAGATCCACCCATGGATCGGGGTGTGGCTTAATATGGTGGTTTCCTGCGCAGGGTAATATTTTGTTAGTTTTTCGATATAAAACTCCATAAAACAACACGTATGTTTGTAACCGCTAAATATATAAATAAATAATGTTTCTGTTTACCGCTTGTTTAATTACATTTAGTGCGTAAATAAATCTTATATTACGATTCATTCACTAGAAGCATGAACAGCACACATTTTTGATGCACTATTCGCTAATGCAGCTGTATATTTATTAGATCAGCATTTAGAAACCCTAGCATTCAATGAGCGCGTGTCCATCTACATATTTACATGATCAAAAAACGTAATTATCGGTTGTATTACATCAATGTTTAATGTATGTTACTGCTATGAAACAGTTATTACACAATTAAACAAAGGTTGATAAGAAACGAACATGAAGCAGTATATTGGCTAACGATTGGGTTTATCGAATCCATTTATCAATGAAATTAAAACTTCTCAAAGAAGGCGATAAAAAGCGAGAACAAAAACAAAATGATAATCCCTGCTTGTATTGTATTATATTACAGATTTAAGCTACATAATAATATTCATTCTTTGGGAAAATTTTCAATTTCTGTGATCGTACAAAGCAAGATCTTCCCAGTTTTCTTATCAGTGATGACCTGCTCCGACCTCAGTATCCCCTCAGGAATGCCTTCCACACCAACTTTCCCAAAATCCAAAGGGTAATCGGTGAGTGTGTAAGTGCCCTTGGATATGGGACACTTACCAGGCTCCATGCCAACGCGCTTCTGCATATCTTCCACTATATCGCTCATATACTTCTTCATTGCTGCGCAAGTATCTTCTTCATACAGAGTGATCATCGGTATAAATTCTGGATCTTCGCTAGATTTCTTCATGCTGACGCTGACGTTATACTGCAAATTATTTTCGTTAGAAAAATTCAGTCGCACGTTCACGATTTGGAACGCAACTCACATCGGAGTTCTCACCGAAATCCACGGCGAATTCTGATTTCCCACTCAGATACTGCATGCCGTCGTCCTTGGTCGCGATCTGGTACATTAACTTGAGAGGATAGTCTACAGAAGGATCGCATATCTCTATTTTGGTAATCTTAAGACTATTGGGTAGACCTTCCACCAACTATTTAGGCGAAAATGACGTACAGCTCTTGAACAATCAGTTTGCATTATACCTACTTACAACTCCCAAAATCAGGGATAGCAACACCAAACCAGATATCACACTAGGGGAACTCATTTTATCAACAGAATAACCGACAGCGATATGATTAATGGCCGATCCCGGACACCACACTTATATATCCAAACATTAAAATTAGCATGAAATCCGGTGGCGGAGCTATGAAAATGATCGTAATCGCGATCTCAATGACTGCCATTGTTATATTACATCAATGTTTAATCTGTGTTACTGCTATGAAACGCTTATTACACAATTAAACAAAGGTTGATAAGAAACGAACATGAAGCAGTACATTGGCTAACGATGGATGGATTTATCGAATCCAATTTATCAATGAAATTAAAACTTCTCAAAGAAGGCGATAAAAAGCGAGAACAAAAACAAAATTATAATCCCTGCTTGTATTGTATTATATTACAGATTTAAACTACATAATAATATTCATTCTTTTGGAAAATTTTCAATTTCTGTGATGGCACAAAGCAAGACCTTCCCAGTTTTCTTATCAGTGATGACCTGCTCCGACCTCAGTATCCCTTCAGGAATGCCTTCCACACCAACTTTCCCAAAATCCAAAGGGTAATCGGTGAGTGTGTAAGTGCCCTTGGATATGGGACACTTGCCAGGCTCCATGCCAACGCGCTTCTGCATATCTTCCACTATATCGCTCATGTACTTCTTCATTGCCGCGCAAGTATCTTCTTCATACAGAGTGATCATAGGTATAAATTCTGGATCTTCGCTAGATTTCTTCATGCTGACGCTGACGTTATACTGCAAATTATTGTCGTTAGAAAAATTCGCGTCGCACGTTCACGATTTGGAACGCAACTCACATCGGAGTTCTCACCGAAATCTACGGCGAATTCTGATTTCCCATTCAGATACTGCATGCCGTCGTCCTTGGTCGCGATCTGATACGTTAACTTGAGAGGATAGTCTACAGAAGGATCGCACATCTCTATTTTGGTAATCTTAAGACTATTGATAGACCTTCCACCAACTATTTAGGCAAAAATGACGTTACAACTCTTGAACAATCACTTTGCATTATACTTACAACTCCCAAAATCAGGAATAGCAACACCAAACCAGATATCACACTGGGGGAACTCATTTTATCAACAGAATAACCGACAGCGATATGATTAATGGCCGATCCCGGACACCACACTTATATATCCAAACATTAAAATTAGCAGGAAATCCGGTGGCGGAGCTATATGAAAATGATCATAATCGCGATCTCAATGAGTGCCATTGTTGCAATTTTCATGTTATTATAAAATATTTCCAAAACCACTTATTAGGTTATAATATTTGATTATGGTTGATGATTAGATGCTAGATACTTTGCAAAAAAAAAATATTACATTTAAATTGATATGCATATAACCTTACTTTTTTTGCAATTATATGAAATGAAAAATGATTAGAATCTAAATTAAAACTTCATACCTATGTACTATGATATAATACCACAGATATGCATATAATTATTATTTTTATAAGAAGGGAGATATTAAAGGTACCTGAAGTCGAACAAATACTTTTTTTCCCAGTAGGGAGGAAAGTTGTACTTTACCTCCCTAGGGAGGAAAAAAGCGCCAGACGGCGTCAAGCCGCCAAAAACGCCAAGCTGGCAAGAATGCCAGATGGCGTTATACCGCCAAGAACGCCCAGACGAGGTCAAGCTGACAAAAAGGCCAGACGGCGCTTAGCCGGCAAGAGTGCCAGATGGGATTATGCCGGCAAGAAAGGTAGATGGCACCGGCATCAAGCCGACAAAGACGTTCGAAACAACGCACACTATAAAACACTTTTACATTGACGCTTTATGCTTTTAATTTAGGATGTTCCGTTATAAATATGTATAAAGATACTTGATTCTCAATATATGCGACAAACTTTAAGCGCTGATTCCTGGGGTTATTTTGATCATAAAAATTCATAAGAACATATGTCCAAAATCGCTTAGTTCTAAAGTTGTACAATGTTTAATAGTAAGTTAACATAATTAATGTTTTTATTATAAATTAACAAAATAATTAGTAAAACAAAATTAACTTATACTAACTGTTAAAAATGACCGGTCCCAACTGCAGTACAAGCTTCTATCCTCCGTCGTATCGACTGGCGAGTCCGTTCTAAAATACTAGGGGTATTTCGAATTGTTTGAAAACCTGCGATAATACGATTTCTCAGTTCATCGACATTTTCAATGGGAGTCGTATAAACTAATGATTTAAGGTTACCCCAGAGAAAAAAGTTCAAAGAATTTAAGTCTGGAGACCGAGGAGGCCACGGTTGTGGACCTCCCCATCCTATCCACCGATCTGGATACGTATTGTCCAAAAACTCGCGACAACTAAACTAAAATGCCCTGGAGCACCGTCATGCATAAAATACATTTGTAATCTTAATTGCAACGGAAGTTCTTCCAGCAGTAGTGGTAGCTCCTCTTCAAGAAAATTGCGGTATACCTCGCCATTTAACCGCATCGGTAAAAAATGTGGACCTATCAAGTGATCTCCAACAATTCCGGCCCACACATTGACAGGGAAATGATGTTGATGACGGGCATTCACTAGTTCGTGCGGGTTTTCTTCGGCCCATATGTGATTATTATATGAAAATTAATAATCACGTTTCTAGAGAAAGTAGCCTCGTCGGTGAAGAGTATTTGAGCCAAATAGTCAGGATTTTGTGCTGCATCCGTTGACAAAAGGCCAAAGCCTTTGCGGAAAATCTGCCGGCAAAAGTGCCTGCACCCGTTGAATGTGATATGGATACAACAGTTGATCCTTCAATATTCTCCAAACTGTGGCCTGACTAATGTTTAAAGCAAGCGCAATTTTTCTGGTGCTTGTAGTAGGTTGTTCCTCAATTACATTTAGTACCATTTCTTCAACTTGTGGAGTTTTCACTGTAGATGGGTGCCCGTTATCAGTCATCCGTTTTTTTAAAATTTCCCATTTTACTAAGACGCTGGTGAAGACGGGCAAATATTGAATGATGCGGTATGATACGGTTCGGGTATCGTTCTTCATAAAGACGTCTAGCAGCACGCGAATTTCCATGACAAGACCGTAAACGAAATGCATATCACACATCTCAGCATTCGTGTAATTCATTTTAGAAAACAGAAACTGGCGATAAACTGAATGAATACTCTGACAAATAAACAATTCCCTCTCAACACAATAGTTTTTGAAGAACCAACTGTGATATTATATCGTGTTAGTCATAGTTCATAATTTATTATTAAACATTCAATAACTTTAAAACCAAACCGTTTTGGACATATACTCATATGACCTTTTATGATCAAAATAACCTCAGGAATCAGCTCTTAAAGTTTCTCGCATATATTGAGCATCACCCTGTATATTACTGTTTTCTCTTAAATTTAAAAATATTTTTTTCTACCACTTATTGTTAATATGATCTTAGAAGTGTAAACTTTTTGACTGTAAGTACTTATATTTACCTATTTATTTTCAATATATTATATTATAATATTAATGAGAATTCTGGCTGAAGATGGCAATTCGCCGAAACTAGTTCCGGTGTAAATTAAATTATGTAAGGATTAACAGAATTTTATTCTTTTTACCTATTTCTTTATTTTGTATAACCTTACAATATGGACCATCTTCAAATAAAATATTTAAATTTTTATTAAACTAGGATTACGTAAGTACATATTATTTTAATTTGTTGCTTTTCATCCTCAATCTTTTAGAACGGATATCAAATATACAGTTTGCATTTTTATAATATTTTATTTAGTCTACATCAAAATGAATGAAACGTATATGAAATAGGTGTGAGAAAGTCCTAGTTTTTTAGCGATTATCCTAAAACTTGCTATTCTTTGCTCATTCTTAGGAGCTACTTCTCAAACCCAAAAGACCTTGCGCACTTTTTAAAACGTTTTCCCCATTAAATTTCAAACTTTTATAAAAGGAATCTTAGATACATTAATTAAAAAATATGTCTTCACCTAGAGATATATTTATTTATTTTTATTTTTTATTGCAACAATTAATATAGTAAATAAAGCTTATTACAATCAATTATTCATTTTGGAAAATTTTCCCCTTCGGCCAACATACATAGCAACACGTCTTTCGTAGTTTTACTCCTCATTACTTGGATAACATGAATCACACCCTCAGGTACAGATTGATAAGCCACTTTTTTGAAGTCTAGCATATATTCCTTCATAGTGTAACTACCCTAAAATGATCCAAAAGTTAACAGGACACTTTTTATCAGATCACGCAGCACCTTATCAACAGGACATTTCCCCGGTTCTATCCCAGAAGCTTTTTCCATCTCGTTCATGAACTCGCCTATATATTTCTTGAACGCGATGCAAGCATCTTCTTCGTAAAAATTCATGAGAGGAGCAAACTCCGCCTCGTCCTTCTTTTTCTTGATGGAAATACTGATATTCAGCTGAAATTATGCAAACTAATTCGTGGAATCTATTAAAAAATGGTTACCACAAACATCGGAATCGGCCCCAAAATCTACTTTGAAGTCACCACTTCCGGTTAAATACTGCTTGTCTCCGTCGTTCTTTATGGTGCTTCTCATTTTCAATGGGTAGTCGATTGATGGATCACACATCTCGAGTTTGGTTAGTTTGAAATTGCCCAAACCATTTTTGGCATTCTACATGGTAAATAAGACTTTTTAATCGAACACGCAAATACGAATTTGATATACTCACAGCGCCGGTTAAGCACACAACTGCCAAAATCAAAATGGGAGAAATCCATTTGAATGTGAAGACCATGTTGACAGGAACTAGAGAAAAACTCAACTGACTGTTGTTGGCGAAACAACGTTTGATTTTATACCGAATATCCGGCCATATTTACCGGAAGATGATTTCAGTAAACAATCAGGGATGCCAATTAAAAAGTAGTTACATATGTAAAAGTTATGTGTGCAATTATTTGATGGCATCAATCGATATGCGTTCCAGTTGGTACTTATGATATTTTGATTTGCTTTTAATGTTAATTTTAATGTTCACATTGGTACTTTGGATTAAAACAAAAACGATTTGATCATGTCCAGAATTGTTCAAAATCTTAAATTATACTTCCTGGGATGTTTTTTTATCTAATTGCCATTTCAAAGAGACAAGCGTTATCGTCCACGCCCATCGCAAAAGCAACTTAAATTATATATGATGCATGAATACCGAGAACAAGTTTGCTGACGATGTAATCCAGAACACGAAGGCGCAATTAGAACTCAAGTTGCAATTACACAATTCAGCAAAATGGGGCTGTGCAATTATTTCGAAATAATCGGCGAATAAGCGTTTGCGCCTGGTCGCCGGCAATTAAGAAAATTGATCTAGGAAACTGCAAAAACATCTTACTGAACGAGTGTAAAAGACGTCATGCACGGCCGACCACGATTAACGCCTCAATTCAGCCGTGGACTGATTAATAATATCTTACGTCTAGTTTTTAGTATGAGGATATTAATTTGTGGTCAATGTGAGAAGGATGTATATGAAATTATAATTAACATATATTGTTGTTTTGTTTAAGATATATTCAGATGGTTCTAACCATAGATTTATACTGATATTTTGATAAAATAAATAGGGACAATCAATACTGGTTCTAGTATTACTGATTATAAGTTCATAATTAGTATTTTAATTCATTAAAAGACATTTCAAAAGTCGCTTCTCTCGTTTGCAATATAAAACATCTCTCATTATTACATATTTTGTTTGAATTTTCGGTTGCCATGTTGGTATTTATAAGAACATATCTTTTCGTTTTCAAATAATTATGTTGCGCAAAACTTTTTAGATAATCCACGTTATAACTCTTTAATACACTCAGAAAAACACATGCATTTTGTTTGAATCGAGTACATATTCAGCATTCATTCATTCATTCATTCAAGTTAGGGTGGGCACTTGAGCTTGGTGCTCATTGTACCATCCCTATTGATTCTCTTATTTCCACTCGAGCAGCTTGGTGTTCTCTATAAAGCCCAGTATCTTGCCCAGTGGAAACTTGAGGACCTTCGAGGCTCCAATAAGATCTCTCCCGAAATATTTCTGCCTGAGTACCTTCAGTTCCTTACATGTGCAGATTACATGTAAACTCGTTTCCTCCTGTAGTTCGCATCTTCTACACCACGGTTCGCTTACACGGCCTGTGTTGTACAGATGCTTTTGCAGAGGACAGTGTCCAGTTACCAACCCAGTAATGGTTTTAACGTCTTTCTTACTGCGCTTGAGTAGGTTATCAGAGAAACTACCATCCCCATCCCCTATCAGCGTTTTGGTATGGAGTTGACCTTCAGTCGACCTCCATTTCATATATTCAGTAATTTTATCAAAAATTTCGTTATAAACTCAACATAAAATTTATGTGAAAATTTTAATTTTGCTACAACATAAAAATTATAAAAGAAAAAGAAAAGCTGTTTGGGCAAATAATATTTTGCGTTGGATGCAATGTACGTTAATATAACACACTTTTTTGTGGCGTCTAACATTAAAATTATGTTAAAGTGTATTGCGTATTTTTTTTCGCCATGAGCTGGTGCAAACCGAAGAACGAAAGTCGGCCAGAAAGACCTATTTTAATGCAAGAATTTTTTTGGTTATACCTATTATTTTGAATTTGGGTGGCAAAAGAATTACCAATATCCAAGAAAGCGTTTTGAGGGTGAATTTAGATCTTCTCCCTGATGAACAATTTGGTTTCCCTGCTGGGCTTTCCACCAACCAGTTATTTCGTCTGACTAAAGCCATCAGAGATGGTTTTGATTTTCATCCGTCGTTCCTCAGGGCTCTTTGTAGGGACCAGAGCTATTTTTAATATATATGTACGACATCCCCAAGCACCCGGGGGATTTTCGCCATCGACACGGCGGTATTTTCAACTTGCCACAATGAGTCGATCTTGATGCGCAGAATGTAAGCTGCTATTGACATCATGGTAGACTGGGCCGATCGATGGAAATTACGTATAAACGCCGGCAAAACCGTGGCTGTAAGGTTTACAAAAAAAAAGAACAGTACCCGATTCCCGTATTATCATCGACGGACAAATTATTCTCTGGGCCAATGAGGTCAGGTACCTGGGGCTCACCCTGGACCGTGGGTTGACCTTCTAAGATCAAGTACCAGGTAGTGCGTAATAACCTTATGCCGTTAATATCGAGACGAAGCCAATTGGATCTCCGATCCAAAGTGCTCCTATATGAGACCGCTATTGACTTATGGGGCGCTCTCCCTAATGACCATGGCCAATGTGCACTTTAAAACCCTGCAGGTTCTCCAGAATCGTGTTCTCAGACAGATAGTGGGGGCCTCATAGATGGTTAGAACCCAACAGATCCGCGACGATTTATGTTTAGAACAGAATTACTATATACATTTGTTTTGTCTTAACCCGACTCCGTAGTTTAATTTTGTTATGTCCCCATATTTAGATTTAAGTTCCTTCAGTTCTAAGAAGTTCATAGTGAAGACATCTTTCCTTTTTTCTATTCTTTCTTTATTCTAACAGGCACTCTCTTCATTTGTAATTTACGACCACTAGAGTTTTGTAACCCCACCAAGGGAAAATGGTCTAAGGGACTACTAGTTCAAAACCATATTATAATAGGCAGTTCTGTTCCGACATTTCAAGCGACAATACATTTGTAAATATCTTACTATGTAAATAGGTATATGAAAATACAAAAAAAAAGGTTTCGTGTGTTTAAGTTATTTAAATATATCAACGTAGAAGTGCAAATCCAGCACCAACGCAATCACAAAATTGTACAATTTGAATATACCGTCTCTTCGAGAGCATATCCAAGACCTCGCGTCGCGGGAGCAGCTGAGAATGAGCGCCTCATCAAACAAGTTGGTGGCCCGTCTGGTCGAGCCCCAGGACAGACCTGCGCCCAAACTTTCCATCAAAAGCGTTCGGCACTGCATAGATACTTCAAGCGAAGGGCCAGCAAAACGTAGAAGGTTGTTAAAAGCCAAACGGACAATAGAATAACTAGGGAAGATAACAGCGATTCTTTTATTAATTTCTGGCGGAACGACTTGCCACCCTAAACATTGATAATGGTGCCTTAAGGACCTAGGTCCGGCACTAGAGAGACGTGGGTATCATGAGAGAAAGCGTTTCCTTGTTTAGCAAAAAAAAAAACAACTCACATCAATACTCATCACTCGATGACGTCATGATTTATACACCAACAAACATTTGGTGAATAAAGTAACTCTCGCTAATTAAACCGCCTTCCCCTCTATCCTCCCATTTGTTTCTATCTAATCCACAAGTAGGAATTAGATAAAATGTGCACATGCTATTTTTTTGCAACGCCAGATTCTACGGTCTAATCTAAAAATATAATGCTGATCTATGTCTGTATAAAATCTCGTGTTTAAAAATTGAGAAAACCGCTATTAGTTTTTATTTGATTGAAAATAGTTTTTTTTATTATTATTACTATTTTAAAAGATTTATCAAATTTAATATTTTCAGCTAAAAAAAAAACCATAGTCGTTACCCCAGAATCAGATGTCTCATCAGATATCCCCTCCTTAGATAAATTGGACAAACTTTAACTTTAACTCAAATTATTATTTTAAAAAAATGATATCGTACTAAAAAAAACAGCAGTTTTTAAGTGCCTTTATATATGAAAACAAATCTGGTAATTATTCTAATATAAAAACTGCCATCTGTGGCATAATACTTCTTATTACAATGCTGCATATAAATTACTCTTTCCTAGTTCGCGATTAAAATTAATTCCGACAGCGACATCTGCACGCGAACTATTAATATTAAAAACAAAAAACCGCCGTGTAGGAATAAGTAGTGTCGCTTTTTACAAGGTTGAAGCCCACGGCGTTATGACTCGAGGCGTGAAACATGTATTATGCTCGTAGTAGTAGTTTATCATAAATTTTGGCTCTTCATATGTCACGCCAGCGGCAACTCGCAACAGCTTAATTGCTTCGAACTTGTAAAAGGAACGCGCTCATAGTAGGAACAAAAGAATAATTAACTATTTTACCGTGATATAGATGGCGCTGCGGGTTGATCTGCTTATTATTATTATTTGGGAATTTGAAACATTAATTATCATTGATTGTGATCGATTAATTACGTTTTGACTTATATAAAAGCGGAAAAATACTTGGTAACGTCACTCTACCAAAAAAAGAACGTGCATTACTATAATTTGTTTACGCCTTGACAATCATTACCACATCGCATAAGTATACCGCTTCTGCTCTTTGCTCCAGATAAAGTCTTGGCTTAAGTTTACTATACATATGTAGTATATAGATTTATATGTAAACACAATGATCTTTGATGTTAAAGTTTACGGAGAATTTACGCGTTTTACAATAACAAGTAGCAGATCAAGTAGTCCGATAATAGAAATTCTTGAGGTTATATCGGAAAACAATTAAATATTTATGTCCTAACCAAAACTAATGAATAAAACTACAATTAATGCTGCGTCCATCAGAGTGTAGCAAATAAAATACGGATGATGATAGAACGCTTTCTTGGTATTTTAGAAAGTCTATTATTAACATCGCGTTCTCCTTCTGATATAGCGCAAAGTAAATACCGCAAGCGAATCGAGATAAAATTTCCTCGCTATTTCCGGAATAATTACAACATTATTTTTTTTTACGTTATAAATAAAACGCTGTTATAGGCGTAAAAGTAATAAGCACGCAATGTTTTCTCAATTATGCACTAATTAATTTGATGGGGGAAAATAAACCAGGCAGAAAATATGGAAAGAAACCACACTAGCAGAAAAACCGGGTTAGACTGACTTGATGTTGTTTTCGCTTATTTATACGTATATGTATATTTTTAAATCGACATAAAAAATTAATAATGTAATCACTAGAAAAATATGACCTCGATATTTCATGCTTGTTGTCTTTTTTTCTTTACAATTATGCAGCTTTAACAATTAAGAACACAAGACATGTAAACAGCGGAATAGTTCGTAAATTCTATTCAATTCTAGGTATAAAAAAAGTAAACATTGATGTTGCAGGGACCATTCCTTTACGATTTATTTTGACTGTTCAACCAAACGTTGTACGCCTATGTATATTTTAAATTCAAATAAGGCCCTATTGTGTACATAGAGCGGGTTTCTCTATACACGGCACGATTTTGTACCATTTTACCTGCAGGCCGGTGTCAATGTACTTGTGATAAAGAAATCGTAAATATGTATAACGGATGATGATATAGAACCACTGAATTATTTATAATGCAATTAGCAACTTTTGCAGTACCTATTGATAAGTTTCATTAGGGTAGAAACAATAATAAATAAAAAACTATTTCTAGCATTTTTAAGTGTTCTGTCCAAATCAACATGGTTTTCGATTTACTTAATACTGCTAAGTTATTAACAGAGGCACACCTTGTCTAGCAGTGTGCAGCGATTCGTCAAAACCTTGACTGTGCTAATTACAAGCTTGTACTGCATAAATTAGAGCGCTATAGTATTCGTGGAATTATAAATATTTTGTTCAAATTATACTCTTAAGATGAGAAACAATCAGTTCTTTTTTTTACAATATTAACTCAGATTATAAAATTGTAAATATTGGCATTCCTCAAGGCAGGGTGGGTGGTCCCACTTTATTTAAAATATTTATTAAAGACTTGATTAACCAGAGTTTCGATTCGTAACAGATTGCGATGTAATCGCAAAAAACATTATTGTAAACGTCTAGAAAAAATACACAAAAAAGAGGAGCAAGCAAACATGATTTTGTGTTTTGGGGATTGAGTTCGGCACCATTCAGTGAGCCCCCTACATTATAACAAATCTTATTAAGATCTTTTTTGATTTGATGCAGTGTTTTAGAGATATTCCGTTGTCTCAAGATAAAAAAAACTCACCCTGTATGTATACTATAATTTAACAAGAGTTTCTTTTTCAAAAAAGAAATCTTTACGATCAAGTTTTCATTCATAAATGTGGTTCTCATAAATTTTAATAACCCTAACAAATAAATAAAAGCAGTAAAGGAGTGAAAGTGAGTAAGTATTGATCGAACATTTAACCTATTTTTTACAACGTTTCCTGAGCATAGGCACTCACTTTCAGTACTAATATAAATCTACACACATCACGCTATCAATTACAGAGAGACACAATTATAATTATTTCAGTACCATTACATAAACATAATTTATGTAATGCTTCCTAGCGCTAAAAAATATTTGTTGAATTTGCCATATTACAGCCAAATTTTTATACCCCATATGAATACAAAATATGCTGATATATTACAGAAATTGTTGTAAAAGTGGTGCTTCTTTTTATCTTACTATTTATTAATAGCGTATTCGTCTAGAAATTTGGATTTTGCTTCATATGCGCATAGAAACGAGGCGAATTTTGAATTTATTTGTATCGGTAAACAATATTTGTGCTGGGAGAACAATACATCAATCCAATAACCATCCATAATATAATTGATAATTAGAAAAGTATATATGTATACCCAATTATCATTATCATCATTCTTGTATGGTATATCATTTACTTTCTAATGACACGACAAGCAATATTGGTTATTAGGATCCTGCTATAAATTCGCTTTCAAATGAGAATATGTAAAATAACTAACCTTAGGAAAAAAATGAAATTTATTACCAATATCCAAGACTACATCAAAAGATATAAAATGTACAATGTCTTTAATATACTCCGCGGGCAAAAGTCTATTTTTATGTATTTGTATCTCCCTGTTATTTTCAGAATTATAAAGGCAATAAAAGCTTTTATTTTATCCCTAGATGATTCTGCATAATTTATTTGTATAAAAAGATTATGTACAAATAAAAATTTTAGATACAATATACAGTTCATACATCCATAATTTTGGATTTATTCCAAACACCATAAAATCATTGCAGAAACATGGTATAAAATTATTTGATTCGCTCTAATACATACAATCATGTGCACTAAAATAACAGTCTTAAATAAATACTTATAAATAACATTTACAACGAGCAATTTGGATCCGGTTATATTGAAATTATGTAAAATCCCTGAATATATACGATTTCCGGTGAAGTACCGAATATGCGTGGGAATTATTAAGCTCTAGAAATAGTTAAGCGCTGTTATTTGCCTATGCATTAGAATAGCAGTCTGATACATAACGACTATAAAAGCAGACGTATAAAAGCTCTGTTTGTTGCACAACAAAACCATTTCGTCTAATTACCCATTTCTGGTGTGATGTGGGGCGAGCAAAACATGTTCGTCAGAAAAAAGAATAATTACACCGATTTCCTTAAGAAGCTGTAAGTTTATACAGGAAACTCACTCACGTTCTACAAAAATAGTTGCAATACTAAGAAATGGAGAAAATTGAAAGAAAATCGTGGAGAAAAAAGAAACTGTCCCTAGAGAAGACAGAAACATTGTGCAAAGAAGATCAATTAGTTAATCTGCAATTATATCTTTCTCTTTCCTTATTACCTCTACTATTAGACGAAGATTGATTTAAGAAAAGTTGCATGATGAAGGCCTAGGCAGGTACCTACCATTATTAAATAAAAGACATATACAAAAATAGATTGTTGTCGTTTGCTTATGAACACGTAAAATGGGACTAATATACTCTGCCCAGATGCATTGAAAATGGTTTTATTTAATTCTGGTGCAAGCCAACAACACGTAAGAAAAACCGTCATCGACATCATTCCAAATCTAGTACACCGAAAAGACGATAAAATTTTAAGGCTCAAGCATCATGCTCTGGGGATGTTTTTCGTATTATGGTGAAGCTCTTTACACAACTTACCCCCAGACACTTAAAAAAAAAAATGCATATTTCTTGTAAAGCAAAAACATGGTTTCGAGATAAGAATGCTCGTATTTTGGGTTGGCCGGTTTAATCACCAGACTAACCCAATTGAAAATTTATGGTTGGAGTTCTGCTGCTAAGCCACAAAATGATGACGAGAATATGCCAAGCTGAATAGGCAACTGCTGAATTTCCTGCCCCGCTGGTGCCAAGAAATGATGAACAATAAAAATCAAGTAACAAAATATTAAGTTTTTCAATTCAATTCAAACTAAGCAAAAATGAACTCTTATGTACCCCTGAAGTGAGAAGCCCAATACAATGAAGAACGATAGAGGCCCTCAATACAATGAATATTGTTGATATTTTAATCGCAAGCGGTTGACTTAATGTATGGTATTCACAATTTTAATTATTGTTATAGAATAAACTTCTAATTGAAATAATAAAATTAATGTCATAGATGCAATAATTGCATTCCATTCACTCAATTCCCTGTTGAGTTGCAGCTTTATTTAATTGAATTGCAGTAAAAGCAATATTAAAGATTATATCAGCATTGGTGATTATCAAAAAACATCAAAAGAAAATGTCTAAACAATTAACCGTAAGAAGACGGCTCATGGTCCATTGTGGAGGAATCACCATATAAGCAGAAAAAGGGATGGAACTGTGAGTTTCGCCCAAACATGCGTCCTTAGTATTCTTCCAAGAGCAAATTTACTGTCAACAGTATTAAGATTTCCTCCTAAGAGATCACGAGTTTAGATGAACGCCCTCTAGAGGCCACACGCCAAACTCTCAGTCAGTCAGCGACCGCGGCGTAAATCGTAATTCAATCATTGCCGTACACCTTTCGTTAAGGTATGTTATCTGTTCGATCTTGCAATAAATTGCAAACCATTGAACTAACGAAGAAGATATCATTTATAATTTATTGTGTTAATATCGAGAATAATTTTACGAAAATTGTAAATAAAAATAACAGTTTATATCCGTTTATATTCATATTATTAATAAAAATATTTATTGAACCTTGTTTTTCACTTAATCAAAGGTTGTAAACAACATTTTATCATAACAATGACACATTTCGTTCTGTCCATGAAAATTCACTCAATGAATGGAGATTATTGATATAACGTCCCGTATTATTCTCAGTGAATGCCCTGACGACAGCAGGTAGATATGTTAAATTATAATTTTGCGTCCGTAAATATTAGTTGTAACGTGGGAAACTTTGATATGCAATCATCAATTTTTAATTACATTTTAATATGTTAAATGTCTAATACTTCGTACGTTTCCGTGGTTATACTGATTATCTTTCTATTTAGAATGCATATATCTAAAAAAAAAACTAGCCACTGACCTCCAAAACCTACACGTATATAAAGAACAGGATACATACATGTAAAATTAAAAACTATGGAAGTACATATCTGCCAGATTTCGTATAGCTATCCCACCACCGGCATACAATCGAATGACCTCTGACTCATGGTCGTTTTATGCGCTTGGGTGCAAAGAAACGGAGAGGAGACAAATATTACAACAGGAAAGTGAAGGAGGAGGGGGTTTACCTTTAGCAATTCCATCTTGATATAATAAACATAACCCATTCAATTACATAACGCGATTACAATATCAGACACGCCAACTAAAATTCACAACGTGGATCGAAAATAGCCGTCATCCATCACGTGACAATACCCGACTAAATTTCCATGCGAAACTCATAAATAACGCCGAGCCCGCATCGAAGTCGAAGAACGTCCAGAAAGGTAGGAGGTCGCTAGCACTTAAAACGAAATAAAAGAAAATAAAAGACAAAAGAATAACGACGATTCTCCCGGCTTTCGGTCGGTACCCATCAATTATCTCACCGAAAACAAAACAATAACGGCGCGCACGCGCACGACGAAACAATAAACAAACGAAAACAAAAAAAACAATTGCGCCGTCAGGTGATCTACTCACAAACTGCTGAGAAAGAAAGGGTGCAGGGACATATAGCAGTATATAGATTTACACTATGCCAAGACAAAACATCGTTGTAATACCAATATTATACCGGCATTTTATAACAGAATCAATTATTTTTTCACAATAATGCTACATTAGATACATAGACGGCGCTACAAGCTTAATATACAAATATACAATACAGTGTCAAGAGCAGAATTAGTTATTTATTTAACTATAAATATTATACAGTGACCGACATAAATATTGCAACATACAGGAAATTTTTTTATTATCAAAATATACTAAAACTTTTTTGGAGGATAGGTTGTGCATGCCGAGAAATCCCAAAATTTATTTTGACACACGTCACGTGACCACTAGTATGGCGGTAAATTTAAAAAATATGCCATTGATCTGCAAAAAGGTTAGATGACGTGATATCCAAAAAAGTTATTTGAGAAAGTTGCTCAAAATTCAATTCTGAGACTGTATGCAAACATTTGTAAACATATTTAAAAAAAATTAAAAATCACAATTTTTCAAAATATTTTTTCATTGAATTACATACTTTCATTTTTTTTTTCACTTTTAGCAGCTCAAATGCAGTAATATTTATAAATTTGATTAATACTCAAACAGTTTTGTCAATTTTTGCGTAATTAATACAGCGAAAACTGAAAAGTACGATTTCAGTGTGACAATTGTTGTTGCAAGGAACTGTATCTAATAGTAATAAATAAAATTTTACGAACATCCTCTCTGAACCACTTAGCAAACATTACTTTTATTGAAAAATATTATATTTTTTTCTTGTTTTCTGCATTAAAGTGGAAACCGTTAGTTTAAACCTGATAACATAAAAATTTAAGCCCTTACAATGTTATTATACGCACCGAAGCTATTTAAGTAGGTTTTGAAATTACAAAACTCAGTAGAAATAAATAACCAGTACTTAATAAGCAAAAACATTTAAACAATAACTAATGATAATGAACAACTAAGAAATGAAACTCTAAAAATGCATACTTGTTAGACATACACATCGTTATGTTTCTTATAAGTAAGGTAGGCCTTGAAATTAGAAACAACAAAATAATGTAGTTAACTATTTTAATTAGTTAGGCAAATAAGTAATTACTACTATTTTTATTTTACCTACTGTTTATTATTCGTTGTTTTCTAATTACAAAATCTACTTTAATACCTTCGATGCGTGTATGTGGTGTTATCAGTTTTGGACTAATGGTGCCCACTTTAACGCAGAAAACAAACAAAAAAATATAATAAGTTTCAATAAAAGTAATGCTTATTAAGTGGTTTAGAGAGAAAATCTTTATAAAATTTTATTTATTACTACTAGATATAGTCCCTTGCAACAACAATTGTCACACTGAAATCGTACTTTTCAGTTTTTGCTCTGTTAATTATGTAAAAATTGACAAAGCTGTTTGAGTATCAATCAAATTTAGAAATACTACTGCATTTGAACTGCTAAACGCGAAAAAAAAATGAAAATATGTAATTCAATGAAACAATATTTGGAAAAATTGTGATTTTTAATTATTTAACAATTTTTTTTACAAAAATTTGCATACAGCCTCAGAATTGAATTCTAAGCAACTTTTAATCATAATAATCATCTAACCTCATTTTCTGCAGATCTATGGCATATTTTTAAATTTACCGCCATACTAGTGGTCACGTGACGTGTGTCAAAATAAATTTTGGGATTTCTAGACATGCACAACCTATCCCCCAAAAAAAGTTTTAGTATATTTTAATAATAAAAAGATTTCCCATATGTTACAATATTTATGCCGGCCACTGTATATGTATATATCAAGTAGCAAAAATGGTCGCTTGCGCCCGAACATATAAAAAATGTCTAAATTTAATGTTTTTTCTTCAAAAATTAACACAATTCTTGTTTTCACATTTTTTTTTTCTCACTTGAAAATGTAGACGTTTGAAGAGCTCATAGTTCTATCTTGCTTGAAATGAAAGTATAAAATAGAATTAAAAGGAAAGGAATTTTAATTAAAGATCAATTTAATACTGGAGACAAGAATTGCGGGAGCTAGGACTAGTTAGAAGTATCTATAAGTACGCTAAGAATATATCTAATTAGAACCAATCAGTATCCATCTAAAGAATTCCTAACAAAAACGGGTGTTACACAGGGAGAAGTGTTGGCCCTCTACTCTTTGTTGCGTTAATGGATGAAATAGATAAAGAAGGAGACATAAACATAGAAATTCACAAGGGACACAATGCTGTTCCAGACTGAGGTTGCTGCAGTTCATCACTGTGTCAGAGAACTAGAAAGATGGAACGAGTTAGATAAAAACATATAGACAATACTTAAAGCAATTAATTTAACAAAATGTTGATTCTAATTTACAAGCTCGGGAATGTGTAAGCACCCTAAATTCAGTGGGTACCCAAAGGGAGTTAACAGTCTAAATAGACATAAGTCAAAGTGACAAAAGTCTTATTTTTGGTTTAAATTGCTCGGGATTTTAGAAAATGAAATGGAAATGTATTTATACAGACCACAAAGTGATCCGCAAGTTGTATAGTGTGAATATCAACGAAGATGATAGGGAAAAGATAAATTGAAAGTGTATTAATTCATCTATGGTATACTTCTGGCCTAAACTGTGAAAAATTGAGCTGAGGCTAAAGGAAGAGCACCTAACGGTGATTTAGTCTTTTTGGCATATATGTATATAATATGCATGTATTTACGTAATGCCAATAAATTGATATTATTATTATTATTATTAACATTGGCCTGGGTTCATTGGAGCAATTATCAATTCGACATTACCAAATCGCAAGTTACAAAGTCCAGGGGATGGAAATGGATACACAAATCCCACGACTTCTGGTAAAAATCACCGAGAGAAAGACGAGCAAAACAGTCCTGTAGCCACAAAGATCTGAATTTACTCAATACTTGAATAAAGCCATAGACTTATCTACTGACTGGTTAATGTAGATTGAGTAGGTATATAACATAAGCCTAACAAAGGACGCTATTTGCAGGTTCTGCCAAAAGAAGGAAGAAACTCCAGTTCATATTATATTCCACTGCAACGGCATGGCGAGGACAAGGGTTCTAGTACTAGGCTCAGAAAAACCCAAAGCAAACAGCTACATTAAGACTCTCAAAGATAATGGGTTTAATTAAAAAAGCAATGTTAGAGAGAGCTTTCCAGGACAAATGGGATCCCAATAAATCTGAAAGGTGGCGGTGAAATAGCCCTTTTATGACCAACTCTGATCTAATTTAATTGGAAGGCCGTTGGCCATGAGAAAACTTTACTGGAAGAAGGCGAATGCGATGGCACAGCCTAAGGAAACTCATTTCCATGACTTCTTCACCACAAGTTAGAACGAGGACGCTCGTCATTTCATGCTGTTTAGTCAAACAATTCTGATATTGGTATGTTTGACCTTCTAAACATTTTTTTTTTTTTTCAAAATAAGATCCAGAATCCTCTGACATTGTCCACAAGAGTCCACGTTTTTTCTTTGTAAATACTGGCTTGTGATTTTTCTCACAGAGAAAAGTATTATTTTGGATTGTGCTTTAGACGAGTGCGCATTCAAAAATAATTGTAGCCATTTTGAGCCGTTAACTATAATCTTCGAAGTATTTGACTCTATGCTTATCCATGAATAATTCATTAGTTTTGTACTACTGTGCTAATACACTCTCCAACCATGCATATAAATTATAAAAAAAAAATAACGCATTTCTTCATTCTTTCTATCAACAAGTCTCAATTCAAAGCATTCTTCTTCTTACCCAAAGCTTGTACATCAACCACGTAAGTACAACACCATTAATTTCTCGAGAACAACATTACATGCATACAAAACTCCGGTTCTTAATTACTGCCTTGCTATTTTACGAAAAACCTCTTGTCTTGTCCATCTATCCTTGGCAAGTATATATATTCCTTTTTCCCCTTTTAGACAGCTCAGCTCCCTTGTTCCTATCGCGAACAACAGATCTTCGCGAAACCCTACTTCGCTACTAATTAACTCAGAACGAGATCTGCTTATATTTAATTACTAGCGTCTACTTTCGTCTCTTCTCTCTGTGTGTGTGTCTCGCATTTATACTCCGCGATGTTCTATAGCATTTTTTTTTGTTTTAAGTCGATTATTCGCGGTTCAGCCGGTAGGTGGAACATATGTCCCCTACATATACAGAGTGTAATTAAATATAATTTTTTTAAAAGTCAGGATAACATCTGAGCCCCGCTCTGTTGAATTAATTACACGGTTCCATGCGAGGATGTGGCGATTTGGTTAATTTTCTTTTTTTTTGCGGAGATTATGGAACATACTGCTGATTAATCTAAAAATTAAACAACGAGTTTTATGACATACGAGGCTCCATTGAGATGTGAAGGAAAAATTCTTTGAATTTCATATACAAGGTAGATTTAGTACTGTTCATTTATAATCATTTCCTTTTCATATTGATACCATTTATTTTACAAGGAATGACATTTTCATGCTTGTTCTGAAAGCTTCCGTAAAATATCTACAGCTTCAACTATCCATTATTGCACAATTTGGAAACCCTGCTCACATTTTGTGGTATAGATGTTGGAGGTTTTATATAGGGTATGATGATAAACTAGTTAGAACAATTATAATTACCGATAATGAATTAAGGGGATTATTATTGAGAGATAAAAGTAATGCGAAGATTATTACTGTTGAAATTCAGAATTCTAGAGGATTATAATTTATTGTGATATCCCTATATGTATATTCCTCCAGAACAAAGATATTCATTACTCCCGTTGTTAGTTTTACACAATTTCAAAAGTAATTTTCGGTAATTCATTGCGAACATACAGTCCTTGGCCACAATATTAGAGCCAATAATGATTTTAGTAGTATAATAGAAAATATCGATAATTAAATTGTAATTGTTATTACTAATTTATGAAAATTATACAGAAAGTGTTAGAAACTATCCAAACAAGTGTTTTATTGATATTATTGATAGCATCTCTTGCCTTCAGTACTTACTGTCAATATATGCGTGAATAGTTTGTTTGAATTTTGAAATTAGTGCGCCAAGCAGCTTCAATATTGACAAACCACTAAACTATATTCGCCAAAGTATTTAAAACTATTAAATTTTCAAGATGGCTCTAATATCGTGGCCAATGACTACATTAGAGGTGTCAATCAACTACCACAACAGATACAGTGACATTTGATTGTAATCATACCAACATTTTCACTATTTTCCTTTTCATTAATTTTTAAAAAAAAGGAATATCACACACTATTCCACAAAAACGACATTTTCTATATTTACAATATCTCCCCTAACTTTTCTAACGTTAGTTTCACGCTTCGTATAGATACAATATATGTATATAGATCCTATACTATTATTAGAATTTTATTTATTGAACACATGCGTTGTCCGATGTTTTATGTGCGGAAACGCAAAAAACACGGTAAAACATATTTTTTAAAACTACAATCGAGTAGTTGAAGCGTGCCCTGTATTGTTATGAGATGTTTCCCGATATTCAATTGTTTAATGTTTAAATTTAGAAGGGCGTACACAGCTTTGTATTGGCAGCTCGGCAAAATTGAAAACAAAAGAAAATCGTTCTGGACTGTACTTACAGAATAAAATTCTTTTTTTTTTCATATCTGTGAACAAACTATTCAGATTACCACGGATTAAGGCTTCATATTTTTACACAAAAGGGGGTGGTTTGTATGTATGTTATTGAATTCTAATTCTAAGGCATTATATTAGCATTATTCGCATAGGCAGCCTCTGTCAGTTTCTTATAAGTTATTTCATTTAATCACGGTTGCCTCAATATTATTCCTACAGCGTGACTGAAATGGTCTAACAGAAATGACTAATTTGTGTTTATATAATCTATCCTGACTCTGTGTAAGTGTGTGAGTAGATATAATACACATAATATATTATTAGTTTGAGATTAGTTTGATTGCACGGCGAACAAGCCTATTGATAACGTTTGAAAAGGCAAATTTATTGTTCTTGAATCTTACCTATCCCGTACAAACAAAACATACAGAATTATACGATTAATGGAAACTAATAAAATTTGAATGAGGCCTTTTATCTAAGCTAAAATGAACACGTCAAAACAACTGCTAATAAATCATGTAATTTTCTGTTATTTGTTTTTTGAGTAACAAAACTTCAAACAAACAAACAATTCCTTTCTATTAGTGATGGGCATGATAGAATGGCTCCTCTGTACTGAAAGTAGCCCCACAATGGTTCTGAAATGACTTTTTGTAGACAAAACTCTGTAATGCTTATTCAATGTTAATTAAAAGTTTTCTGGCAATATATTTTTTAATGCTGAATGGAATCAAACATTAAGGCTGTCAAAGTAAGGGGTGTTAGAAAATTGCCTCCCCACAGGTAGTAGGAGACAGGGTCACCTTTGTAATCGTAAGCTCCAACCATTATTGCTTTATTAGTTATTAACCGGGACCCAATTTACACATGTATATCAGGAAGCTAGAAATTGTAGGAGACACTTTAACAATTATTAATAGTTGCATTTTATCTCGGGAGGCAATTTAGCTGTAATTTCCTTACTTTATGGGCGCGCCCCCAAAGCCCCTTCTCGGATTATTAAAATTTGAAACATAGTAATTATCAAATGTCGTTCTAAACACCAAACGTACAAATAAAAGAATGTTTTAACACAAAACATGCTTAACTCTTTATTTCTTTACCAAAATATTATGTTTTACCACTTTTGAGACTCTTAAATTACAGGTACGTATGTTGGAATCGGAAATACTATATAAAACATTGTTTTTAATACAAAAATACGTGTTCAAACTTTCCTGGCACTTTAAATGAATGAGGTTAAAGAAATGTCAAAATAAAAAAAAAAATTCAGAGCCATCCACCCGTAAATAGCAGAAACCAAGTTTATTAGAAAACTATAATCCGGGTTATCGATATTTGTTAAGAATAACTATTTTATCACAGACCACCCCAATGATTTTGAAGGCAACCCTTAAATATTAAACATTCCTAAAATAACTAAAACTAATGGCGGTTCATATAAATCTAACCCCAAATTAACATATTGTGAACATAAATTATAAAAATCTTATTTCTGGTTAATATTGATTGAAACTATTATTTTTTCGTTTTTAGGTGGGATATACTTGATGGAATACTAACATTGACTTCGAAGCGGGATACTCTAAGCCGGGGAGATGCAATTCTCTGGGTACAGGTCTGGATTTTCGGTTCGACAGACCCCGTATCGGTCAATAGCATCGAATGGTATTCTGACCGGGATTCTTCGTAGGAAATTTTATAGGAAATTCTCGACAATTTACAAGTCAGAGCAAGGATTTAAATTATTCAAGTGTAATATCGATACTTTTTTAAATAAACACTTCGTGGAACTTGATATTTTTTATAGTGCGGCATAAACATCGTTAACGAGTTCAATATCAACCGTCGTCTTTCCTGGCCACAGGCAGAATGAGGATTTAAACTAAATTCATGTAATAGCCTCGATTGTTATCGATACCAGTAACTCACTGACATTAAGACACGTTATTTACTATAGTTGAGGGAATACAGCAAAAGTTACCAAATAGATATCCCGAAGAATGAAAAAATCTGCCCCGAGCAAATTATAATAAGAACATAAAAATATACCAGGTAAGCTTAAATTAACATAGAAAATAAAGTTTACATTATAATTAAGCCTATACTTAGCACCTATTGCTAAGATGCATTTCTATAGTCATTCTTAACAAATTCAAAATTTGCCTGTAAAGTAAGCAACCGAGTACGCACTTCAATTTTCAATTGGCTTTGAAATCGGTTTGAAATGACTCTAAAATATATTCCATACCCCTGATTCCATAGCACATCGAAATAGACCCCTTTTCATTCGAAGAATATAGATTCTTCGAATGAAAAGGGGTCTATTTCGATTTGATGAAATAGCCGAAAAGGAACCTTTCTTGCAATAGTAATATAAAAGATTTTAATTTTAATTTGCTTTAGCATGCAATATCTTTTCAACTCATAAATCTGTAATATGCAAAATCTTATTAACATGTAACACTTACAGGCAATTTGAAATCTCAAAGGTAAGTGCAGCTTCAATAATTATATTTCAATTATATTCATTCAATTATTTCAAATTTTTCACGAACGTGTACGACTATAAATGTGTACCTTCTGCGTGTTGGGATAAATCAATTAAACCAACATTTGAGAAATTAAATCACTAGATATTCTAAAATTCCTATATTAGATCATAACAAATAGAGCATGAACTAATATTCTTATAAACCCATTTGTGTCCAATGTGCACTTTATTTCGAAAAAAAAAAAAAATGCAAAACATACATTTGCTTGATGTTGTTGGTCTGACATAGAGCAGTTCTAAACTGTGCTGTACTCAAAACGAGTACAGTGGGTGCAAACGTGAGAAGAACATTGGACACACTCCCCAGTTACTCACTATTTCCCAAAGAAAAAAAAATGGCAGTTACAAATAATAACCTAGAATTACGTGTTCTTATGAATATTAATCAACTGAAATATTCTTTTTCTCAAGATGAAATTCGTTTAAAATACCTCGACAGGTCATAGTCTATATGGCAATTGACGAAGTCAGGATCCAAAGACGATGTAGTCTCTGAATCTAATCCTAGTATTAGCCTCAATGTCGTTATTATTGTAAATTCAGCCGTAGGCACTGTTCTTTGATTACTTGATACTTAGAATCTCAAATGGAAATTGTGGAGTGTGGAAAGGCTAATCAGCTAAAGGAAACACCAATGGGATTGTCTCACACAATGTTCGGAGGAAAAGTGACCAATTCTAATTTACCGTTACTGCCCTTACAACCATGATCGACTAGTACACTAAAAGAATAAAATATGTGTCCCCGAATATGTCAATTTATACGTACTAAGTTGAAAGGAATATTATTAATTAATAAGTAGTAAGTATATACAGTGTGTTAAAAAAAGGTTGTCGGATATTTTACCCAATTATAGTACTGGTGGAAATAAACAAAAAAGTGTTAGTCAACATGTGTCCGCAATTTAACTTTTTTTGACATATAGTCGATTGCATATTTTAAAATAAAAAAAAAACATTTTTCGGTTTTGAGAATAGTTCCCTTTATCAATACAACTGATTGTGACTTAAAATTAGTTCTGTCAGACATCTGTCATCAGATATTATCATTTGGCGTATTTTTTTTTTGTTCTCAATTATGCATAAGTACACAAATGCAGAAATGGCCGATATGCATTTTATGTACGGTCGTGGAATGGTAATGCCACTGAAGCACGGCGTATGTATGCCGAAGAATTTCCAAATCGGTTGTTACGAGTGAAAGATTTTCTCAAGACTTCATATCCGGCTGTCCGAAACTGGTTCATTTAAAATTAATGGTGGTTCTGATAGACTAGATCAGTTTCTTCTCCCGCAAGTAGAATAGATATTTTGAGACGGGTAGAAGACAACCCAAATATTAGCACCCAAAGACTTGCCGCAGAACTGAACGTCAGTCATCCTCTCATTTGGAGAATTCTGCGGAACAGCGCTCTATCCTACCACATTCAACGCGTGCAAGTTTTGCTCCTCTCGATTATGATGCACGTAGGGTTTTTTGTCATTGGGTTTACGAAAGCTGGCAGAAACTCCTAATTTTGCGACTCCAGAATTTTATTTAGTGACGAGGCTGGGTTTACAAGAGACGGAATATTCAATTTTCATAACAATCACGGCAGATGAAATCCCATGCTGTTGTTGAACTGCATCACCAAAATCGTTTTTCGCTAAATGTTGGCTTGCTATTTTGGACCACTGTTATAATTGGTCAGTATTTCTCCCTAATCGTTTAACGGGACAAGTATACTTGGATTTTTTTAAGATATGAATTACCCGTTTTGTTGGAAGACGTGCCACTTTTTTAACAGATTAAATATGTGGTTTATGCACGATGGAGCTCCTGCGCATTTTCCATCGTAGTTAGAAATTTCTTAAATCAAGATTACAACGAGAGATGGAAGAGACGGGGTGGACCAAATGCATGGCCTCCAGGTCCCCTGACCTGACACCTCTAGACTTCTATGTTTGGGAGCATCTAAAACAATTAGTGTACGCACGATATGTAAACAATTTGGAAGAACTCAGGCAATGAATCGTAAATTGTTGCGAGGAAATTCGGAGGACTCCAGGAATTTTCGAAAGATTGCGTCGATCTTTCATAAGAAGGTGTGAAGCGTGCTTAGAAATGAACGGTACACATGTAGAACAATTTCTTTAGTTTTACTTTAAATACATTTGTTTAATTTACATTGCGATCAGAATTTCTTTGAAATTATTTATCCTACTGAAACATATGCCAATCGACTATATGTCAAAAACAGTTGAATTGCGGACCCAGTGACTAGATTTTTTGTTTATTTCCACAGTACTACAATTGGGTAAAATATCCGACAACCTTTTTTTAACACACTGTATAATAGGAAGCCAAAAAGAGACAGAAGTAGCCCAATGCAAAGTGCATTGGAGAGCAGCATAACAATATTATTTTAAAAGAAAAACATATTCTTAAAACAATGAATACATTTGGTTTAAAGAATCTTTTCCTGTCAATATGGTAACAAAAGCGTCAATCATCCCCAAATTAAAATATTATTCTCCATGTGAAATATTCAAGACCGAAACAATAGCTTAGCCTCCTTCAAATCACCCGCTATCCACAGCAAATTTTCAAATTGTAATTCATATTCCCAACAATTAACGCCACAACCTGAACAATACCAACACCATTTGTAAGACATACATATTTTTTTTCCATTTTCTCTTCTTTTAGTTTTAATATATATTAGTGTTAAGATATTTTTACTTGAGTGTACGTTTTTAATAAATGCATTTTAAAAAGAATGCGTAAGTCAATCAACACCTAGACAAATATTCGGGTAAACGTCTGCCCTATTCAAGTGGCCAGGGTAAGTTCTCGCTCGCTCCAACGGGATAAGACGGAGAAGCACCCGAGCGACGACCACAGGGTAAATGCGTTGTGGGCCAAAATTGTTCCTGTTCGCCAGTCAGTTATTAACAACATACGTGGTGCGTGAGTGTATAGTGTGTAATAAATAGAAGGTGAGTTATCACTGAGCATTTCTTTTAATTTCATCTGGTTGCTTTACATTCTGTTTTGGTATAATTTGCCTGTAATTTTATTTCGCCATTATGTATATTTTACCACTGATGATATTGTTGTTTTCGTTTGATAAATATGATGCCTCGATTGAATATAAAGATGCAATATAAGTTACCCCTAATTTTATCGCTCCATGGCGTATATTTTACTGCTGCTGATATTCTAATTGTTGTTTGATAAATATGACACCATGTTTGAATGAATAAATGCTAACATAAGTTGCCACTAATTGTATCCTTCCATTACGAATATTTTACTACTGTTGACATTGTTGTTGTGCTTGATAAATACGACACCATGATTGAATATATATGTAGGTGATAATATGATTTACCCACAATATTACATTGCTGTTATGTATATTATTGTTGCCATTACTGATATGTTGATTAATCAATGTGACGTCATCATTGTGATTGTTTATTTGTTATTGGAGTGGATATCCATTGCACTTCCACGTTAGCCAGGAATCAGGAGGCCACCTGAGGCTAGTCGTGGGTGGGATATTCAGCTGCGCCCCCATAACCCATTGTTTGTATTTGTTCTTGGAGTGGGTATCCATTGCACTTCCACGTTAGCCAGGAATCGGGAGGCCACCCGAGGCTAGTCGTGGGTGGGATACTCAGCTGCGCCCCCATGATAACCCCTTGTTTGTATGGTTATTGGAGTGGGTATCCATTGCACTTCCACGTTAGCCAGGAATCAGGAGGCCACCTGAGGCTAGTCGTGGGTGGGATATTCAGCTGCGCCCCCAAACCCATTGTTTGTATTTGTTCTTGGAGTGGGTATCCATTGCACTTCCACGTTAGCCAGGAATCGGGAGGCCACCCGAGGCTAGTCGTGGGTGGGATACTTAGCTGCGCCCCCATGACAACCCCTTGTTTGTATCGGTTATTGGAGTGGGTATCCATTGCACTTCCACGTTAGCCGGGAATCAGGAGGCCACCTGAGGCTAGTCGTGGGTGGGATATTCAGCTGCGCCCCATAACTGAGATGTTGCTCTAGTGTAGTACCCTTTAGTTTTTACAGCTAGCGCTTCAAAGAATACCAGCTATGGCCATTTGAGATCTGAGGGTAATGCGGTATACAGATAGAGGCGTCGGTGATTTACTTTGCTTATGTCTAGCTTACCACGATCGACCTGTAAATTAGCTAATTCGAGCTGCGGCCTCGATGGAATTAGATATGCTCAAGAGTGTTTCTATTTACAGGAGAATTCCTCGGTTTATCCGATTCCTGTGGTTTCGCTACCGGCAGGAGTCTATGACGATCGTGGGAATTTTGGCAGTGATGTTCATCAGTAAATTAATGTTAATACTAAACCTGTATCAATGTATATAAATGAAATAAAGCTGTTTTCGTTCAGACTACAACTTCAGAAGTGGGATACAGGATATTCACGCGTCCCTGCTTTGCCATTTCTGCCTCTTGTTTTTCTCTTGCTTTGATGCCGTTTGGAAATTAATGTTTTTGTTTAAGTGTATGACAAAGATCCAAAATGGGCCGTCAATCGAGACTACGAAGCCGCTCCAGAGGCAGTGACCGCCATTCTTCACGACGACAGCGTAGCCGTTCTCGCTCCCCCAGACATTCCAAGTCCCGCGATAGTTGAGTGAAGTTCTCGCCAGCTTCCTTGCGCACACATCTCAGCAGTCATCTACTAGCTTTGCTTGTAAAGGCGAAGTGGTTCCAGTTTTCGACCCTGAAGCAAAGGAGCAGACTGCGCAAGCCTGGTGTCGAAAAGTAGATGAACTCAAAGAAGTGTTCAAATGGACAGAAGATGCCACGATCTATTTTGCGTTATCAAAACTGGAAGGTCTTGCTAAGGTGTGGTACAGGGGTTTACCAACCTTGAAGCACACATGGTCACAATGGAAAGTGAAGTTAGTGACGGCATTCCCCTCCAGACGCGACTACTTCGAGGATCTGAAAACAATGATGCGACGAAGCAAACGTAGCGATGAGAGCTATACGAAGTATTTTTACGAGAAAATGGCTCTACTGAACAACTGCAAGATATCTGGAACTGACGCAGTCTCTTGTTTGATTGGAGGCATTGATGACAACGTCGTCAAAACAGGTGCCAAAGCGGGCAATCATCCATCCCCGGAATCTCTTTTCCAATATTTTTCGACCTTAAATGATACACCAGGATTTTCTGGTTCTACACATCGCCAATCAGAACTGAAAAACTTCCAAAAACACAAATTCCAACGAAAATCTCAGCATAAGTCATTTAATCGACCTGAACCATATAGACCCAAATCAAATTATTTTTCGACCGAAAAATCCGAAGCTCAGTCAAACAATTGTTTCACTTGCGGACAGCCGGGGCATAGGGTAGAGATTGCAAGAAACGCATCGAGAAACACTGTACTCATTGCAACCGCTCTGGTCATACAGTTAACACCTGCTTTCGAAAGAGACCCAGCGAGACCGTGAGTTGACTAGCTGAGTCAACGGCCATCAATGATAATAGCAAATTCTACAAAGACATCCAATCAACAAACAGCCATCGACAGCATACATCGACTTAGGAAGTTCCTGCACTACAATTAGGCTGTCTGAAATTCAACGCCTGAAACTTCCATTCGACTCTTCTAAACATACCATTTTACGGGGATACGGACATGGGTGTGTCTCTACAATTGGAATAAGCACTTTCGAAGTGCAAGTGGATAACGTGCACGCGTCGATTTCTGCCTACGTTGTTCCGGATACCGCCCAAGAAATTCCTGTATTGGTTGGCAGAAATTTTACCGAACTATCGCACGTTCTTTTAGTGAAAGACGACCAATCATTGAACTTCCTAAGTCGACAACCAAACCCTCCTTTCCCGATTTTGAACCAAATCCGAAGAAAATTGTGCTCAAAACTATAAGAAAAGGAATGGTGCCGTTAAATCATCTGGGACACATCTATGTCGCCTCAACCGATTCCGATTATGAAGGCGACATCTTGATTGAGGCTTCGTTTAGGCCTATCGAAGGAGGAGAATATTGTATACCAAGGACCATTCTTCGGATTCAACAAGGCACCTCTTTACCGATCCCGTGTATTAACCTGTCGGACGGCGAACTGACATTTAAAAAGGACCAGGTGTTTGTCAGAGCATGGCCTTGTAAAGAGGAAGACTCCAGCGACAAAATTCTCCGTGTTACCGAAACCTCGGCTATGGATCTTCCACGTGGAGACATTTGTGTGGGTCCGGTGACGCAAGAAGAGGAGAGTCAACTATTCGATCTACTGACCGAATACCGAGACTGCTTCGCCCAGTCCATGGAAGAACTCGGGTGTGCATCTACAACGCAAATGGAGATCCGGCTGACTGATGACACCCCATTCACTTATAGGCCATACCGAATGTCAGCGTCCGAGCAAAACCAAGTTAAAGGGATTATCGAGGAATTGCTAGCTAATGACATCATCCGCGAGTCAGATTCCAACTACTGTTCTCCCGTCCTACTGGTAAAGAAGAAAAATGGCGAGGAGAGAATGTGCATTGACTATCGCAAACTCAATAACATGACTATTAAAGACAACCATCCGTTACCCAGAGTAGACGACCAAATTGACAGACTTCAAGGAGGCGTTTATTTCACTAGCCTAGACTTGAAAAGTGGTTACACCAAATACCCCTCACCGAAGAGTCTAAGAAATACACGTCGTTCGTAACTCCCGGAGGCCAATACGAATATAATAGAGTACCTTTTGGTTTGACCAATGCACCTCGAATTTTCCAACGATTCATGAACAGAGTGTTGAGACCTGCGCAAGATTATGCGGCCGTATATTTAGACGATGTCCTTCTACATGCGCCCACTATAGAAGAATCCCTGAACAATCTACGGAAATTGCTGGACATATTTCGTCAGGAAGGTTGACCCTGAACCTGAAGAAATGTTCCTTTTTAATGACAAATATCACCTTCCTTGGATTCGATATTGAAAATGGGTCGGTCAAGCCCGGGAAAGACAAGACCAAAGCAGTTGAAGCGTTTCCGACTCCAACAAACGTCCATCAGGTTCGCCAGTTCTTAGGGCTAACAGGCTACTTCCGGCACTTCGTTAAGGACTATGCTCACATTTCCAGACCAATGACAAACCTGATGAAGAAGACAGTTGACTGGAGGTGGACTGAAGTAGAAGAAGAAGCGTTCCAACGCCTGAAGACGTCTCTAACGGATCGACCAGTCTTGGCATTATATAATCCGAAGGCCGTTACAGAAGTTCATACTGACGCCAGTTCAATGGGCTTAGCCGGAATTCTTATGCAAATGCAAGAAGAACGACTACACCCCGTGTTCTTCTACAGTCGCCAGACAACAGATCCGGAGCAAAAGTACCATTCGTACGAATTGGAGACTTTAGCGGTGGTGGAGAGCCTTAAAAAGTTTCGTCCGTACCTTCTGGGTATCCATTTTTCTGTCATTACCGACTGCAACGCACTCAAGGCAACGAGCACGAAGAAACAAATCATCCCCAGAATTGCTCGCTGGTGGTTGCAGCTACAGGAATTCACGTTCGACGTCAAGTACCGGCCAGGGAATCGCATGAAGCACGTTGATGCTTTAAGTCGGAATCCCTGCACTGATCAACCCGAGATTCTGCGTATAGAACAGGCCGATTGGGTCTTGTCAGGCCAGTTGACAGACCAGAAAATTCAGGACATACACCAGACATTGTCGAAACCACCAGAATCCGACGCCGACCGGCGAATATATAAAAATTATGCTTTACGAGATGGCAGAGTCTACCGAATTACGGCACGGGGAATACAATGGGTCGTTCCAAAGGGCATGAGAAACCAAGTGGTGCGTGCCGCCCACGATGAACTTGGACACTTCGGCATTGAGAAAACCCTGTACCGTCTTTCCGATCACTACTGGTTCCCTCGAATGCAAAAGTACGTAGAGCAATATATTTCCTGTTGCATTCCTTGCCTATTCAATAAGAGGTCATCGGGGAAGAAAGAGGGTTTTCTGAATCCTATACCGAAAAGGCCAGAACCTTTCCACATGTTCCACGTTGACCATCTAGGTCCATTCCCCAAAAGCAGAAGAGGCAATGTACACCTAATTGTGGGAATTGATGCTTTCACGAAATTCGCCTTCCTAAAAGCCGTAAAATCCACTAAGACCAAATACGTCATCGACTATCTGCGAGATATTTTTGCCACATATGGCATCCCCAAAATTTTAATTTCGGATCAAGGAAGCTCATTTACAGCAAAAGCTTTCAAAAACTTCTGCCAAAACAACCACATTCGACATGTAATGAATGCGGTGGCGACACCACGGGCGAATGGACAAGTGGAACGGCTCAACAGGACGATCATGTCAGCGTTATTAACGTCAGTTCTGGAGGAAGATTGTTGGGACGAACAAGTTCGCACTGTTCAGCACGGAGTGAACAATATTGTTAATAAATCCTCAGGAAAAACTCCAAGCCAGCTGTTCTTTGGATATACACCGCGAAGTAGTAACTCAGACACCAATTTGAAGGACGAAATCCAACAAACCGCAAACATTCTCGAAGATATCGTCGCTGAGAGACAAAAGGCTGCCGACCAAATTGCTATAGCGCAACAGAAACAGAAACGGCAGTTCGACAGAAAAAGAAAGAAACCACAACATTATAAAGAAGGGGATCTGGTGCTACTTGAAAAGGACCCTGTTGCAATAGGGACCAGCCGCAAGTTACAACCCCCATACGGAGGTCCCATGGTAGTAGCGAAAGTATTACCGAACGACCGATACGTCGTTAAAGACATGGAAGGATCGCATCGTACATCCAATAAGCATGCTACGACCGAGTTGTCGCAGTAGACCGGATGCGCCGATGGTGCCCTCCAGGAGGAGACTGACGATACAGACGCAGAAAGTGGGGAAGATGGGGTTGTCTTGTCTAGTGACACATCCGACTCTGAACAATAAAAAAAAAATAATAAAAAAAAAAAACCTCGGGACGAGGTGTATTGCAGGATGGCCGAGTTGTAAGACATACATATTTTTTTTTCCATTTTCTGTCCCTTTTAGTTTTAATATATATTAGTGTTAAGATATTTTTACTTGAGTGTACGTTTTTAATAAATGCATTTTAAAAAGAATGCGTAAGTCAATCAACACCTAGACAAATATTCGGGTAAACGTCTGCCCTATTCAAGTGGCCAGGGTAAGTTCTCGCTCGCTCCGACGGGATAAGACGGAGAAGCACCCGAGCGACGATCACAGGGTAAATGCGTTGTGGGCCAAAATTGTCCCTGTTCGCCAGTCAGTTATTAACAACATACGTGGTGCGTGAGTGTATAGTGTGTTATAGAAGGTGAGTTATCACTGAGCATTTCTTTTAATTTCATCTGGTTGCTTTACATTCTGTTTTGGTATAATTTGCCTGTAATTTTATTTCGCCATTATGTATATTTTACCACTGATGATATTGTTGTTTTCGTTTGATAAATATGATGCCTCGATTGAATATAAAGATGCCAATATAAGTTACCCCTAATTTTATCGCTCCATGGCGTATATTTTACTGCTGCTGATATTCTAATTGTTGTTTGATAAATATGACACTATGTTTGAATGAATAAATGCTAACATAAATTGCCACTAATTGTGTCCTCCCATTACGAATATTTTACTACTGTTGCCATTGTTGTTGTGCTTGATAAATACGACACCATGATTGAATATATATGTAGGTGATAATATGATTTACCCACAATATTACATTGCTGTTATGTATATTATTGTTGCCATTACTGATATGTTGATTAATCAATGTGACGTCATCATTGTGATTGTTTATTTTGGTTATTGGAGTGGATATCCATTGCACTTCCACGTTAGCCAGGAATCAGGAGGCCACCTGAGGCTAGTCGTGGGTGGGATATTCAGCTGCGCCCCCATAACCCATTGTTTGTATTTGTTCTTGGAGTGGGTATCCATTGCACTTCCACGTTAGCCAGGAATCGGGAGGCCACCCGAGGCTAGTCGTGGGTGGGATACTCAGCTGCGCCCCCATGATAACCCCTTGTTTGTATTGGTTATTGGAGTGGGTATCCATTGCACTTCCACGTTAGCCAGGAATCAGGAGGCCACCTGAGGCTAATCGTGGGTGGGATATTCAGCTGCGCCCCCATAACCCATTGTTTGTATTTGTTCTTGGAGTGGGTATCCATTGCACTTCCACGTTAGCCAGGAATCGGGAGGCCACCCGAGGCTAGTCGTGGGTGGGATACTTAGCTGCGCCCCCATGACAACCCCTTGTTTGTATCGGTTATTGGAGTGGGTATCCATTGCACTTCCACGTTAGCCGGGAATCAGGAGGCCACCTGAGGCTAGTCGTGGGTGGGATATTCAGCTGCGCCCCCATAACTGAGATGTTGCTCTAGTGTAGTACCCTTCAGTTTTTACAGCTAGCGCTTCAAAGAATACCAGCTATGGCCATTTGAGATCTGAGAGTAATGCGGTATACAGATAGAGGCGTCGGTGATTTACTTTGCTTATGTCTAGCTTACCACGATCGACCTGTAAATTAGTTAATTCGAGCTGCGGCCTCGATGGAATTAGATATGCTCAAGAGTGTTTTCTATTTACAGGAGAATTCCTCTCTGTTTATCCGACTCCTGTGATTTCGCTACCGGCAGGAGTCTATGACGATCGTGGGAATTTTGGCAGTGATGTTCATCAGTAAATTGATGTTAC
Organism: Protaetia brevitarsis; assembly: GCA_004143645.1. Taxonomy (NCBI): domain Eukaryota; kingdom Metazoa; phylum Arthropoda; class Insecta; order Coleoptera; family Scarabaeidae; genus Protaetia; species Protaetia brevitarsis. Next base: position 707,418 of record RXPK01000247.1, on the reverse strand, counting down.
TAATACTTAATACTAAACCTGTATCAATGTATATAAATGAAATAAAGCTGTTTTCGTTTAGACTACAAGTGGTTGATGGAAAAACTCTAACTTTTATTTTGGATAGAAGATCTAATTTGACACAACCATTCCTTAAGCTCTCTAGGTATTGTACATCGGTTCTTTGCTGCAGAGCAACTTCATTGCAAAAAGCTTATATAGTCAAAGTAGTGAAAGAAGAATTAAAAATAAGAACATTGGCCATTGGAGACGGTGCTAATGACCAGGGCCGCCGCAAGCGGGCGTGCAGGGCGTGCACCGCACGCGGGCGGCACATTCTGGGGGGCGGGCAAATACACCAACTATCAGTATACCATCATGATTGTTATTACATTTATTGCATGCTTATTTTCAGCGCGTACAATTTTGCTTATCTTTTAGGTAGTAATTATTAAATCGTTTATGTTAGTCCTTTTAACGCATGCACACTGAGTTTAATAAACATACTTTTAGTTGTTTATATAAATAATATGCAAACATCCTCAGAAATCGCATCCCATGCAAATAAATTTAAGACGATAATACTTTTTAAATACTCAACGCAGATCGTGCCATGTTGTTTCTAGCATACATCATTATGCTTACGTATGGACGTTTCTATACCTAAGCGCTTACTAGTAATTAAACATTTTCAAAAACAAATCCGTTATGGTTCTCACACTTAAATATTCAAGGTCCGTCATAGCGTTATTATAAATTTTGTATACCGTTTTCTAAAAGATACAAATTAAAGGTATGTCTGGTGAAGATGAGTTGAGAAGAAACAATTTGTTTTTTTTATAGTAAGGTAAAGTCAGGTAAGTGGTAGTAAAAATTGCATAGTGCGAAGAAAATGTAACACTGTTCACATAATGACATTTTGATAAATTTTACACATAGAACTATGTAATGCATGCTCAGTTGAAAGCCTTCAATAGATACACCTTTTATAATTATCAACGGTTTACTAGAAAAAAAGAAATTTTAAACACTGTCAATACTACACACTTACCCGGCAAAATGGGGCAAGTGTGTAATCGTTCCGCATTTTATTTATTAATAGCATTATCCTTTAGTTCGGCCAAGAGTGTAATACTGAACTGATGGCTGTTTAATAAGGTATGATATATTCACAAGATATTCAAGTTATTACACGTTAGGAGATGCGAACTTTTTTTGTAAAACTAGTATGAAGTTTAGTACATTAGTATTATAACAAGAGGACGTCCGTATTTCAATTTTAAAAATAAATATAAACAAACTACACACTTGCCCCGGTTACACACTTACCTGACTTTACCTTATAGAAATAATAATAAATATAAAAAAGGCATGGACAATAATTTACTTCCTTATGCAAAATCTCATTTTTATATTTTTAAACGCAGTAGAAATATTTTAATTACTATATACATATGTAGGTTGCCTTTAAATTTGAATCACAATTACCTTTTGTTACTGTTTTCGGCCATTTAGCTAGTTTGGTTAATACTATTACTTGAAGAAAAAATTCTTCTACTTTCGCAAATTGAACTACTTGCTTATATGTAGACAAACATTTTTATGACTTTTACTTTGTGATAAAATTAACTGATTAAAATTAAAAAGATAAAGAAATTTAATTATAAAATATTTACTCTTTTCGGTTTGTAAATAAAGCCACATCCATTGAAAAATGACTCAATACGGGCAACTATGCTACTATAACTGCATATAACTAGCTATATTAAGATATATCTTCATGTTGTTTAGTGTGTAGCCATTTTATTTTGTTATTGTATCTTTATACATAGTAATCTCTGACCTCATTCAATTTCTTTCAAGCAAACATCTTCCATTTCATCTAAATGCACGTACACATCCCACAACCAAAATGATATAATTACTTCCATTCAACCATTGCAACTTTTCGAACCGTATTTGTTGTATTAGGTTGTATTGTGTGATTTAAAATAGAACAATTTAAAAAATTGAAAACGTAATTAAAAAATAACTGCTTATTTTAAACACATATGCTTCATTAATTTCACCGTCTAACGGTTATGCAATGCATAAATACTGTACAATAAACTGTAAAAATCTTTGTTATGACATTCATATAGGTAAGAAACTTAAAACTCCTTTCGAGCAACCCTACTTAGAGAAAAAGAAGAGGATGGGGGCGGCTTAGTTGGTTTTGCACGCGGGCGTTCAGGTGGCTGGCGGCGGGCCTGCTAATGACGTATCAATGATACAAACGGCTGATGTTGGTATAGGCATTACAGGACAAGAAGGGACGCAGGCTGTGATGGCTTCTGATTTTGCATTGCCAAGATTCAAGTTTCTAGAAAGGTTTCTGTTAGTTCACGGACATTGGAGTTATCATCGTCTAGCTAATATGGTTTTATATTTTTTCTATAAGAATGCGGTGAGCTTAGCAGCAAGAATAGGGGCTACAATAGATCTTTTAGGTCGCAGTGCACTGTCACTCTTCATTTATATACATACATACAAACACTTTCATCGCGCTTGTATAATTAGTTAAGGAACTAACAGAATCTCATAGGTATATTTCGTCTATTTGTTTTTATAGTGCATTATTTCGTTAATAATTTTAATGAAATTGACAAAATAAGAAAGAATAAGAAGAAAACATTCTCAAGAACTCATTGCAGTCGCATCGTAAGAATGAAGTTTAAATAATCGGTAGCAGATATTTATTTTCTTTTTCATTCACACCTTTTCATTCCAATATATTTCATTATACCTTTCTTGTGAATGTTTTGTAATTAGGTAGGCTATGGTTTCTAGGATACTTACAGAATAATTTAGAATTAGCAGCAATTTCTAATAATTGTAAATAAATATACGATCTTCATAAAGAAAATAAATAATTAAGTAAAGATGACCTTTAAAGTACAGTTCCAATTCATCTTTATGTAAAATAGTTTGGGTGATGTGCCACAGAATATCATTAATATATTTAGTTCTAGGATGTCGCGAAGGTTGAAAATTGCTATTGTGAATGAAAACAAACAACTAACTTTTCACGCGTGCGACAGTGGTTGCCTTCTTTCCAAACCGCTTGAATTAACAGCATTTTGAAACTCTTTAAACGTAAGCATTTGTTTGTATATGTTTGTAAGTGTAGGTAATATGAATTCAAAATGTTCTTTTTTTTAAAACCAAAGAGAAACATATAAATAAATAAATCAGAGATTATGAAAATACATTACTTTGATTGTGCTTTTAACGCGATTACAAACTTAATTAAGTAAAAGCGTAATTAGATAGCTGTAGTAGCGACTAAGTAGGAACGTATTTTCACAAAAGCTTCTAGGACATACTAACGAATTATGCAAACAACTTGAAATATTGCATTGCATTTAGATTTAATATGAAGAAAGCTAATGTATGTGTTATACCTATGTAAGTTAATAAGCCATGTTTGTTTGACTAATTATACCTAAATATGGCGTAATTCAGACAAAATTAAAAATATAAATATTATGTTTTCTTCTACATTTGAAAGTGTACCGAGGCATCTTATTGATATTTAAATATTGAATATATTAAAATACTGAATTTAATAGTACTGGAAATATTCTATAGCCAATATTAAATATAGTTACTATATTTTTTAGTGATGATTAAAATATAGGTTTAAGTATGACAGTAAATGCATTAGCCTTCTAGCTCAAATTAAGACTTCAAATTCAAATTGATTAAGGCAAACAACAAACAATTCTGCTTTAAAAATGCAACACTATAAAGGTGAAATGTATTTATATATAAAATTTTGTGTTGGTTGTATGTAGTTAGAATTACTTACATGTTGTAATTAATATTTTGTTTTGTTTAACAAATTTCGATTGTTGGTATCAGTAGGTACAAGAGCACATAACTCTTGTAGCTACCTCTATAATGAATAATATGATCGTAATTTTCGGCCACGCTGTATAATGTTTCGAAAAATTCTTTCGGTTTCAAATGCTACCCTATACGATCAACAGTTCTGTAAATTTTCAATTTTCCAAGTTAAATACCTTACAGGTATACACGTTCGGATGCATTCGTCCATCTGTCAAAAATTTAAAAAAAAAGGACCTCTCATAGTGTATTTGATAAATGCTATTCGGTTCGTCATCGGGGTCGTCATTTTCAAACAAAAGGTTTTTTGAAAAGAAAATCGTAGAGCAGGATACTATTTTTCATTCACAGCATAGTTTTGATTATTTGAGGAGATGATAAATCCGTTGTCGTAGAAATAAAAAGGAGTGTCTACAATGTATGACACGAATATCGTCAAATGTTTGATATTAAACATACACTTACTGGATATCTAGTCATCTCAAAGTATTGTTTCAAAAGTAGGCTTGTGTCAACACATAAAAGGCAAAAAAATTGTACATATTGTTATAATTATAAATAAAGCTATAATTGGAAATATAAACTTTAGATTAAAGCAAGTTGATCGATTTGCATAGATGGGAAGGTAAGTACATATTGCACTTACTTGGGAATTGTAATTTATGAGTGTATTTGATTAGAGAATTATGAACAGAGAGTAGACAAAAAAATAACTTTTGTGTATCATGAGCGGTATCGCTTAATGGAAGTAGGATTACAAACATGCGTACGAAACAGATTGCAATATCACCGCAGTCAGTGTTTCTATGTCTGTTACAATTGAAGATACAAGTGGATGAAGGTGCTATGTCGCATTGTAAAAACTGTCTTTTTTGCATGAATCAAGGTGTTTTGTACCCATCTTTCACATAGCACCATCGAAAATTCCAGAAATTCAAGAACACTCGAGTCTTGTAAATGTATGAAGGGGTTATGTTACACTACTTTTGAGAAAAATTACTTAATTTCTGAAAAAGTATGATTTTGTAACATAACAACTTCATCCACTCGTGTCTTCAATTGTAACAAATCTATTACATTTTTGCAAATTCTGTTACGCTATTACTTTTTGTGAAAATCTGTTATTTTTTTTAAGTTAGCTTGAAGGTAGTATAATAGTATTATAGACCCCCTATTATTAATAATTATTTCAGTTTTTATAATGTAATTCTACAGAACCTTTTTTTTTTGTTTAGTTACACATTTATAAATTTACAATACGACAGAAAGAAAAGAGGCACATATAGGTCAATCCATCACCTTTTTAACAAAATTGTATTACAATTAAAGTGTTGCGTAGGCTTTCACTAAACGATGAGCCATCGCGAAGGAAACTTCGACCTCGCCGCTAAAGATGTTCACCGCAGTTGTGAACGAAACGTACGGAAGTAATTCCAGTAGACCACGGCTCAACAGCCCGGGAAAACTTTTTACTGTATTGCAATTAATTTAACCCTGTGACAACACAAACTTTCAGACTTTTGTGGGGTATCTCTCGTTAATACTAACTTATCACATACATTTTAATTTCAAGGATTTGTTTTTGTTTTTTGATTTACTATGGTTTTCGTTTACAACTTTGTATAATTTTCCGTTTACGTTAACTCTCGTTTGTTTATTGGTTTATGTACCACCGATAATTTAGAAAAAACATATTATGATTAATGCATATTATTCCAATGTTAATGGTGACGATGACGCTAAATAATAAAATAAGAAGGTGATGAAATAATGAATAGCTGAATAAAACTTAAATAAACGGATTGTAAAGGGAATTTTAGTCCCCCTTATTCTCTCCCCCTCATTCGTACGCGTTAAACATGTCGTCTCTCCGCTTGCTCAACTCACTGGACATGCAAAACTTTTTTTTTTGTATACTCTCTGATTATGAAAGTCAAAATAATGCAATAAATTTATTTTTTATTATTTTACATTATATGTGAGAAAGATGGTTTTATGTTACTCAGTAATTTTTTTAGTGGTAACAATAAGAAAAACATAAGACAAGGAGCGATACTTGTCATTTTTAACAGATTCTCGTGTACAACTTTGGCGACAGCACTGTTAATTCACAGTGGTTACCCACTGTGAATTAACAGTGGGTAACCACTGCAAAAAATGCTTTAGGTTGATAAACGAATTCCGCATCATTATTTTCTCGGCTCACATACTTTATAACATCTATTGTCATTGTATATTAAACTACGTGCCAAAAAAGTTGAAACACCTCGAAGGAGGTCAGTCACGAAGCTGAAATCTTAACAAAACAACTGGCTGCATATAAAAAGTCGCCGATAATTATATCGCTTACATCTGTTAGAATTTCATACACGACAAGGAAGTACACATTCTTCTCTAGCTTACGCGCTCTCCAGATTTAAACCCGATTGAGTGTGGGATTGTGTGGGATATACACAAGGCGTTTACCACGAGCAGCAAACACCTTCCAGGAACTTCATCGTCATCTGCAGCAAGCCTGGGATGATCCCACAAGATGCCATTGATCATTTCATTAAGAGCTTGCCTCGCAGAGTTAGACAGTGCATAAGCAATCGTGGGGATGTGACTATTTAGTGATAAATTTTTGCTGATTGTTGGTATTTTTTTCCAATTATTATGATTTACTACTGAAAACAAGTAGTTATGATTTCTATCTATCTATCTATGATCCTTAGCTGGCGACTGGCGGAGGTTGCCCACGCAACCAGTACGCTGCTGTAGGTGCCGCCGGATTTCGGACTTGTTCTATGATCGCTCTCCACGCTTTCCGGTCCATGGCGGTGGTCCTAGCTTGATTGAGGTCGAGACGTCGGTTCTTCAAGTCGTCTTCTACTTGTTTTGTCCACGTTTTCTTTGGCGCGGTGCGTTGTACTTTCCACTGAACGGGTCGCTGTTTCCAGAGAAGTCTTTGTGGTATTCGGTTTGCGCCCATTCTGCAGACGTGGCCAAACCACCTCAATCGTCGTTGCAGGATCACTTCACCGATGGCTGGTTGTTGTTGACAGATTGTCCGAATGGTTTCGTTGGTTAGTTATGATTTACTACTTGAAACCAAAATTTCATCTTTGTGATTCAGTTCTTTCAAGGTATTGCATTTTTTTGGCACGCAGTATATATTAACATGTCGAGTTTTCGAAATATGAACAAGTTTGGAATAAAAATATGCAATACTCCTCCTCCTTGAAAATGTAAATGACTATCGTAAATGACCATCCACTAACGTTTAAATCTATCAAACTAGACTCAAACCGAGACATCGTTTAACCTTGAACTGCGATTTCTCCACTCTCTTCTTCCATCGCTGTAAGTCAGTGACGTTACCGTTTATTATCACAGTTTCTTGTGTTTATCTGTATAACTAACATATAATTACATTTGAACGTTTCCTAATATTACAATAGTGAAATAATATTATATAAATATTGTAAACCTAAACCTCATTTTACACGTTTACATCGTATAGGAAGTATTTAGTAACATTATAATTTGATAGTTTAAGAAGCTAGCTGCCAAGTTGTTAACTTTGGTGTTCTAAGAATAGTATTTGCGTGGTAGCCAGTAGTACATGTTGCAGTTAACATGTTAATAATGATGCTCTTATTTTGGCAACTAATCGCAATGTGTGATACCAGAGCAACTCGATGATGGGGAAGGTATAAATTTATTGCTTTCCTATGCTGTATTTATCTAATTCTGTTATAGAAATAGTATCCCTAACGATGTTAATACCAGTTTTTTTTACCGTCTACTCAGCAACTTACTACGTAGAGAGTTAGTTTAGTAAGAGATAGCATCCGCATGGTTCGATTAATCCTGCCGTCCATTCCGACTTAAAGGTCATCCAACAAGTTCAGGCCGTTAAGGTAGCTCAGTATCTTGCTGAATGAGATTGTTTTTAGGTCTTCTAGGGGAGAGTCAGCCTTTCCATAGGTTATATACCTGATTCTTGTAGTAGTAGAGCAGTAGCAACAAAATATGCTCAAATGTCTCCTCGTCTTCTAAACACCGTCGGCATTCAGTCTCATCAGAGATCCAGATTCTGTGTAGATACTTTCTGAGTGACCTGTAAAGATAGAGATAATCACCTTGACATTTTTACGGTCAAGTTCTAGTAGTTTCTTGGTTCTAGTATGACTAGGTGCACCAAACCAGGGCAGTTATTCAAATATTGAAGCAATTTCTGATTTGAATTTGATCTCCTGTTTAGCTGCGTTTCTCAAAGATGTTGTAGATGCTATGCTAATGGCAGGTTCTGGTCCCTGAAATTCACTCACCATGTATCGCAGCTTTAATTATTGGTGGACCCGATTCAGGTTTTCGTTTTGTAAGCTCATTTGCGAGTTTTCTGCCTGATATGCCCTTACGACCCGGTGCCTACACCAAAGTAATCTTGCTGCGTGTAGTCAGGATTCCTCTTAGGCTTTTTCCAGGCAATACCAAGTTAGTTTTAGAGGTAATCTGATTAGATGTTAAGGTTTTTGGGGTCACTTGATTATCCAATAAGGTATTGATCAACTTGGATTTTCTGACTCCTGACGGGTACATATTTGTATTGCTAATATTTCCGTTTGGTATATGGTGGTATATTGGCCCAGTACCATACATTCTTGATGATCTAGGGTAGGGTATCTCCATATCTATCATCTCCAGAACCTGTGATTTTTTTGACCCATATACATATACCCCATAACATGCCAGTTTTAGTTTTGAATCCTTGGTTTCCGTTTTGATTTCTGCTCGACTGAGTTCAAGATAATCTTGAAAAGTTTTTCAAAGAAGAGTTTGAGAGCTATCATATCATTGTCCATTCAAAGATAGGACTTTTGATTTCGATTACTATTCTGATATGCCGTTAAGATAACTATTCAAGACTACCCCTCTTGAATAGTACGGTTTCCATTCAGCTGCTGGTGAGCTTTTCGCAGCTCCAGTGATGCACAGGAAAGCGAACCTCTGCTTTTTTGCGAGCGTAGCAATTTCCTGCTTTGTCGTAGTCTTAGACCACTGAACCAAGCAGTCATAGGCTAATATGAGCCTTATTACTGCAGTGTATAAGCAGTACATCATGCGTAGTTTCATTCCTCCTGTTTTTAGTTGCTTTGCTGGTTATCATTAATGCTCGTTTACATTTATTTGTCAGCTGTTTAAAATGTTGATTCCAGGTTTACTTCGGATTAAAGACTATTCCCAAGAATTTAAAAGGGAACTAATGTAACTTTGGGGTTTCCTTTATATAGCGCCCTTCTGTTGTTTCCAGGTTTTTTTTAATGAGTTGTAAAGTAATTAGGATTCATTTATATGTAAAGTAAGCTTAATAAAGTTGCGTAACTTTGTAGTCGTGAAGAGCAAGTGTTCACTTAAACTATAATACTTTTATAGTGCTTTGCTAAAAATACTACGAATTATTTGGGGCTGATTGTAGAAATCTTCACATATTACATTACATTTAATCAAATGAAGTATTAATTTTTAACGTTAATTTCTCCAACTAGTACTAATACATACTGTCCGGAACAACGAAACCATCAGATGTGAAAAATCGATGCTGGCGGACCGCCTTTTCTTGATAATCCTCCGACCCATAAATATCCGTAATGTGTTCGCATGGCCGTTGGCTGTGAATGAGATAGGGCCACTAATGTAGACTAGGATCATTGGGGCTTGCACTGTTTACGAGATTTCATCAGGATGGACCGATGAAAGAGTTCGATAAGATAATGAAAACATGAGGAGTTTTATATTTTAGTTCGACATTAAATTATCTTTCACCGTTGACGTGTACATTTTAGTGGCATCAACACAGCTTACAGTTTGAAGCTTTAAGTTAGTTATTGGTTGAGGTAACTTTGAATAGATATTTACTGAAATATTGTAATAGCCTTTCGACGTTTCATTCTCTGTAAGCGTGTCATTTTGTTGTGTAGAATAAAAAAAGCTGCTAGATAAACTATAAGTTCTCGAACAATGAGTTTGTAATGACAATTGAAAGCGCAAAAAGTGTTAAATATTGGGATTAACTCAATAAATATAATTATCGAAATGCATACTCTCTTACCTATAATTAATTTAACTAGCTCGAAATTTTAAGCTAATTACTAAAGATAAATGTTACAATTGCTTTGTATTGTTATATGAAGGTTAATGATGTTGGATTTACAGATAAAAGTAATTGCTGCAACAACGTAAAATGCCATGTTAACGTTCGTCGACTATTTAGCTAATGGGCAAAAGTGAATAACTCTGTACATGAATAACTTTTGTTTAATGGTTGATATTTAAAAAAAAAAATAATTTGGATATAATAATGAAACGACTGTATATTAAGATTGCATGTTCTTTTCTATTACGTATTAATTATATTTCTTCTTCCGATTCTATATGAATGCTTTGTTTCTACACTAGGTATAACCTTAAGACAATCCGTTTTTCTTCGCAACAGAAATTACTTCTTGTAACAGACAAAAGATCTTTAAGATTAGAAAATTTATCCCTCCAGGCCGTCACAGAGTGTAGGAGATAGCTTTATATGATTCTTTTGCTGTTATCATGAATCGTCAAACAGTTACTTCGGAAATGCCGGCCGTGAAAATAAAAAAAAATAATCCATCTGGATCCATATTTGCTGCAAATTTAGAACAAACTGAAGCAACAAGTCCTCAACGAGGAACATCAGGTGACTCGCAAGAAACTGGCTTACCTATTAATGAAGAAGCATGTGATAATTCTGAAACTAACTATTCAGACAATAATGAGATTCAAGACATTGACAGAATTCAAGTTACGATTCCTGTCAAGAACTGCGATAATTTGTCAAATAAGTTTACAGTATGCGATAAAATTAAGGTGGATTGTTTGAAACTTTATAAGGAGCAAAAAACCAAAAACCAAAACAGAACACAAAACGACTCTCACTCCCAGGAAAGGCAGGAATATAAAAAGACGAAGAAGGAATTAAGAAAAATGATTCTAAGCTCCAGCGTGCCCATCGGAAAGAGGTGTTGTCCGAGCTGGAAGAAGACGTATGGGGAAATGGGTTTAAGATTGTTATCTTAAATCCATTTCCTCATAACGATGAAGCAACTTGGCAGACTACCCGCTCCCTTCAATCCGTCCGACAATATTAAGCTGCAAACTGTGAGAGATCTTTTCCCTATCAAGAATGACAGGTTAATCAGGAATTTCAAACTGGACACACGGTTTGCTCTGTTCACTGAGGACAAAATGACGCAGGCAGTTTTAAAGCAGAAAAGAGGTAAAGCGCTGGGGCTCGATTGCCTAACCAGCGAGGCTATCCAGATAGTAGCTGCAACAATTCCAGATGTTCTGTTAGAGTGTTTAAACCAGCTATTGGCAAGTCAAAACTTCCCGGCACAGTGGTAGGAAGCTAAAGTAGTACTAATATGGAAAGCCCAAACGGGGAATGCTCTGGCGTACAGGCCCATATGCCTCCTGAGCATTGTAGGAAAGCTTTACGAGAGGATGATTAAGGTCAGGCTAGAGAAGCAACTAGAGGAAAACTCGCCACTCTCCGAGAGGCAGTTCGGTTTCGTTAAGGGGAACTCAACGACGCATGCGATAAGATTTGTGACTCGTACGGTAGACAACTCTAAGAAGAAATGGTTCGTTATTGTAACCCTAGACGTCAAAAACGCCTTTAACACCGCATCGTGGAGTAAGATTACTGGTGAAATGAGGAGGAGAGGCATTTCTCTCTATTTAACCAACCTTGTGGAGAGTTACTTTAGTGACAGAAAGATTATCGCTGGCAAAGGAACTAAAATCGAGATTGACGCTGGAGTTCCGCAAGGCTTGGTTCTCGGGCCTACACTACACATCCTTTACGATAGTGTCTTCGACCTGGGGCGGATGGATGAAGTCACGGCAATAGCTTATGCAGATGACTTTGCACTAATCATAGAAGCGAAAGATGCACGAGACCTGGTGTTCAAGCCTAATGAGTCCTTGGAATAAGTAAGCTCTTGGATGAAGGAGGGTAAACTGGAATTAGCTCCACAAAAAAACAGAGCAGCTGTGCTTAAGGGACCTCGAGGAAAATGAAGATTCTCCTTTGAGCTCGCTGGCACTCGAGTAATCCCCAGCGTGAGCTAAAGTACCTGGGCGTTGTCGTGAATATAAAATGACTTTCAGCTCAAGTATGTGGCCGAGAAGTCCGAGGCGACTCAAGCTGCCCTGGGTAAGATTATGCCGAATGTAGGAGGACCAAGTTCTAGGAAAAGAGAGATGTTCCATGGAGTCTTCCTGTCTCAGGCCCTGTACGCCATGCCCGCGTGGGGAAAGATCTTTGAGGTTTGACGACACCATGAAGCAATGGAACGCCTTCAGAGGAGAACACTCTTACGGGTAACGAGCATATACCGGACAGTGGCAACCAGGACGATTCAAGCTCTGGCAGGGATTCCTCCCATCCATCTACAGGCTGAGGAACAGTGCAGGCTGTTCCACGCTACTAGGGAAGAGGTGGCCCTGAAGAAAATACAGGTACAGGAGCACACGCTGAAGAAGTGGCAAAAGAGTTGGACTAGTTGCGTGGCCACGTCCACCTGGACCAAGACCCTGATGCCGGATCTCATACCGTGGGTGAAGTGTGGTTTTAGAAAGACGAACTATCATTTGACACAATTCCTGTCCGGACATGGTTATTTCAGATCGTGCCTGAAAAGGTTTAAGATATCGGAGGAGGACACGTGCCGCGACTGTGGCCTGTTCGACTCACCGGAGCATGCCGTTTTGGTTTGTGATAGATGGGCAGCAGCGAGACGGGAACTGGAGGAGATTATAGGCAAGGAGATCGACAAGCATTCCATCACAAACATTATGATGAAGGGTGCCGACAAATGGGAAGCCATTAGCAGATTTGTCGTCCGGGTCCTCACAGTAAGAGAGCTGGAAGAGAAGAGCTCTAATTAGATACAGATAAGACATGCCGCTGGTATTCCGATGTTGTGTTTGACGACGGTCCCGGAATGCCAGAGAAGGCAGAGGAAGGGTTTTAGTCGGTGTAGCACTCGACACTCCTGGGACACATTGAACCCGTACCCCGGGGCCAAGCGATTTCCCCTCACCAAAAAAAAAAAAATATATTAATAATACCTTGATTTTAATAAATGACATAAAGGTTCACGTTTCTTTGGTAGAGAAATTTGCATATTTAATTAAATTTGTGTTAGATATTAAATGTTTTATTATCAGTGATTAATGTAATTAATGTATTAACTAAGTTTTAATAAGTGATATGTAGAGAAATGGGAAAAAGTCTTCTATAGTTAAACACAAATGCTGAACAACAGCTGATTGAATGGGTAAAGGTGTTCGATGTAGGAAAAATTCGCTACTCTTAAATCCTCTTTAAGGCAACCAATAGCAGTAGCTGAGATAATTGTTAATTTTTGTGTATTTTTTTTGAACTTGCCTGTATTTCACACCTTCATTTACTTAGTACACTACACTCAGGAAAGTAGATATTACCGAATATGAGAAATAAAATGCCTCTCAACATATTTTATTATACCTGCAGCGACTATAATAGTAGTCAATATAAAAATATTATACATTTATATGGTAGAAGTTAATAATAATAATAATAATAATACGTTTATTATCTCAAAAGACCTGTACAATAGGCATAAGACAAGTCAAGTATACTAACGAATAAACTTAAAACTAATATATTTAATGCAAGATCGCAAGCAATATATGATATAAGAGAAGGGACAATGAGCAAACTATGCCGAAACGTACTCCTCTGTGGTGTAAAACACATTCTCTAATAAATAATTTTTTAGTGCAGATTTAAAAAGATTCATATTAGATATGCCTTTAATATGTTCAGGAGTGGCGTTGTATAACTTAATTCCCATGTAACGCGGTGATCTTTCGAAAACACAAAGACTATGAGACGGGATGGATAGAAGGTGTCCATGTCTTGTTGGATAATCATGATAAGAGCTATTTGTTTCAAACTTATCTTCATTGCGCTTAACATACATCAAAATTTCTAAACTATACATACTAGCCAGCGTAAGGATACGTAATTGTCTAAAGAATGGGCGGCAAGAGGTATTTTTTTTGACGTTACAGATATTCCGAAGAGCCATCTTCTGCTGGATAAAGACTGTATTAGCGTAAGGCGAAGCACCCCAGAAAATCAACCCGTACGAAATCCTGGATTGAAAACTTGCGTAGTAGTATGATAGTAGAGCTTCTTTTGTAATAAATTGGCGTAGTCTATATAAAGTGAAGCATACAGATGATAATTTGGCGCACAGCCGTCTTGTGTGAGCTTCCCAATTTAAGCTGTTTTCTATGTAGGTATCCAGAAATTTCATGGACTGACATTGTTCGATGGATTTTCCATTAACTCGGATAAGATGGCTTTCGGATATCTTGTTAAGACCAGGCGTAAAGTATACAAAACACGTTTTTTCCAGATTCAGGTAGAGTTTATTGCTGTTAAACCAAAACAAGAACCTACCCAACAGCTCTCTGCATTGTACTACAAGGTCATTTACAGTATCACTTGCTGATCAAAAGCTGGTGTCATCAGCATAAAGAACGGTAGAATCTTCAACGTAGATGCTAAGAAGATCATTTACAAATGTTATGAACAAAAACGGGCCAATTACAGATCCTTGTGCAACTCCTCGCACCAGTTGTTGTGTCTCCGAGCTTGTACCATCAATATCGACCAATTGTCTTCTATTTCTTATATAGGACTCAATCCAGGACAAAGCCGCACCACGTACTCCATACTTCTCAAACTTTTCTTTCATAATAATAACCATTATACTGACATTGATCGGTATTATTCGAGGCTTAAAATTATAATGCAGTTTCATATATTATATAATATATACGTTCAAAAATACTAAACAAGTTTTAATATACATTTTATAATAAATGTTAGAATGAAGTATAGTAGTACTTATCAAATTTATATTCAAGTTTATTATATTACAAGGTGATTTGAAATAAAATATTTGCTTTGTGCCGCACTAATTAAACAAGCCAAACATCTACCGTTTTTTTTTGCACTAGTGTCAATATTAATTATGTATATGTATGTACATATATGTGTTACAACTTCAACAAATAAAATTTTCGTTCAGTAATAAAGTTCGTCAAAAATTATTTAACAGTTCATGAACACAAGTAATAAGGAGCAGCTCTTGTTTTAGTTTGCCGATTAATGCATAATTTAAAGTACATTCACAACAAAATTTGTATTTCATCCACCAGACAAAAGAGACAATTTACATGAAAGTGGAATGAATAACCACCGAAGACCGTGATTGTATATGTATGATATAGCTGCATGATAAATATTTCACGAAAAAAGGGTAAATAGGAATAAAGTCTCTACAGCAGACAACATTTATTATCATTGTTATAAAAGGAATGAGAACGCCCCGAAACGAATTATTAGACAATAAGACATGACATCTTAACTTTAAATGCATNGGTTACTAATCTAATCATGAAAAGTAAAATTGGCGTTAGAGTAAATTTGACTTTCGTTAAAATCCCCAAAGATTAAAATGATTGATCAAAAAATAAAAGAACTATATTTAGAATATGTTTATAATCATAACTTTATTGTTTAAAGAAAGAAAAAAAAACATTTATACAATTACAGGGTAAAAAAAACCGTAGACGGAAGGTCTTGGTTGAACCAACCCTGCGTGAATTTACATTTACAACTGACAATTCAAATCCTAACAAACAAAATGTAGATTTTTCAGAAGAAAATTCTGCTTCTCAAAATCACGTTCTCAATAAAACACTAAAATAACATAAAGTGAAAAAGTAAATTTACAAATTGAAATATAACAAAGCCAATGTCTTTCACCTTTCACCGAGTGATTAAAAATAAAACTAATTGAACTAGAAACGGAAAAAAATTAAACTCTAAAACTTACAAACTCAGACAAATTAAATAATAACAGACTTATAAAAATTTTGCACAAAACTACAACAGACTGTTATTAGTCTAATGGTTTCCTGACTCAAGAGATAGAGTCAATTTAGGCGAACAAAACTCAATGTGAATATGAAAGTAAAAACAGCAAGAAAATCAATAACAATCTACTACAGGATCTCGTCAAAGAACTTCCTTTTAGAGGCTAACACGGAATTAAATATAAATCGCGTCTACAAAGCGCAGAATCGCAAAGTAAAAACTAGGAAAAACAAAGAACTATATAACTACGGTATGCAAAATGTACAAGAGAATTAATATAACTGAACAATTACATAAATTAATCCAACTAAAATCAATTCATTAAACAAAAAACTTAATTAAAAATAAAAGTTTGTGAGAATTTCTACGCGACATCGAAAAAGGTAATCGGATCAAATTAACATACTGTGCCGCTTAAAAAAAACAACTCCCGGAAACTCAAAGGGTGTTCGGCCACAGCAGAAATGGTTTGCCGAGCCAGTTGACTAAACCAACAAAAATATTTATGGCACATAGAGAAAAAAATCGGACACTGTAACAATATTTTTTTTTTAATTATTAGATGTACAGAAATAATTTCACAAAACATACTGCTGTGGTAGATACCCCGTTCTTCGCGAGTGTATTTTTAGTCACATAGATTTTGTCTTGTTTACTCCGGTCAGCCATTTATCAGTGTTCCGAGAGGGTTTTCGCAAATTTAGATTTATTTTATTTAATAATTAAGTTAATGAGTTTATTGTTTGATTTATTTAATTAAATATTCAGTTTTTGATTTAATTCCATTCAATTATTTGTCTTTTGAATGTTAGCGTATTGTTTGTACGTCTGCGTTATTTTGTTAGAAAAACGACTATAGAATTTTGTCAGGCAGTTCCTTGGTTAACTTTAACGTGAGTACTTATATTTTTAAATCTTTGCTGCCATTTTGTTAATTCATTTGATATAGAGATTTGTTCTCTGTGAATATCTCGTCCATCAAGGAATTCGCTTTATAATAATTGTTATTATATTGATGTGTGCACATTATAGATATAAGATCATTTATTATTTCTGTACAGGAAAATATGCTTTCAGTTTAATTGTGTTTAATGTGTTAATTTTTCCGTTTTTCTATTTTGCTGTTTCGTTTTTAATTATCAATCACTCGCTGGTTGGTGAATAGAAGCATGTCTTGCATTTAGTTTTCATTTTTGTATGATATTTCGTGTGTTTTTCACGAATTTATTTTATTTTTGTTGAAACCACGTGGATTGTATTGGTATTAGGATTATCTTCCTGAACAAACTAATCTTTTGCTTTGTATAGGAAATAGCATTGTCCTATTGTAATTTAGAATCAAGTGCAGTTTTTTATTTTTGGCCAGAACCTTCAGTTCATGGTCTTTTTTCTGCCATTTTGTAATTTTACCCATTTATATAATAAATTTTATTTGTTAATTATCTTCGTTGGGTTAAAAATTCTGTCCTTTTATTTTTAAAACCTTTTCAGCTTTTCGGGTTTTCAAAGAAAGTCAGATTCCTTTCACTCACAATTTACTTTTCGTGGTTAGATCCAAGTTTTACTTCGCGAGGGTAACTCTGAGGTTAATCGTTCTTTTCGCCCTTTAAGATTTTATCCGCTGAGCAGCTAATTTAATTTTCTTTTTCCTTGTTAATTTCATTTTGCAAGTTCATTGTTAAATCAGTCGTACCAGCAATACGTACAAACTCTATTCAAATTATGTTCTTACTTTCGGATTTGATATCATTTGCTATGTGCTATAACAGGAGACAGCATTGCTGGGTTTCACTGGTGCAATTAACAGCACAGAGACCGCCTTTGGAGACTATTGTGGACCTCGACCCGCTGGAGCTTTATGTGAGAGCGGAGGCAATGAATGCGATCCTTAGACTGAAAGCCAACAACCTACGGCATCGCAACTTCAGGGTGGGAGGGCACACTTATGCTACGGGCACGATGCTGAACGGGCCATTGCTGCAAATGCCCACGGACAGCAAGGCACCCGAAATGATTTTCACTGAAAAGGTGAAAAATCTCCATACCGAACAGAGACCAGGCACGTAGTGAGATCACTGCTAATGATAACTGGTTCACGGACGGATCCAAATCCAGCCAGGGCACAGGAGCCGGTATTTGTGGGCCCAGTCCTAATCAAAGGATATCCATAAGCCTGAGGAAACATACAACGGTCTTCCAGGCAGAGGTATCCGCCCTTGCAGCCTGTGCAGAAATGATTGCAAAAGGGGGCTACATGAGGAGGAGAATTAATATAATGCACTGACAGCCAGGCTGTCATTAAGGCAGTTTCGAACCCCGTAACTAGGTCAAAACTAGTTAGGGACTGCAAACAATCCCTCAATGCACTGGCACGAGACAACACGGTGTCCTCGATTTCGGTTCCGGGACATAAAGGATATAAGGACAATGTAATAGCAATGAACTAGCAAGAGGGCTCTAAAGATACTTCATAGGTCCAGAGCCGTATGTGGGATTACTAAGGATCCGCCAGAAGGGAGATTGGACCTGGTTAGATAAAGAAAGTACAAAGAAATGGAGGTCGACTGAAGATCAACTCTATACCAAAAGCTGATAGAGGAGAGGGATGTTAGCTTCTTCTGGATACCTACTCAGGCCCAGTAAGAAAGAAGTTAAAATTTCATTACTGGGTTGGTAACTGGACACTGTCCTCTGAAAAAGCATCTATACAGCACAGGCCGGGTAAGCGAATCGTGGTGTAGAAGATGCGAACTACAGAAGGAAACGAGTTTACATGTAATCTGCACATGTGAGGAACTGAAGGTACTCAGGCAGGAATATTTCGGGAGAGATCTATTGGAGCCTCGAAGATTCTCAAGTCCCATGGGCAAGATCTGGGCTTTATAGAGAACACCAAAACTGCTCGAGTGGAAATAAGAGAGTTAATAGGGATAGTACAATGAGCACCTAGCTCAAGTGCCCATACATTAAGTGCCCACCCTAACTTTAATAAATGAATGAAATGAATGAAGGGTAGGAACTCGGCAAATAGTTTAGAAGCGAGTTTTCGTAAATTTCTATTGCCAAACTATTTTTAGCAAAACACAAGTCGTCGGGTTTATTTCATATCTTATTGATATAAATAGGTAAAATTTGATAAATTCCATTCATAACATAATAAATCCTACCGTATCCATAACGAATTAACGAGACATTTTCATAGTAACTACTTAACGATGTGACTCATGCAAACGTTTTGGGTGTTAATTAGAAATGTTATCTGATTTAATAATAACAACGTCATTATAGAGCACGTCACCACTTAGTACAAGTGACGCAATTTTAGGCAATACATATCTTGCGAGATATTGCAAAATAATTGGTATCTATTAATTAATTATTAATTATTATATTAATTTTTTAATAAAACTCAGGTCCCACACTGACAGAGACTTCTTCTGGCCAAAACAATATACTTTGCCACGATAAGTGATTGTTTCCAATAAACTAGAAAATACTTTTTAAGACAAAGAACTTGAAATACTTAAACGTTTCTTTGGTGTAAATAATACAAATAAGAAAATGCCATTTCACAATGTAGTATTTTCCACGATGGTCGGTTTCAATAAAACGAATACATACGTATTTTAAAATATAATTCCATAATGTCACACACAACACATAGAAGAAATTTAGATTTTGTTATGTGATTTTTTTTCCAAATACAGATTATAATATTTAATTAAACGCATTTCAAAGTTATTATTTTCTCTTTTTGAGGAGAATTTTTTTTGAGTGGGTTTTAACTATTTATTGTGGTAGAACATGTAAATAAAAGATAAAATCTGTTTGAATGATCTTATTGTTAGTGGGAACAATTTGTTATTTTTTATTTACATGTACTATCACACAGAAAAAAAACTGAAAAAAAATATAGTAAACCTAAATGTGTACAGTCGAATATAATAAAAAGCCAAGTTGGCACCTGAAACCAAACTCAAAAAACTACCCATGAAAAGGATCACTATTTTAGTGATAATTTTGAACTGAGTGAATGGAATTAGTTCGTGATTTTTTTTTTGTAGAATACCCCTAATTAGTGTTTACTTACATAAGTTTTTTGAACGTGATAGCTTAAGTAATTCCTGAGAAAAGAATATTGAATTCGTCAACCCTTATGCTAATATCTCGAACGGGGACAAAGATCCCAGCTTTCTTCTTCTATCTTCTTTATTTCTTTGTCCAACCATTCTCTCTTGACTTTTCTTACGTTCCTTTTAGCTTCTTTTTTTGTTTTTTCTTATGTTTCCTTATCTTCTTTTTTATTACTATTTATCCATTTTAGTCTAGCTTCGTTTTTCTTTTTTATTATTTCTCGACACTCATCATTGAACCAGCATTTATTTTTCTTTTTTACTGATCCTATTATTTCCCTTGATACTATGTTTATGCTGGTTTTTATTTCTTCTCATTCTTTTTGTATGTCCTGCGCCTCTTCGTTTGGTCCGTTCAATAGTCGGGGTCATACGTTTACCAAATTCTTCTTTTATTTGGTAGTAACATTAACCAAGTTAAATTTTAACGAATCTAGTTTCATTTCACTAGTATTAAATTTAAATTTCAATTACATTGTGTATAATTTTTTATTTGATGTTTAACTGACATTTTTTTGAATTTAATTACCTACACCTGAGGATGCCCTTGAGTGCGAAACCGGTCGTCTAATACAGTATGGTAATTTATGGATATAGACCTTTTATTTCTGTTTCTTTTAATTACATGAATCCACATGGCGCCTCTACCGAAAGTACTTCTTGCCGGTAATTAATGTTTAGAATATTGTAGACTACCTCAAGATCTTTATCAAACCACGAAGATAGCTAAGTTATTAATTTTAATGGATTTCAGTAAGAAATATAAAAGAAATCTTTAGGCGAAATAGATATTAATCTGAACTAGGAATATGCAGAAATCGATAACTCCGATAGGCAAGAAATAACGGAACTTAACCCATATCCATCTCAGCTGAAGAGTCCAAATCATACACTAGAAACGTTGGACTATAATCATTTCTAGGATTATTTTATTAAATCAATGACTTAATGGAATTAAATTTACTATTAAGAGTTTCTTTTTATTAGCAGCTTCCCATTTATAGTAGAAATGATACGTATCTGTTGTACGAAAGATCCTCAGTATCATTTCTCACATAAATTAAATGTATTTCACAAAAAATTATTTTTCTACTAGAAATATAGACTACAAGTTTTAAATGTATTTACACACATAAAAGAAACTTCTTGAAGATTCATAGAAATCATAACAAATATAGAAACACTTTCCTCAAACAAAGTGTGAACAATTATCACATAAATATAAAAAGATGAAAGAAAAAGTCCTTTCCAATCAGGGGTTTATTTAGGGGATCATGTTAACATGTTTCGGCCTGGGACCATCTTCCATGACCCTGGTCATATATTTTTGTAACGACGTATCTTTCACGCTTCTGAAGATGATCCCAGGCCGAAACATGTTAAGATGATCCTTTAGATAAACCCTTGATTGAAAAGGACTTTTTTGTTTCTTCTTTTTATACATTTCATTCAATGTAATGATCATCACCTATACTATTACATAAATACCCTGATGTATTACACGATAAGTTCAGATCCAAGTTCAGGTATACAGAGAAGACACAATGAACTTATAAAAAAAATAAAAATACAAAAAGAAATTAATGATAATGATGTTAAACGTATTATTATATATAAATCAGTACCATCTAAATTATATTGTACCGAATTAGTAAATGACATTTTGAAGCAAAAATAGTCTTTAATTGAACCACACACTACAATTTTCAAAGATAATTTTACATTATTATGTTTTGTTTACAATAATTGTTATTTTTCTTTTATGAATAAATATTATTTACAAATTTTTGGTTGACCAATGCCTTCTCCAATTAGTCCAATTTAGTAATGATTGTTATGGATTTTTTATTAGATGATGTGATACCTAAACTACCGTTCAATAATTCAATTTATTTTTAAATATGTTAATTACATTATTTGCTCCATACCTAATGATATGGTAGATACTACTTTAAATATATCTAATTCTTATAATAATCATTTACAATTCACTGCTGAATTGGAAAATGATCGTTTGTACCTTTCTAAATACCAAAGTTATAAGATCAAAAAATAACACCATTACATTAGACTGGCATACAAAAAACTTACATCTTCTAGTAGATTTATTAACCTTTATTCTAACCATCCTATGAATCAAAAATATGATACTGTTATCGCTATGAAAAACAGAGGTACACAGATCAGTTGCATAAGATTTCTTAGCGATAATTTAAAAAAAGTTATTTAAAATTGTTTCCAATAATGGCTGAATGGAAAAAAAAATTCCGAGACTGATTTTTCTCTCCAAATTATTTGCATGAACATATAAATACTGATATAACTACCACTTTTAAATATTACAAACTGTCTTTCATAGAAGAAGAAAATAAATTTAAAAACATCAAAATTGTAAAATACAATGTAACAACCATTAGAACAATCTTTACTAGAACTACAGACAAGATACCAGTTTTAGATCAAAGTGAATTTATGTATAACATTTCATGTCGTTGATTGTTAAGGTTACATTGGTCAAACTTCCCAAATGTTAAAAAATAAAATAACTCAACATAAAAGTGATAACCGCATGGATAAACGTTCATGTGCTTTGTCATTAATTTTCAAAATCTAGACCACAATCTTAATTACGATGATACTACAATTATTGACATTGAAAATAATTATAAATACTCTTAAAAAACGGTTATTTTTAGAAATGGTGCATATCAACAACAGTCAAAATGTAATCAATTTTAATACAGCTACAAATCAATTCAACTATATTTATTACAATATTTTACATAATATCTAGTAACTTTATTTTATTGACAAAAATGTTCTTTTTTTTTGACTATTCAACATTTCCAGATTACAATAATTTTAAATTATTATATTCAAATTGTAAGTAACATCAATTATTTTCATTATTATTGTTTCATATCCTATCATAATATTGTAAATTACCTCCTGAAGAAGTCATTAATAAATGACGAAATATTGAGATCACTGAAAAGTAGTTTTATTAAAGGGCCGCAATACCCACATAATTTTTATTTAATTAATACACATCAGTGAGTGGACATTTAAATAAAACATGATCCGCTGTATTTTCCCCCACCACATTCACAATGTGAATCATTAACCTTTCCAATTCTACTTAAAAATATTTTGAAATTACCACCAAAAAAGTGCCAGTTTTAGTTTGAATAAAATCCTAATGCAGCCAATACCACTTGTAACAGGTTATATAAATAAAAATGCTGTCATATATATCAACAACTGTTGCTTTTACCCTGTATAGAAGCCTTTTTGTATCAACGTTGAGACATAAAAAGTAGTTTTATTAAAAGGCCGCAATACCCATATAATTTTTATTTAATGAATACACATCAGTGAGTGGACATTTAAATAAAACATGATCCGCTGTATCCACCCCACCACATTCACAATGTGAATCATTAACCTTTCCAATTCTACATAAAAATGTTTTGAAATTACCACCAAAAGTGTCAGCTTTAGTTTGAATAAAATCCTAATGCAGCCAATACCACTTGTGACAGGTTTTATAAATAAAAAAGTCATATATATATATATATATATATAATCAACAACTGTTGCCTTTACACTGTATAGAAGCCTTTTTATGTATCAACGTTGAGATAGGTAATTTATTCAAAGCGTGATTTCAACGCATTTTGTTTCCGACAGATAGAGCGCAAGATGCTGCTAAACATTATTTATCAAAATCAAACCAGAATTTATAATAGTTATTTCTAAAACCATGCACAGTATATATTAATCGTTAAAGTTCTTTCAACTTAACGCAGAATTACTAAGCTAAAAATCAATTTTAACTGGGATTGACAGCCGTATAATACAGTTTTGTATGTGTATCTACATGGTCGCCATGGTAACATTTACCGTGCGATCTCTTTCAACAAACGCCAAAGTATGACATGGCGAATCCTTATCGTATTTCAGCGTTTTAATTTGCAAAAGTGCTTTTTTTCGCGATAGTCTCCCATCGATAAAGTGGGAAATCAAAATGCCGGAGTTAACAGAAGAAATGTACTGCCACCAGCAGATATGTATACCTCCTACATTTCCTTATCTATTGAGACAATATGCTAAAGCTGCTATAAGGTCGCAACCAACGGATCTTTTGAAGTAAGTTCCTTACCACTCTATACTTCTATTTTGACGATGCAAACATTTACGTATATTGTAAAGCCTTAGTGTCTGCCTGGCAATATATACACACACAAAAAAATATCTGTTATCAATCTGAATATTTTTATTTATTCAGAAATCGAAAACTTAATATATATTTAAATGAACTAAATCTTGTTGGTTAGAACATAAGAGTAAATTCTCTGAAAACACAATATACTCTTAGAACAAATTGTATAAATATTTGCACTGAAGTATACTTACCCCAACTGAACATTGTTACTGCTGTAAGGGATAAATCTATGCAATCATAGTGAGAAAGTCTATAGATTCAAAATAAAATCCCTTATACGTTTGGTATAATGATTACTATATAAAATTATTAAATGTTTTGTACGGAAAACATGAAACATCAAATTGAAATTACCATAATATTGAAATATTTGAAACGAATTTTACCTATTTATTGCACTAAAACTTAGCTGACATTGGTTCCCGCTTTTTTATGAGGATTTAGGGGATTTTGCATATACATACGCTTTAATTGGCGTCACTTTTTTATTGACCAGCGAACAGTGTTGTTGGTTGTGAGTGTATTAAGTAAATCTAAATGGATACCCCAGCCGTTTCACAGCTACTTAGAGAATGGGGTGGAATGGGACTAATGCAAAGATGCTACCATCAAAATATTCGAAGGTAAGTACGTACGTGTTATCTAATATTAAAGGATTACTGGTTGCAATGTCCAGGAGACGTATAGTAGGACCGATATTCTTTGAGGATACAATAACAACTGCCAGATATAGACTTATATTACATGAATTTGTGGAACAATTGTTTGATGAGAATTACAATTAGGCTATTTTCAAAATGACAATGCTACTGCTCAAACAGCAAGAGAAACAAGAGAGTATTTGCAGGAATTTTTTGATAACAGAGTTATTGGCTTTGGCCACCTAGATCACCCGATCTTACACCGCTTGACTTTTTTTTTTATTTGGTCATTTAAAAAATAAAAACGAAAACATAATATGGATCAATTGAAAGAAGCAATATATGCAATAATGAAATAGAGAATATTACAAATGAGCAATTAATAAATGTTTCTGGAAACATGAAGAAGAGGGTAGATGCTTGCATAAATAATAGTGGTTCTCACTTTGAACACAGCATGTAAGCAGTGCAGCTATGTTAAAGAAACATGTTCCCAATTTTTTAATTTATATTACATTTTTTGTTGTAGAGCGTATGGCTATGAAAAGCATCCATCTATTATTGTCCATTCAGTACCTCGTATAAATTATGAAGAATGTCTGATATAAGTTAAGATGTGTATTTTTACAATATATATTGTTTAAACCTTCTATACCTTTAATTAAACCTGGTTGTATTTGTTATCTGAAATATACTGTTTTTAAAAAAATGTTTATTACGTTATTTTTGCGGGGGAGTTAGTTGAATGACTTATACCTTAGATGCAATTTGGTGCACTACACTTGTGGTCCGGATTGAAATTAGTGTATATTAAGTTGAAATTAGATAAAAGCCGCACTTTACTGTGTTTTATTAAGTAACTTCATTCGAAACAGTGGATGTAAATATTGATATAATCTCCTGGAAAGTGGAGCAGGATCACAACAGCCTTATTCGATCTCATGATCTCGCCTCCAAATCGTACAGGAATTTTACCAAAATTTTTTTAGTGTGCATTGTTTTTAAAGGACAAAACAAAAAGTCTTGGTTGAATCTTTCTATACATTTATCAACGTAGAATTGTTTATTTTGTTGCATACTGCATTATATCTGCTAGTTCCATCCAACGGAGTGTAGCTAAATTATAATTTCGCTATGTACAAGAATAAATCACGCTTCAATGACAGATATTTATTTCGCACTTTACCATAATTTTATATGAAATATAATTAGTTACTAACTATATTGGTAGTACCTATATTGCACGAATAAATTGTTGCAAAGAAAATATAAATTTCACCAAAATTTTCATCATTATGCTTTTAACTGCTGTTTGCCTACAAATCAAATAATAATATATTTTTTCTTCTAAACTTATTTTCGGAATGGGTTATAAACAAAAATTCACAACTTTTTACATTTCTAGCTCTTTTCTGTAACCCGAGTTTAAGTACGAGTTATTGCTATCTTTATTATTATTAGTGCTAAGATGTCAGTTAAATTAGCAAAATTGTAGTGTTTTCAATGTTGATTGATGCGCAATTTAAAAAGAGACGATTGCGTGACTTATTTTCGAATTAATTCGAAATTTTAGTAGTTTTTTGTTACAATTATTTGATATGTTTAAAAACACTGCGTAACACGATTTTCGTACCTGGAAAACTGATTACTATTATGGTTTTCAATTAGTTACAATATATAAGCAGTGGATGTTTTCTGTTTCTATCACGTCTTGTTTTTGAAGTATACACTGATGGCATTAGATAGGCTATGGCGATTCTGGCACAAAATCTTGGGATTTTTCAATGGGGTAGAGTTTCACTTTTATCCCTTCATAGATGCAATATGCATATTTACATGTCACTTCGTGCTCGTAGCGACAGATTGAAATATTCTACCTGTTATACATACCGGGTGTCCAGCCTAAGATGCAACAGTCCATAGCCGATTTATTATTGCTTTTTTTGGAAAAATGTTTCAAATAGATGTTGGCTCGAATCATATTGTACACATTTTAAAATTAGTTTCAGTAATGGGAGACTTCCGGTTGTACCGGAAGTAGATACTTTATTATTTTAAATGGAATACCCTCTGTATTACTGTATTTTTGGATTCCTTGTTAATTTTAAATAACAATACGTTAGGCATAGGGGGCTAAGTTGTACCGTTTCCGAATTACATGACGCTTTTTCGAAAAAAATGACATTTGCAATGTCTGCGATGTTTGCAAATATTTCCGGAAATATAAAAGTTAGAAAGATGCGGTTTGCAGTTTTCGCTTAATTATGAAACAGCACACGTGTTTTATTTTAAAAATGTTGCGTTTACATTACATAATTATTAAATAGGGCTCTGTAATTTTCGAACTCTAAAATCATGGATAACTTGATTTTTTTTAAATTGAATGGTATAGCAATTTTTACATAAATGGATGTAAAATTTGATTTTCTTTCGATTTTATACGAGTGTCATTGTGTCTATCTCCAAAGGTTTTGGAGGTATTCGCGATTTTTTAGTTTTTCATGATAGATACGTATTGCGAAGCGCCGGCCGCTTTCCCCTCGCATTTCACCAGGCTTGGGACTAATTAACAAAACAAAATAAGTTTTGTCGTTAGCTTTAATTTTTTGTCGTTAATTTAATCGAATTATTGATAGTTAAATAAAACAATGTGTATATCTTTTAAGGTTTTTACCAATAATTATTAGTTACCGTACCCAAAAAACAGTACGTGATAGAAAAAAATGACATACGTGTTCTTATTAAGCGATTTGTATAAATAAATAAACAGGAAAAATTGAAGTGGGTACTTATTTTTTTTTAATTTGTAACGTAGTGAAATCTAATCTAATCTGTATTTATATACTAGAACTAGCTTGCTATGTTTATAAAAATAAAGACACCTTTACATTGAATGCAGAGTACCATGATTATCAGACTAGAGCAAGAGATTACATGCATACTGCAGGTTGCAGTTGAAAAGTATGGGGGTTAAAGTACACAATCATCTACCTCGAGAAATTGTATTGATTGCAAACTTTCTCGACCTTCCGCAATGCTTTACAGAATTTCTCCTTCGGCATAGTTTTTATAATTTTGATAAATTTGTCTGTCACGAACAGTAAATAATATCGCTTCAAATTTCATGCTTCCTGTAATTGATACAGCCTCGGTATTTCCTTCCATGCTTACACCTATAATAATACTAGAATTATTCTTCATTTATTTTCTTTTGTTCAATTTATGTTTTTTTCCTTTGTTCTTTGCTTTTTGGGTAGTACATATTATCTTTTTTTCTTTTGTTGGATTCAAGAATGATTGTTCTTTTTATTACTTTAGGTATTTTTTTGACTTGTTAAATACACATGTGTGTCTTATAACAAAATAAATATTATTATTATTATTATTTATTATCTGATTGTCAATGGGAAAACATAAAATAAAGAAAGTACAGTCGATCTTAGTCATCCACTAGACATACCTAAAAATACACGTTCGTTTAGTAGTATTCTTCATGCCAACAAATAATACATTTCAAAAGTAAATTTTCGCAGCATAATAAGATATACAGGTATTCCACCTAACTGGTTCATTAAAAGTTTATGATGTTCTATTATTTACTTATATTTGAGATTTTTGGCACCAGTATCTGTTCGATTGGAGACTATAAATGTAAAATACTTAACCAAAATATCACTTACGGTTGACCGGAAATGGATGTCAACTTTGTTATTTTAAATAGAATGATCTAATTTTTTATTCATTTTTGGATTCTACAACTATAAATACGTCAGTTTTCATTAGCTATTCCTATAGCTAATATGTTGCCGTTTTTGAGTTATTTAGTTTTTCTTTTTTTTTTAGTCATAATCATTGCATCATTGAGAAATTAATATCTCGGTTAATACTGCAAGTAGAGACTCCAAATTTGCTATGTTATGAATGTAGATATTACTCTAGGAAACGGTAAGCACACTTTACATTCTAACATACAAGGTGTTCAAAACTAAGGAACAAAGTGACATATTTTCAAATGCAGAAAACTCATTTTTTTTAAATAGAACACCCTGTATTTTAATTCGGAATTAAGAAGTAAATATCATCCCTATCACTTTATATCAGCATTCCCTATACCTATCTTTAATAGATTTTGAGATATGAACGACTTTTTGTTAAACAGACTAAGTAGCCCTATCTTTGCGTGTTTGTAGCTGGCTCCCATTCAGGGATTAATGTCAAATTCATTGACTAACCAAAAGTGTTTATGTATATCATTGTAATTACACTTTCGTACAACGCAATATTAATAGAAATGACTATTCGAACAGACATTCTTGTAAGTTTATTCAAAAATAATACATGAATTTGACGTGAATCCATTTCAGAGCCAGCTACAAATATTTAAAGATAGGGCTACTTAGTCTGTTTAACAAAAAGTCGCTCATATCTCAAAATATATTAAAGATAGGTATAGGGAATGCTCATATAAAGTGATAGGGCATGATATTTACTTCCTAATTTCGAATTAAAATACAGGGTGTTCTATTTAAAAAAAATGAGTTTTCTGCATTTGAAAATATGTCACTTTGCTCCTCAGTTTTGAACAGCCTGTATGTTAGAATGTAAAGTGTGCTTACCGTTTCTTAAGTAATATCTACATTCATAACAGAAAATTTGCAGTCTCTACTTACAGTATTAACCGAGATATTAATTTCTCAATGATGCAATGATTATGATTAAAAAAAAAGAAAAACTTAAATAACTCAAAAACGGCAACATGTAGCTATAGGAATAGCTAATGAAAACTGACGTATTTATAGTTGTGGAATCCAAAAATGAATAAAAAATTAAATCATTCTATTTAAAATAACAAAGTTGACATCCATTTCCGGTCAACCGGAAGTGATATTTTGGTTAAGGTATTTTGCATTTATAGTCAAAATAAATCTCAAATATAAGTAAATAATAGAACATCATAAACTTTTAATGAACCAGTTACGTGAAATACCCTGTATATCCTTACAGTTTCATAATTTTTCGAATTTTTGGGTTTAAGATCGTTCCTTTGTAGTAATAAACGCCGCACTCTTATCATTTGACCTTCGTAAAATAAAAATATTAGAAGAATTTGTATGAAATTTTCCATCGCAATTCATTAGGAATAGTAGTACCTATAAATAATATCTTGACAAAATAATACAAGATAAAATAAAATAATTATTTGATTATACAATAAGAGATTATATTTGTAATTAATGTCTGGCTATCTTTATATTACTATTCCTAAAATAATCGATGTTGGTTGATAACAGTTTCAATTAAGCTTTTTAGTATTTTTTTTTGTTCACCATAAGTATGTATATGCAACAATTGATTGATTAATACTAAACCTTTCAATTTTTACTAATTAATACATGATTAACGCTATAGATAAATTATCTTGCAAAAAAAAAAAAAACGATACTTTGAAAAATAGATTATACAGGATATAAATATTGCAAGACGGGATTTTTTTTTATTATTAAAATATACTAAGGGATAAGTTGGGCATGTCTACAAACTCCAAAATTTATTTTGACACACTTCACGTAACCATTAGTATGGCGGTAAATTTAAAAAATATGTTAAGAATCTGCAAAAATGACATGATATCCATCAAAATTATTTGAAAAAGTTGCTTAGTATTCAATTCTGGGGCCATATGCAAACTTTAGAAATATATTTAGAAAAAAAAACACAATTTTTCCAAATATTGCCTAATTGAATTACATATTTCTAAATTTTGCATTTTTAACAGGTAGTAATATTTCTAAAGGGTCTAGCCGGTTAAGCATATGAAAATTGCACTCGCATCTGATGAAGGAATCTTTCCTTGTTTTTATTGTTATTCATCTAATATAGCCATACAATTAATCTCACATCCCTAACCCCTGTTGTAAGGGAAAAATGGGGTGTTTAGAGATGTTGTAAGATGTTATAATTTAAAATAGGGTTGGTAAACCTGCTGACTAGTTCCAAAAAAAAAGAGGAGGGAAAATTATTATTATTAACAATCGAACCATTGTAGTGATTGTATTGCTATTGTTTAATATAATAAATTCGTTTGAATACAAAAAAAAAAACCGATTGTACAAAACAAAACAGGGGGTGACAACCCTCAAGGTAACATTTTTTTTCAGTACCTATTGAAGATATCTTTATGAAATTTAAACTGTGCTTGACTATTCATAAACTCATTATAATACAATTTTTTCAGAATATTTGTGACACTGGAAACTGTAAAAAACAAGAAGTATATTTTTTTGGGCGTGATTTTTTATACTAACCCCCAAAGTGACACCTACAAAAAAAAATATATCTTATTTGTTCATTGGTTAGCTACTACATGTTAAAGTTACAAAAGGGTCGAATTGATGGAACATACATAGTTAAAAAAATAAAAATCAATTATGGATATGTGCCTATGTATCAATTATTTACTACAATCTATATTAAAACCTGTAAACTATTATCTCTATACCTATCGTCATAAATATGTTCTTATAACAAAATATACACCAACAAATAAACTATAAACAATCAATATTTCATAGCTCATCAAATACGATGACGACTACTCTGTACTATATTCGATGAAATATTGAAATTAGGCACGTCGAATATGTGATTTTACAGCATTCGACAGCACGAATTCCGAACTTGTGATCTGTGATGTAGACTCGGTACAATGTTATCCTATAATGTGCTATAATGAGTATGCAGTGACCTGTTTCCAGGACGATTCGATATTCATACAAATTTTCTCAAGTTATAAGAAGCTAACCAGCGGGGCAAAACATAGTTGGTAGGCCATGTATACTTAGGTTTAGGCAAAAGAAAATTGTGTTAATGAAAGTTAAATTGTTTTATTAAGTATTATTTTAGAGGGGTTTCGAATATATTAAGTGCGATCCTGTTTTTCATTGTAACATTTGCGATTAGAAACAATGGAGAAAACAATTGAATGCCATAAAGATAATAGATGTGTTAATTGTGAAAAAGTATTGCAACAGTCATTGTAATACGCATTTTTTATACTACTTTTTATACCTTTTTCTATTTCGCATGAATTTACTTCTATTTATTATTTAAAATGGAATTTCTTATCCATACAAAGAATTTCAATGTATCCTTGTTCGTGATACAGTTCTCATATCAGTCTATATGAAAACGTCAAATGCGAAATGTCAAAACACGAGTTGTACTACCAACCTCAGATAAAATATCACCACAAACAGTGTCACAAAGTGGAAAAATAGTGTTACAAACTGGAACTTTACGATACTGTTTTTCGGCAAAACGGTTACATAAAGTGCTTATTATACATATATGCGAAATAGAAAAATGATTTTAACAATTGTTTAATGGGCAAACAAATGATATGCAACAAATTGCTTCAAGTTTAACTGATTTAAATTTATCGTAATTGACTATAGTCTGTTTTTAAACTATGTAATAGGAGTAAATGAAAGAGCCACATTTACAATGTAAATATTACCAGATAAATCACCAGGTCATTCTGGCGATAAATTTGAAATATTTTCAAAGCCTGTAAATATCACATAACTTTTTGATACCCGTGTTAGAGGCAAAGGCAAATGAAAATGATCATTAATTCTAGTTGAATGTTCATGAATTAAGTTGTCGGTTAAAAAGTTTTATTTTGATAAATATACAAACATGACTCATATGTAAATACAAATTAAAGTTAATAAATTATATTCTTTGAAAGCAGTTCTACATGATTCATGTTATAGCAAGAACTAAACTTACAATTCTTTTCTGGGAAAGAAATACTCGAAAGACAGCTGGGTTTAATCCCTAGTAAATTATACATTCATTCTCGAATAAAATTGTGTGTAGTAAATTATTAAAAGCTCACGTCTAGTGAGAAATCTTTTTGTCTGGTCGTTACTCACATAAAGTAAACGCAATAAAGATTATCTACTCTAGGTTTGAAATGTCTGGTAAACTATTGCTGTCACTATCGACACCAGCAGAAATAATGATTGGTTCAATCGGGTCGTCTACAATCCCATCTAGTGTGCACATTTTTGTTCCTTCTAGAATCACATGGTCCACACAAGTCTTCCAATTAACATTTTTGATATTTCCTATAGCTTGTAATAAAAGTTCTTTCACTTGTCTCAATTTAAATATATTGTTCGTGGATGCCACTTCATTTTTTATTTTTGCCCACATCAATTCTATTGGATTAAGTTCATACAATAAGGTGGCAATCTTAAAATATTTTAATTATTACGTTTTTGCCATTTTCATCAATCACATACATATTGTTTTATTAATTTTGGAATTAAATCAGAAGTTCAAATCGTTACCATATCGTCCGATTCACACATTCATTTTTCTTAGATGATGTTGTTGGAATTTTCTCCAGTTTACGACTATGGTATGATGCATTGTCCATGACTATAACAGCATTGTCCGGTAATTTTGGCAACAAATTGTCAAACCATTCTTCAAAAGCTCCCGCATTCATCTCCTCATGAAAATCTCCACTTTTCTTGTCTTCGAAAAGCAACAACCCTCCATCAATAAAGCCCTGTTCAGATCCAACATGTAAAACAATAAGTCCTCTTTCCGCTTTCCTGCATGGATTTTTCTATATCCTTATGATACTTCCATGAATGCATAGCTCGGTTTCTACCTTTATCATTGTTTATATACATACTAGTTAGTCAACCTTATGGACAAAATAGTTAACGGATTTTTGAACATTTTGGACAAAAGCGGTAGATGGCAGCACGCCGTTGATGTACGTCTGGATTTAAATATAAACTTTATAGTTAGACTACTACATACAAGATGGCTTTCTTACATGTCGGTAAAATATTATTTAATTGCAATAGTTACCTCGTAAGTTGTAGGCAGATTCTAGGTGAGGCCCGGGGAAAGGAGAGGGTGGATAGGCCATGACGCTGTGATGACGCGCCACGCGGTAATTCTCGTGTTTACATTGAAATGTTTGTTTTATTAGGTAGAATAAATATTTAGTTTGATAATATATAATCGTTATTTTTTACCATTTTACCTTACTTTTTTTTAGTTTGTAATTTAATGTCATGCTCTACATATGTGTGTAGTTCTAAGTTTTGTGTTATATTTATTAATATCTTTTATTTGATTTACTTATGTTTACTATTGCTAATAGTAGAAAATAGAGAAACATTATAAAGAGAACATGCAGTTTGGAAAAGTACAAATCGCCATTTATATTTACATATAAATAGCACCACGTTACTTATTAGGTTTGTTTGTTTGTCTGATCTAAGCAGA
The DNA here is from genome assembly GCA_004143645.1 of Protaetia brevitarsis. NCBI lineage: Eukaryota > Metazoa > Arthropoda > Insecta > Coleoptera > Scarabaeidae > Protaetia > Protaetia brevitarsis. Next base: position 673,221 of record RXPK01000247.1, on the reverse strand, counting down.
TCCATGGAATTTTACGCGCTTTGTTTTGTATTTTAGAAGCATGATTTGTGCGTGTTTGTTTGTTTAGAGCAAGTAAATCCAGATCACAAAAGGGGTTCCCTCTTCGCTCGCGCTCCGACGTCCGAGCAATTAGAGCAATTTGTGAACATAACCTAATCGCACTAACACCGGAGTGTGTACAACTGTCGTTTGTAAATGTAAATCCGATTTATACCTGCATCAAATATGCACGATATGGATACTCATAGATGATACTAATGTGATTGATGTAAAACAACGATCATATATTTTTAAAAACTGGCACTTGGTAGGTACATAAATACTAGTATATGATGTTGCAATTATTGTAGTCTAGATTCATTAAGTTTGAAAATTTACTTTTACTTTTCCTATTCATAATAGCTGTGACAATAAGTAAATAATAAAATTAAGGTTATATTTGCGATCGAGCGCGTTTGGGTTTGTACCATCTTAAAATCCAACTCTGAAACGATCTCAAGTTACTCTGATGACGTGCAGTAGATAACTTGCGCCAAAGCAAACAAACAAACAAAGCTATTAAAAAACAGCATACATGATGACTGCGTTCGCGCTCCTTTCTCTTGATTGGCTGAAAAGTTAGCGATGTAACCTTGTATATATACGAATGTTGCCCCCAAAGGTTACCTCTAACTTTTCAGCCGCTCAAGAGAAAGAAGCGGCGAATGTGTCATCATGGTATGGTGTTTTTAATAAGTAAAGTGTGCATATATGTAAAAATAAAATGGCGATTTGGTACCCCACCAAACTACATATTTTTATCATTATATAAAAAAAGAATTCCTATTATTATGTAATAGTAAACATAAGTAAATTCAGTAAAAAATGTTTTGTTAAATATAAGAAAAACCTATATAAATTCTCCGCCTTTACACCAGTTGAAGTTAGCGACAGTAACGCTATAACACGGGAGAAAGCGAAGATAGCAATAGGAGAGAGGAGGAGAAGAAGGGTTTTTCGTACATACGTTCGAACGAAAAAAACCGCGTTTTATTAAAATTTAAAATATAAAAAGGCCATCGAATTACAGATTATACTATTATCAAACTAAATAACTTATTCTTCTTAATAAACAAACATTTTCTCTTGATTATTATATAATCATAAATATAAGTAAATTAAGTATAACAAAACAACTTATTGAATTTAAAAACTAAGAAAATAAAAATTGAGAAGTAGATTTATGTTTTTCTTCTCGGCAAGATTTCGTCCTTTTAGATTTAACTGCTTTTCTCTTCAGTGATTTTTGTTTTAAGTTTTAACACTATTTTATTCTTAAAAGAAAAAACCTCATTTAGAAAATTGTTCAATTAATGTTTTGTCACACAAAGAACGTGCCTTGCAAAAATACTTTCAATTTCTTTATATTTATAACAGAATACCTCAGAATTCTAATCTTCTAATGTAACAAACACGAGAATAATCGCGAGGTACGTCATCACAGCATCACATGCATCCACCCTCCCTTTTCCCCAGGCCACACAATTCGCCAATGCCAGTAAATTACCGATACGGATTCCGTCGTTTCCGCAGATGGATAAAACACAGAAATCTGTCTCTCACTCTGACCGAGATACCTGTTATATTTATCACGTTTTCAAATCAATTTACATTCACCGATAGAGTGCACCACTTCCCTGAGCAATACTTTATTTTTCCGAAAAATTGTATTAGCGTTGACTAACTAGATATATTCTAACAAGTGCTATTAATCTATCAGATTTTTCTTTTGTAAGACCTTCATTCACCCATGTTTCAATCACATAAATATATTGGTCGACCTTCCTTTCTAAACTCCTTAATTGAAGTTAAATATTTTCGTTTCCATCTAATGATGTCATTTCGTTCTATAAGCATACTTTTACGATTCCTTTTCATGTATTTGAAGTTAATTTGCTTCATGAATTTCTGCAGTGAAGAACGGCACATTTGTGGTAAATCTGGATGTCTTTAAATTTCAATCAAAATTTTGTTCAAACTGGGTGATTCGTTCTTATCGAAAAAAGTATGCACAATTTGCCGCAGAGACTGTTTAACTGCTTCATGTGGCAACAATAGCAAATACCAATATTTTAAGTTATTATAAGTGAAAGTATTATAAGACGCGCGAATTGCGTCTAAAACCTACTGCTTTAAATTTTCAGGTGGTCAACCGCCTACTTCCGTTGCTTATCTCTAAATGTCCCACCTCCAGTCAAGCCCAGACTGGAATATCCCATTCCTAGGGATTACGTCGGCATAACTCCAGGATGGTTACGCGCGCTCAACTATCAGCTACAGAATAACCTCACCGTACCTTTCAAGATCCTTTGGGACCGATGGATCGGCGCTTGCCTTCAACACGACACCTTAATCAAAATCCTGTGCCTTGGAGGATTCACCGATCCCAACGCGATACCTTGGAACCGATTTTTGGGCTTGTGCGCCGGTCACCTTACAGACGTGAGTGTTTTTATGAATTACGACGCTGTTCGAAAGCATATAAAATATTTCTTGGCGTATTCTTTTCTGGAAGAATTTGACCCAAACCATGATAATGCTATGCGAAATCTTGACCGAGGAGCCGGAAGGTGGATCCGCTATGATACCTCTGGAGACCTTCTTGGATGTGTATAAATTTTTGGCGGCTATAGACGCGTCACAACCGCAGACTTTGATCAATTTATATTTCACCGACGATGCTCTGAATTTATACGAGAAAGAGAAGAAGAAGAAGCTGAAGATGGCTCTGTCAGAGTCTACACCGACGGAGGAATTGAGGTTGGTAGTACTGAATTGATGCGTGAGGTACGAATTTCGCGATTCCTTCTTAATTCTAGTACTGCTACTCCAGAAGAAGTGGCCGAGGAACAAGAAGCACAATTGGAAATAATAGGTGAAGGGAGTATAATATCCTGTCCGGACATTACCAGCGATGATGCGTTGCAAGAGCCAGAACTAGATGAGGATAAACGTTCAGAGTAAGTAGTTGATAACTTCAGTTAATGCCAAATAGAAATGTGCACCCTTACTATATGTAGAACATACAACAAAGTATTAAATACAATGGTATTTAAAGATTCATAGTATTTGTAGGTATAGATATACATAAGATCTAATTTTTTTAATGGTACACCTATTGTTAATAATGCAAACATGGAAATCGCCATTTTGGAATACTTTATAGCATATCAGTTATTTTGGTTTTTTGAAAAAAGCTCAAGAAAATATGATGCATTATTAAATACGTTTAACAGCTATACAGTCAAAGGTAGAGAGTTTTTATGTTGACTGTGGAAGGTGTGAGCCCTCTACTATTTAACCAAGAAATAGAAAGTAAAGAAATCATACATTATGTCCCACAATCTAAGGTTGCTTCGAGATCTAACTTCTTAATACTAAAAGTACTTTTTTCAAATAGAACGCCATGTATATTTTTAAACCATGTTATATAGAATCGTATCATTTGCTGTGAGGTATTGTTTATGGCCACCAGTAATTATCGTGTGATTCATTGCGATTCTTACAGACTTTACGTAAAAAATAAAGTCGTTTATGTTAATTATTGTGTTGTTGATACGTAGACAGCTATAAATTTCTTCTAGCTATAGTAGTCATTTATTTTCCAAGACCTATTAATCAATATAATAAATAATATACCAAGATGGTAAGAATTGGTTCATGACTTCGAAAAGGTCATACAATATTGAAAACAACAAAACACAGGGTGTTATATTTAAAGAACAGAAGTAAAATAACTCTTTAAAATTAATGCATTTGTCCTTTTATATATATAAAAAAAAATCTGTAGATTATAACTACATTTGATTATACCTGCTACGTAGGACCATCTCCTATCTGCATATTTACCAAATATTGTTACTAGAAAACTAACACTATACTGAAAGAAATATCCTTTTCATTTAAAAGGAATTGCATTAAACCAACAGTTTTTGCGTTTTCTATATGGCCAACATGATTTGATGTTTCCTTGAAAAGAAATATAATTTTAAATTCACGCATTTCTTCGGAAATAATATATTTTTCGTTGAAACAGTTTATTCTTTTAAGTGAAAAATATTGATAGTTGATTCAAGTCTTCTTTATTTTCAATTTGAAAACTATGCAGATTGGCAGAAAACCGTAAGCATTTTGATTCAAGAGGTTTTTTTCCTTTTTCTTATAACATTTATTCATTTTAGACTTAAGCGTAAACACAACAAAATGCCGTGATCATTTTTAATCGAAATGAAAATGAATTATCTCCAAAAAGCCCATGTACTAAGGAGGGATTTGCCGTTAGAATGTTGTAAATCCTAGTAGTATTTGGGAGTTGGTCGCAGTGACCATCTTATAGCTGTTCTAGGGGTGCCGTTAAAGAAATCGTCCCTTCAATGGTGATGACTCCTATCAGATGTTGATCTGGTAAATAAACCAGATTAGTATGTTACTATCGTAGTTTCCAGCCTATTTTGTGCGAAATATTATCTGTTACTGGAATGAAATAGGAGATGTGCCATCTATGCGACAATTTCTCTACTACACATAAGTATATCTACTCATATGCTGTACTATATGGGGAGAAAACTGATATATGAAAATAAAACGCGATATTTATTTTTACTTCCATGTAAATATTTAGTTAAATTAATAAATACTGCGCTAGCTTCAAATAAATTTACTAACCAAATTATTTGTTTGATTGAATACAGGAATATTTTTTAATATTCCTTAATCAAATAATAATTTAGTAACTGTAACCAAATGCATGAAAAATGGTTGAAAACAACGAGATCGTTTTTCTCGCGAATAACAGTTTTAAAACCTTCAAACACTGGTATAAAGTTCCTTGGCTTATAAGTAAATCAGCATTAACTGAAAAGATTCCAATTATCTCTGAAATTTCTTTAACCTTGCGCGAAAAATATTCACTTTTGTTCGTTATTGTTTGTGTATCTGAGACTTATGCACGTGGGAACATGAATAAAACTAAAATACTTCCGCGTAAAAAAGCACTCAACTTGAATACAGGTGCTTGCATTTTCCGTTAAAAGGCAAAAGTTTTAAATCAATGTGTACATGCGTGTCCACGCAAATAAACCAAAACATTCGGCTTTTTTATTTAAAATACTGTTTATAATTCAATAATATGATAACTAAAATATGTTATTAAATATGTACATAATAATAACAATATAATATGTAATGTGTATTGTCTTACTTAAACAGAAGTTATACAGACATTATAAAATATTAATCAAAACTAAGGTGCATTCCATTTAATTACGGTTACTTTTCGTCGAAAAGCATGTATTTAAGAAGAAAAAATAGTCTTCCGGTAAAACAGCACGCTACTTTCTATTAAAATAAACACTTTTCTGAGAAAAGGTATTCTTTTCGTTGAACATGATAAAAACAAAAGTTATAAAACTTTCCATTTGATGCAATCTCTTTTCTAAATGTGATACATGTTCTTATTAAATGCGATGTCGAAATTTTATATGTTTTCTTGAATCACTTGGCAACTCAGCAACCAAAAATAAAAAAAAATTAAAAACTTTATATTCGTAAAGTTACTCCCATGCAATATGCCTTTAAAAACAGTCGGCACCATTCTGCTACTGAGCACTCTGTATATCTTTAAGTAATTTTAAACTAAAGCCCTTCTGATCCGTTACAATTACTGTACTTAATATTTTGTTGTATGTTCTGTATTAAGGGCGTTGTTTTACTTTCCCACATTATTGGCTCACACTGTATCTATATTTGTATCTTATTTTCAAGCCATCCGTTACCGAAAGCCATTAGGTATGGATTTTTTCTTTTATCATTTTTGTGTCTGTAGTATAAAGTAAGAGTGAGGACACTCTTTTAATAATACAAATACTCTAGGCCGTTTGCACCGTCTGTGATTAACATTTTAATTAACTAATCAAAGATTAAATTTAATTACGAATTAAATATGAATAGGATTGTACCGAACAAATTTAATTAATGATTAGTTAATTAAAAAGTTTGCGACAGAAATATAGGTTGGTAGTGCGTTAAGTTTAGTTTTTAGTCAAAAATTGTATTTATATTGAGAACACTGTTCCATCATAATGAAAATTGCCGCTATGCGAATGCGCGATTTTAAGAGGCATTTGAAAGTTATTGGAATTTAAGCTGAAGAAAATTGCTACAGAACTAGATATTGAAATAAAAAAAGTTGAATAGTAGTTTTCAAATGGAAATTAATATGTGAATGCAGGTTTTTTTTCATTATGCAATACTTTTACTTGTTTGTTCTGCAAATGCTCCATTTTTGATACTTTATTTGACCTCTGCTATTAATTGTTAGAATTATTTTATTATTACCATCATTTCCTTATGTATTTCGTTCCTTTTATTTAATAAATAAATGGTTAATTACATACACAAGATTTCTTTTAAAAAAAATCAAAGTGATAATGCATTTAGAGTAAATAAAATATATTTCGTTTATACAAAAGCCAAAGAAAACAAATACAAAAAAAAGTGTTCAAAAGTTAATTTCTATATAGCAATGAATTACAAATTGTTGAAATAATCATTAATTACTAATTCCTGTGTCGCAGCAGGTACATCATCAACAGCGTCATAATTAATCTCATGAAGTTGTCCATTTAAAATTTCTTGATTTAATCTTTCTTCATTGATTTCCTCTTCACCCACATTTATGGCTATATTGTGCAATACTGAGGTACCAACTATTACTGCGATAAAGGTATCCAGCTTTAAGCGACAACCATATACCAATATTGGAAAACATTCTTCTTAGAAACATGCTATCAATGACATTCCGTGTTGTAATATGACGTTCATTATAACGATTTTTCACAACTGTTTCAGAATTTAACTGTGGGGTCAATAAATATGTTTTTGAGGCATATCCACTGTCGCTTATGGAAAAGAATGGATCGTTAAAGTATGTATTCCCTGCCCATCGTACTACGATATCCATTATTTTTAAATTAGCATCACATAAAAATTGTGAATTTATAGAAAGATGTCCTTCCCCATTACGAAATACCTGCGGGTCATTCCCACCTGAAACCACGAATAATCCTCAAATACATTTATTGTTAGTTTTTATATCGGGAATTAATTTTTGATTTACCTTGGACTTTCTAAAACCCTGCCAAATATACACTTCTTGCACGCCGCTATTCTTGGTCCTAATCTTCAAAGTGAGCACTTTAATTAGCTAGCTATTTCAATTTACAGTCACAGATATTTGTATTATAACCAAAAAGCGCATAACATAACCTATAATCGCCTATAAACACGATTTTAAACAAAGAAACTACGCTTGCGCCAACTTTAATTATGAGTTAATTCGTACCTTGGGTACTGATGAAAGATATTCACAAATTAAGGATTTAATTATCAGTTAAGCAGTCGGTGCAAGGGAATTTAAACTTTAATTATGATTAAATTTTAATTATAACTTAATCACGAACGGTGCAAACGGCCGTCTGTGAGTCTGTGATCTGATGTCGAATGCTCATTAATGGTTTTAATTTTTAAATCCAAGCTGTCATATAAATTTACTTTCATTGATTCTAAAGGTTCTAGAGATCAAATCTTCAGATCTTAATAATTGTAAACGCCGATAGTGTCTACCACTACCAAAACTTCATCTTATCTTCAATGGTGTCAATTGCTTTCGCAATTTGTGCATTGCACATGGGTACTTATTTGTATGTACAGCAACTTTCGTTTGTTTTCTTTTTGTGATGTATGAGGAATAGGTCAGGAGTTACTACCGAAGATCAGTCATAATTTGCTTTAATTTTATTGCGATTGATAATGATCTGAATTTGCTATCTTATATCCTTTTCTTGAATATTACCTTTCTGTTCTCGATTAAATCTTCAGAAAAAGTGATGAAATCATAGATATCACCAAATCTGACGAGGATGACTCCAATCTGGACGACGACGACGACATGAAACTGCTGAGCGAAGAAAAATACGATTTGGACCAAAAGCCTTCAGACGAAATAGATAAACTAGATAAGGAGGGCTCGCTCGCAACGTCCGAGGAACCGGTCAAATCAGAAACGGCCACACAAGAGGAACAGGAACTCCTCCAACAGATGGGAGAAGAGGAGTTCGAAGGCAGAGAGGCGCGACCATCGACGGCCGTCACGCCAGAACAAGCCGAACACGAAGACGATTATGACGACGAACCGGAAGAAGGCAAAGAGCCCATGTCGGAGATCGCAGCGAAAGCGGAAGACGAGGAGGAAAGTCTCAAAGGATTCGACACAGAAGACGATCGCAAGAGAAAATCCACCGTGGAGGAACAACTGAAGTTGGTCGAGAAGGATATCTTCGAAAAGGGCGGTCTGGTGCTGGAAGAGGAATTGCAAGAAGAAGAATTGGAAGGCGTGGATTTGAAGATGGAAATGCCCAGGGAACAGGCATTTGAAATCGGCAAGGTAATCGAATCAAAATCCAAAATGGAAATCCAAATCTCCAAAGCGAATCTATTTATTTATTTATTAACAACAAACAGAAAGCGTTATCACAAAACTACACACACAGACATTACTCACTTTATTTATGAAAAGCTAAATAATTACACAGTGCAACAACCAAAATGGAAATGGGATGAGACCAATTGCGAATGAAAGTTGACATTATCCATAACAAAACCTTGAAGGGTTTTTTTTTTAGTTCAGTGCGAGATTTTTTTTACACGTATTTGAAGTTATTGATTTTGGAACGCTGTCTAACAAGGAAAGATCATTGAAAATTTGATAAAATAATGCTTTTTTATTTTTATTATCCTGGAAAGTTTTTGGGGTCGAGGAATTCATTTTCGATATTTATTTTTACCTAAAACTGACGCTAGATGGCGCTGTCATACAAATGGTGCTATTTCTTGTAAATTTTCAATAAAAAAAAACCGGTGAGTCCTTTTTGAGTCCTTAAAGAATTTCTACAAAAAAAAAAACAAGACAATAAGACAATAAAACTCAGTAACGCACAAATTCAAAACAAGACCATAAAGATACACAAGCGAAAAACATGTGCTTTATATGCTTGTGGAACACACGTTACAAAGGAAATCAATATCAAAAGTGTGACTGGGAAAAGAGAGAAGTTTTTCGTGTTGGAACAGCTAATGTTATCCATGAACCTCTTGTACCAGCAGATAAAGTATTGCTACCACCACTTCATATTAAATTGGGTTTTTTCAAAAATTTTGTAAAAGTGTTTTCTGTAGATGGACCAGCTTTTACTACTTTAAGATCTACATTTCCACGACTGAGTGCTAGCAAAGTTAAAGAAGGTATTGTATACAAATAAAATAAATGATTTTAAAAACTGAATTTACAATATTTTTTTCTAATTTTACAGGTATGTTTAATGGTCCAGACATTAGAAGATTTGATGAAAAATAATGATTTTGATAATTCTTTGGATCAAAATCAATTAATTGCATGGAATGCAATTAAAGACGTAATCGAAAATGTTCTTGGTAAAAAACGAGAAGCAGATAGTGCACAAAGAGTTAAACGTCTCTTGAAAGCCTTTGAGAAACTTGGTGTAAATATGTCATTAAAAATTCATTTTCTCCATCACCATATGGATTGGTTTGAAAACCCACTATCCACCGACTCTGATGAGCAAGGTGAACATACAGAGATCCACAGCCTACTACTTCTGGAGCTTTTGCTACTTCAAACATGCAAATTGACAGTGATAGTGATGATGATTAAGCGGATCCAAAATGAGATCCAAATAAGATATAATAAGATATAATACTTTAAAATAAAAAAGTTATTTTTGTAAGCAACATCTGTATGACAGCGGCAGCTAGCGTCAGTTTTAGGTAAAAATAAATATCGAAAATGAATTCCTCGACCCCAAAAACAGTAAGATACCACAACTTTCCAGCATAATAAAAATAAAAAAGCATTATTTTTTCAAATTTTCAATGATCTTTCCTTGTTAGGCAGCGTTCCAAAATCAACAACTTCAAATGCGTGTAAAAAAATCTCGCGCTGAACTAAAAAAAAACCCTTCAAGGTTTTGTTATGGATAATGTCCACTTTCATTTGCAATTGGTCTCATCCCATTCCCATTCGGAAAGTTCGATTTTGTATCACTGTGTTATAATTCATCCCAAGCCTCGTGCCTCACCTAAGGGTACTACACGAGGCTACCTATTCTAAGTACTATATGGATTCCATAACAATTGAAATGTCCCTACTCTAACTAAATAATTTCCCTATGATTCTTAATAACAAAAATATAATAAGTAGCCTCGCGACCATATGAATACTACTTTTGCCAAATGTGATTAGTTCACATAATCGCGAGCCTACTGTAAAACGGTTAGCTATCAGTTGTTATAATATTTGCACCCATAGAACGACTTTAGTTATCTCCCAGCATTTGCTAAGGAGTAAGGGAAAACCATGGCAAAAACCTTACTTTGGGAGCAGGATCTGGGAAGAAGTCCCAGATCAGAAGACTGATTACCTTTTTGAATTTTGAAGAAACAGTCTTCACGTCCCCTTAATTCCGAAATACGTACTATCCCATTCTATCTAAATATTATGCCATACCCAATCTAATACTTTAGCAGGATTACTAAAAAAATCCCACCATTCGACCGACTTGTTATCTCTAATATTTATTTCGCATCGTGGCCAATTTGATCTTTTTTTTTTGTTGTGGAAGTCAAAACTAAAAAGGTTATTTCGACATATATTAATATGCATTTAGTTAACTAAAAAATTAGTTTAAGTGAAGCTAACCTTTCTTTCAGCGTATGAGCAAGGCAAACCACGAAAACCTTAATTTGAGAGCAAATACTAGCCCGCCCGCGTTAATATATTATGAAAAAAAAAAATGCTGACTTTTAATCTAAGTGGGGGATCATATCGCCTCTTCGCGGATCCTTATAATTTGGAAAGCAGTCTAAACTCGGCCAGTCTCAATGGTTCTGCTGTTTCCAGTTAGCACCTTGGTTTTCTCTTTTCTTCTGGGTCACAGCAATTTTTCACCACCGTGGCATAGAGAGCTTAAAATTCGCTGCTTCATTATCCCTAATATCTAATTTGTTCCGCGGCCACCTCAATCCTTTATAATTGCACCCGTTTCCACAAGGACGGATCCAAATCTAAGGAGGGCTCCAAAATACACTACACCAGCCAGGGCACAGGAGCCGGTATTTGTGGGCCAAGTCCTAATCAAAGGATATCCATAAGCCTGAGGAAGAATACAACGGTCTTCCAGGCAGAGGTATTCGCCCTTGCAGCCTGTGCAGAAATGATTGCATAGAGGGGCTGCATGAGGAGGAAAATTAATACAATGACTGACAGCCAAGCTGCTATCAAGGCAGTCTCGAACCCTATAACTAGGTCAGAACTAGAAGATATGGAAAATTATAAAAATTCCTTACAGTAAAACAAGCAAGGTTCGATCTTTTACAATCATCGGAGGAACGTTTCTGAGAATATATTGAAGTTGCGCTTCATTACGACCAGAAAATATGTCAGAAAAGACATTTTTTCGCAACATCAAAATGGAAAAATGCTCAAAACTAGTTGGAGACTGCAAACAATCCCTCAATACATTGGCACGAGACTACACAGTGTCTCTGATTTGGGTGCCGGGACATGAGGATATAAAGGGCAATGTAATAGCCGACAAACTAGCCAAGGAGGGCTCTAAAAGACGCTTCATAAGTCCAGAGCCTGTATGTGAGATTACTAAGGACTCCGCAAGAAGGGAGATCTGGATCTGGTTAGATAAAGAAAGTACGAAGAAACGGAGGTGGACTGAAGGTCAACTCTATACCAAAGCGCTGATATGGGATGGGGATGCTAGATTCTCTGATAACCTACTCAGACCCAGCAAGAAAGAAGCTAAAACCATTACTGGGCTGGTAACTGGGCCCTCTTCCCTGAAAAAGCATCTATACAACACATGTCGAGTAAGCAAATCGTGGTGCAGAAGATGCGAACTACAAGAGAAACGAGTTTACATGTATTCTGCACATGTTAGAAATTGAAGGCAGAAATATTTAGGGAAGGATCTATTGGAACCCTCGAAGGTTCTCAAGTTCCCACTGGACAAGATACTGGGCTTTATAGAGAATACCAAGCTGCTCGAGTGGAAATAAGAGAATTAATAGGGATAGTACAATGAGCTCCTAGCTCAAGTGCCCGGGCATTAAGTGCCTCACCCCTATGGCAGAAAAACACAATGAGCAATATACAATACGCAACACTTCATAGAAAAAATTAGAAACCTGAAACTTGAAGAACAGGACAAGTTGGTCAGCTTTGACGTCACCAGTATCTTCACTAACGTACCAACCGGATCTATCATGGCAGCAACAAGAAACAACTCTCCGCAGATGCCACATTTTACGAAAGAACTATACATTAAGTGTGAATCGCGCGGTTCTAATTGCAGTAATTAAACTATCAAACCCTATTTTATTCGTGTCCTTGCGAAATTTAAGTTCCCTTAAACGTAAATCTTCTGGTAATATACCCGAAATAACGCACGCCGCGTCAGCCAAAATAGATGAAGACGCGTTTGTTAACTATTTCTGCACCCCGACTATTTTTTTTTTTTTGTTTCTTTAATTTTACACGCGTCTGGCCATATCTCCCTCGCTTAAACATTGCGGGTTCTATAGCATATACAGGGTCGTTAAAAAGTATGGATATAGTTAAATATTTTCAGAACGGTTTAGCAGAGCTCGTTGAAATTCGGCATACAGTTAGAAGTGTTTAAATTCTATCATCTGAGATTTCTTTCAATTTTCTACCATCATTTATTTTGAAAATACAAGGCTAACTTAATTTTTTTTTTAATGGCACGGGTGGTCAAATTTGATATTTTTAAAAAGAGCATTTTTTTCTGAATTCAGTAATGTAACACACATGCCCACCTTTATTTTTATTAAAAGGCAAAAAAAATTAAATTCAAAAATTTAATTCTGGAAAAATAAAACTAAGTTAGCTTTGAAAATGCTGTTATTGACGATGTGTCACTTGCATATTCGCCAAAAATTAAACTTGTGTGCAATAATTTGTTTAACAATGGTACATTTAAGCGAAACTGAGCGTATAGAAATCCTCATGATGGTTGGTTATGGCGACAGAAAACGAAGTTGTGCTCAAGTAGTGACTCTTTTTAATGAAATTCATCCAAACCGGGAACCGATCTCCAGGACGACGGTTTCAAAAACCTTACAAAGATTTCAAGAAACTGGTAGCGTTAAAGACCGTGCAAGACCTGGGCGACCTCGAATTATTACCAACGAAGAAAATTCTTTGAATGTTATGTTGGTTGTGGTAGAAAAACCAAACAATTACAACAGTTGGCGTTGAACTACAACATGAGTAGAGGATCAATACAAAAAATAATGAAATGCGAAAAATATCATCCTTATAAAATTCACTTGCTACAAGAGTTAAGTGACGACGATTTTGACCGCAGAACCGAATTTTGCGAAACTATGATGCACAGAATACATCAGGATGGTAACTTTCTTAATCGAGTCCTCTTCTCTGATGAGTCAACTTTTTGTCTAAATGGATATGTTAACCGCCATAGCTGTCGATATTGGTCTGACAGAAATCCGTATTGAAAGGAGCAGGTTCATACGCAGCATCGACAGAAAATTAATGTTTGTTGTGGCATTATTGGTCGGAATATCGTAGACCCTTTTTTCATTAACGGCAATTTAACGTCTGAAAGATATTTGCAACTTTTACAACAACATATTGTTCCACGGCTTAGGGAAATATTTCCAAACCACGGCAATCGAAATTGTATACCAACAGAAACCATATGGTTTCAACAAGACGGAGCACCGCCGCATTTTGGTCGTCAAGTGCGCGAATATTTGGATGAAACATTTCCCGGTAGATGGATAGGGCGAAGGGGGCTATTGAATGGCCAGCTAGGTCTCCTGATCTGTCCCCACTTGATTTTTTCTTGTGGGGTCATGTAAAAAATCGAGTGTATGTCAACAGACCATTACAAATCGAAGACCTACAAGAACGTATAAGAAACGAAATTGCCAGTATTTCTCCAAATATTTTGATTGATTCTTTGCAAAATTTTGCTCAACGTGTTCATTATTGCCAGGAGGTAAATGGAAATCATTTCGAACATCTTTGTAACATAAAATTATGTAATTTCTTGTTTGAGCTTCTTTTTATTAAAATCTGTTCTGTTTCAGTTAAATGTGTTATTTTTACAGTTATTATTAACTATTATTATTTATTTTTTGGTCAAACTTCACGCAGCAAAGAAGTAACGATAGATAAAGACAACATTTCCAAGGCTAACAAAATCATTTTTCAAAATTTTACTAGTTCGAAATTTTTTTTTAAAGTTTCGATTAAAATAAGATATGGATGTGTTACATCACAGAACGCAGAAAAAATTCTCTTTTCAAAAATATTAAATTTGACCCTTCGTGCCATTTCAAAAAAATCAAGTTAGCCTTGTATTCCCAGAACAAATGAAGATAGAAATTTGAAGAACATCTTAGACGATAGAATTTAAATACTTTTAACCATGTACCAAATTTCAACAAGTTTTGTTGAATAGTTTTCATAATATTTAACTGTATCCATACTTTTTAGCGACCCTGTATATTACACAATATAAGTACAGTGCGTTGCCACAATATTAGGATCAGCCACGATTTTATTGTATAATAACACAAATCAATAATTGTTATTATACGTTTATAAAAATCATACATAAAGTGTTAAAAACGAGGGTTTTATTAATAATATTAGTACCACGTCTTGCCTTTAGCAGTTTATTTAACCTTGTCGGCATATTGTCGACATAGGTTTGAAAAGTTTCTTTGAATTTTAAAATTATTTTTGCACGCATATTTAATATTGACAACTAATTGCACTTTATTATTATTATTATTATTATTCTGTTTGAAGAAATTCGTGCTTTAAAACACTTCATGCATAGTCTATTGTGTTGAAATCGAAAGTCCATGACAACGCCGGCACCCCCATTGTTTCTAAAAATGTTTTGACTACTTTGCTCCTTTTAAGGAGGACATTATAGAAACTCCTGGCGAGGGCGGCTTCTATCCTGAAATCGACGAATTAGAAGAGCATATCCGGATGAAATATGGTGAAGCTACTGCGGGAAGAAGAGACAGTTCAAGAAGAAGCTTTGGAAGAGGAGGAGGTAATTCACTGCACATAAAGGTTGACTTTTCCTATAATAATTTCAAATTTTTAGCCTCCTGAGGAAGTTCAGGTAGATGCCATTCCCGGAATTGGTCCAATAGTTCCGCAAGAACTCGTAGACGCTGTTGTTAGATACCTAACCACCGTTTCCGCTGAAGAACACGGGATGACAATGCCCAGACACGTGAGGCATTATAATTGCCCTCCTTTAGAGGTGCAAGAATAAATATTGCCGAAGCATTTTGTATTGTTTTAATTTATTTAAAATAAATTTTTACAATTTAATGTTGTTTTCTTAATTTAAATGTTTAAAAGTTTAAATTATACATTTTTTTTATTTATATTCTTATTTTGCCAGCATTTAAATTGTATTAGAGATAATAAAATGAATTAGCGCGAAATATTTATGGAGAATGTTTTTTTTAAATAAAATCTATTTTTAACTTGCAATAGGGCGTGCAGATTTTATGAGTTTGTAATCAGGAAAATATTACACACCCTTTTCGAACTTGACACTAAGCATTATTGTTGTTTAATTGTTCTTTTATCACTATACTGATATACGGTAAAATATTTCAACAATTGAACCTCACACAGCATAACAAGTTTATCATGACACATAAAAACAAAAGGCTTCATTTGAAAATATTTACTTCTAAAACGATTTACGAACTTAGTTACAGCCGTTCTATTTCATTATTTTTATTAAAGAAAGACCAAATAAATAATAATAAAATGATTAAGCCGTTGTTGCGTTCAATTTACAATTTACACATTCTTACATACAAAGAAAAAAGAGTAATTGAACGAATAATAATTAGTTTAATACAGATATACTCGTGTAATGAATAATGCAATTTATATCTGGTTTAAGAAAAGTCCTGAAGCTTTCCTGCGTGGGGTAAAAACCATTTTTCCCATTAATAGAAGAAGAAGAAATGAATGTAAAATAATGTAATCTATCGTAGCATAAAGGTAAATAGAGCATAATAAGTATTTTTGATTTTTAATTATGTGAAGGGGCAAAAGAGTTATGTGCATCATACAACAAAGAGCATTTAACTTCACTCCAACTGTATACACGTTATACAACACCTTTTACGACTCGTATTTTCAATTTTATTTGGTTATTTTAATAATTTTAAAAATTAAATTTGATAAAAAGAATAGAAAAAAGAATTTTCAACTGCAGTTTTTATGCAACCCATTTGACACCAATCTTTCCACCAATAGCTTTTAGCCATGTAATTCGCGTGGCAATTGTTTAAAAACCCGCTAACCTGTCAAGCTCGTAAACATTCCAATCACAACAGGTTCCAATGGAATCCCCGGTTTTAATTCTAAACACAACAGAAAGGCAAATATGCGCTCCGTCCTAGTTTCAGTATTTCTTTTAGGTGTCTCATCCACAGCCCTGGCGTGTAAGGGTTGCGTCTCTCTAGACGAGTTCAACTTCCAGAAGGTGATAACGAAATTTAAGGCTGTCCTCGTGAAATTTGACATCGCTTACCCTTACGGCGAGAAGCACGAACAATTTACTAAATTCGCTGAAGAGATCGTATCGAATAAGGATTTTATACTGGCCGAAGTGGGCGTAAAAGATTATGGTGATAAGGAGAATGAAGCTCTAGCAAAGAAGTATGGTATTGCAGGGAAAGACTCCTTTCCGGCAGTCAAGTTATTCTTGGGCAGTACAACTGAGAATATTCATGATTTCACAGATAGTGAATTTACAGTTAATAGTCTGAGGAATTCGTCAGAGACAATGCCGATATGTACATTGGTTTACCCGGGTGCATAGAGGAATTCGATACTTTGGCATCGGAATTTGTGATGTCATCCGATAAGGAGAAGAAATTTAAGGAAATCGAAGAATTCTCAGCGAAACGTCCAGAGGAGGTAAGTTTACCTTTTTGTTTATTACTACACTTAGCATTTTAAGTAATAGTGTGTCCATAATACCTTTAAGTAAATTGAAGTTTATGGGATTTCAGAGAAATCGGTTTGCTAGGTTATATTATAGCAAAAGTTTTTAATGTTAATCTAAATAAAAAAATAATAACAGCGGGTGTTTGTTATAATCTTAATTTATAGGTTAGGGAATGATGATGACAGAACAAACTGCAGTCATTTGTGTTTATTTTATAATTTGTTAGGAAATTATTTATATTTTAGTTGGCATCATTGCGGATATTCTGAATTGATAGTATTTTTCATGAATTGGTAATCATAAGAATTTCATTTTTGAAATATATTTCCTTTTTTTAATTTTCATTACTACATATTTAAATATCTTTGCATTTGAATTTGTATATATTTTTAGCTATAATTTTATTTGGAATTAAATCTTTTATTTCAACTTTTGCACTAAAGATGGCACCAGAAGCATAGTTTTCGTGTTACAATAAAAATTAACTATTTCTACGATACAGTAACGTGACACGAAACCAGGAAGTGTAAGGAATCATGAAATTAATAAAAAAAAAAAAAATAGAAATTATGAAGAATACGTATAGTAATAATTTATAATAGATACTTACTTCTTACATTTCTATTAAAATATTAAATTCCTGTATTTGCAATGAATGATTTATTATTAATTATTATTATTAGAAGCATATTGAATTTTTAAATGAGAACGAAAAACACTTAATATCACTATTGGAATTTTCATATTAATATAGTAGTAGTAGTAATTACAGTAACATATAATACACAATTGGGAAACAAATAAGTAGTGTTATATTTTATAAAAAAAACTTATTTTACAATATTGCAATGAACAGATCGTAGCACTCCTTCGTAAGAGGCTTATCGTATTAATAATATATGATTCTCTATTCGTGCGTTTACTGGCTACGGCTGTTGTTATCGGCCACTTGCTTACGTGACACATTAAGATACATCTACAGTGTGTTCTCTTGATTTCCAACATTCGGCTCTTCCTGACATAGTAACGCCCCGCGTACTCTTATGACACTTTTGTATCTACTTCTTCCAGAAGTTGTCCTAAAAAAAAAAAGAAAACAGTATGCTCCTTTCTTTCAAGGAGATGCGCTTGCTTCTTTCAGCGATACTGGTTAACCACAAAAGTCAATTGCTTATTCTTTCTTATGTACTTGCTTCTTTCGGCAATACTTATTACCAACATATTTCAACACCTCATTCTTTCTTTCAAGAATATTATGTAGTCCTTAAGCTGTTGTACCATGTTTTGGCATTTCCAGCTAATCTTGTCGACATATAATATATTTTCATTTCGTCGTCCCAATGGTAGCTTGTAGCTAACATGTCGATACGTTAAAGCCACTGTACTATGTTTAATTGGCTTTTTTTGCGGATCAAAAAATGGTATATTACTACCGTCTCCTACGTAGCGCGAACTAACTCCACTGGTTGTCGCTTCTATTGATCTACTAGCCTTTTCACGAATCATTTCTTTTAAATTTCTGATTTCGATTTCTACACGTTTTTTATACTTGCGAATTTTGCGCGAGTGTCTATCAGATCTATTAGCTGAACTACTTGACGGAACTACTAGAACTGGAGGATCTATCGCTCGAAGAGTCTTTTCTTTTTTTAGTTTTACCCATCTTATAATAATAATTTTACTTTTAAGTTTATAAAACACTTAATCACTATGTTTAGGTTTCATTGAATTTTTAAATTTTAAATATTTCGCGCGTAACAGTTCGACGATGCGCAGTCTTTTGTTAAAAATAATTGTTCGAATGACTCACCTTTATCACCAGTCCAGTCTTTGGGTCAATGGACACACATACACTGTGACACCGTATATTTCACTATTGTTTTAAACGGGAATTGCAGGGAATATCCCACTTCTGATATGTTATATTTAATAAAAAAAAACTTATTTTACAATATTACAATGAACAGATCGTAGCACTCCTTCGTAAGAGGCTTATCGTATTAATAATATATAATTCTCTATTCATGCGTTTCTCGTGCTTACGTGACATATTAAGATACATCTACAGTGTGTATTCTTGATTTCCAACAGTAGGTATATAATAAAATGTGATTGCAAAAGTAACCATCTCTAAATATAGTGACTTTTATTTCTAATTTAAAATTATTATGTTTATATTAGTATGTTCTACAAAATCACAAGCTTGATTTACTACGTATTTTGTATAAAATAGTATTTATAGTTACAAACAATAAAATAAGAACGCAGTCTCACACAAGAATCGTATTTAACCATGGCGGTTGTCGCACTCTTTAAAATATTGTATGTATATACTTTGCAACGGGTCCACACAGACTAGGCGGTAAAAAGAAAAATACAAATTATTTGAACAGTAATGTAGAAAAAAGGCGCACAGTAAAATCGTCATCTAAAACCCTATTTCCTACGACCCCAAGATGATGTGATGATGTCATGCAGTTGTTTTATATTCAACGCCCCAATGCATGGTCAATTCAGGTGTTGGGTTACAGTTATTTACTATTTAATTTTTCATTGCCTCAGTCTCTCGGGCTGTCTTTGGTTGCCTGCTTCTCAAATATATACTAAAAATAATCCCGAGTAATATTTGATATTCTTCCAATAAAATTAATTAGTTTATTCATTTGGTGTTTAAATCATTATTTTCATTATGTTCTAGATAAAATCATTCATCGCCAGATTCCTAATTTAGAAACAAAAAGAAATAATTTCGCGCCATCTTTCGGGTTGGAGCCAAAGGTTTTCGCCTGCTTCAAGGATTGTGTCATCTGTAAAATTACAGATTATTTTTGGAAGTGTTGGGAAAAGGTTTTGCAAAAACTAAGAAGTTTTTCGAAATTCCCTTGCGTAACGGAACTGGTTTTCTTATCTGGAAACTTTTGGGGGCGGTCAGCCCAAATTCATTCAAACTGAACCAAGCTCCGTTTTTCAGATAACCCCACCTGCTCTTTTGACCGACGAGCTACCGCTGGAAAACAATCTTTTTGTTCGGTAGCGATTGGTTTTAGAAGATTTAGCCAAAGATGTTTTTCAACGGTATTTTCCTTAGTCAGTCGAAGCAGGGCCGTTTGTTAGCCTGAAGATTGTCGTCTTACCCACCTCGTCGGCTTTCTCTTACCATTGATAACTTCCTCTCCAGAACTTTACTAAGGGTACAAATTGAACTTCTACTTTTTTATAGCAAAATAATAGTCTTTTTTCTTTTACATTCTTATATTGAATAAATCGAAACAATGGAATTAAACTAACAAGCTAATAAATTACAAGAAAAACAAAACACAATTAATTGGTTGAATATTTTAAAATTTTTATAATGTTGTTTAACATAAGCACTAGTAGTAATTTTTACTTACAAAATTATTTATTAAGAGAGAGAGAGCGAACGACTTACGGTTTCTACGTATTTGCAACAGTTAGTTTTAAGCAGACATTTTGAGCATCTTACCAACCGATGTGGGTAATTAAATCTTCCCGTAAACAAAAATATTTAAGACACTTTACACAACACTCACGAAAATTTAAAAAGAAAAGGGGGTTTCTCGAACGGTTTTAGCACAAAAACAGAAACACCTCTCGAGGAAAGCTTTTGCTTCCTGTTTTCGAATTTTCAAGCTTATTTTAATAGCAAAATTTAAGAAGAGAAGTTTGATTTTTAATTTTAATATACGGAAACGCCCGGCAACGAAGGGGGAACGCGTGCTTTTCCGTAGCTGAATTGAACTCCGCGAACTAATTAATTCAAAACAGCAATGTAAAGAATTTTTATAAACTTTAGTTGTGACGTCATTCTGCACCGAACACTCATTTCGCTTCTCTTTACAAGAGGGCGCAAGAATGATAGTTGGCGTTATTTTCCTGAACTTCAAACGCCCTCCTGGAGAGTAAGGTGGGATTCGCTGATCAGGAATTTAACATACAATAGACAAAGAAGTAGATAAATTTTAAAACAAATACCGTATTATCTTAATTAGGCGAAACTTTAAACAAAACAGACTGTTATTTCTTGTAGAGTAGACGCGGCTTCAGCAAATGCTACAGTACTTATCATTAACGTATTAATAAAATGAATTTAAATACTTTGTATTATACCGGATGCAATTTCGAATTCTTAGGCTCGTTTTACGTTATACTTAATTTAGTATGAAATTTTGTATAAAATTTTATTTTGAATTTATAAAGAAATTTACCTGCATGTCATACATAAAAAAAAATTACATCTGAAAATTGGTACAAAATATTTGAATATGTCTGTTTGATATTTAAAGTAAAAAAATTAGTATGAAAAAAGTTATGAAAAGGATTATATTCCGTAAAATGGCTTACCAGAAGTATTGCTGTTATGGCTATCATCTTTAAATGTAACTATGATAGCTAGTCCGTAAAATATTATGTAAAAAATTGGATAAGTATGTGACCTGAAGGAAGATGCTTCTAAATTTATTAAATTCGGGATTAAGGACTGATGGTCCATTGTCGAACGATTTGATGAACTTTGGCAATTTCCTCATTGTTTAGGTGATCTTGACGGACGTGGATAGACCTGGATCTGATAGATTTTACTTCTTCAATTATAAAGGCACAAATAGTCTAGTAGTACTTAGACCTTCAGATGGTGATTATAAGCTTATTTCTAGTGTTCTACTAAAAACTTAAGCTGCATCGATATACAGTCGCGAGCAAATGTTATAGGCACCTTTGACAAAACTAATAGGTTTCATGTTTCTTGCATTTTTTTTTGTGACAGTTATTTCAACGTTTATATAATCGTATTTATGGTTACAATAGTCTTTATAGATCCTTTGTAAATGTATTATTTTTTTCATATATTTTCAAGTCTTCGAGATGTATTTTCCCTCCCATCTAAATTTAGCTGTACTAAAAACACTTTAATATGCAACAAATTAATAAGGATCCATTAAAATACTACATATTTATAATGTATTACCTACAAGTTTTTATTTTCTCATTTCTTATAGTGATATTCGCCCAAAATTTAGGGTGCCTATAACATTTGCTTGCGACTGTAGATGAAGTTGCAGAGGAAAATGTTGAAATTTTGGTAAGGTGCAACGACAAGTGGCAATAGATCTGCTAATTTTGCAAGACAAGTTAGGGATGAAATATAATTCTAAAAATAAAATGCAATTTTTTGTATGTATATTATGCTTTTTTTATGATTATAAAACTGAATACGTTCACAAATTGTTTATACAATCATGCAATTTTAACTTTATCGAGGGTAGTTGAATTACTCAATCAAACAATCAACCTGTGACATGACCACGACATTATTCTAAAATGGATGGTGATACAGCGATATACGATAGACAACAGAAGTTCCTTGTGCTTTGACTCAACTACAAACTACATCGTGTATTTTTTCGTTGTCTATGTCAACTTAGATTGAGCGATCTGTATAGTACGACAAACGTCGACCTATCCCACTGGACTTAATCAACAATTCACATATTGCGCACGCATATTTCATTTGTAAAATTAATGAGGAAATAGAGCATCTAAATATTTAGTACAATATTTCGTACGAAATTTACAAAGAAATTTTTCTGTATGATACTCTTTGAAATATTTAATAGCAAATTTATATCAAAGTTTCATACTAAATTAAGTATAATGTAAAATCGGCCTTTTACACTTGAAATGGTTATGATCTATGAATTTAGCTCAATTTGAACTTGGGTTGCGTTTCTTTTTTTTTATTTTCTTTGGTTTACATAAAAAAAAAATATTTTTATAAATACCAAGTTAAAAAACGGCTTAAAATTTACTTTCATTTCATCTTTGAAATTCTTATTAATTCGTGCGCAGCCTTAATGACGTCCGCTCATACACTTTCGAGATCAGATGTGTGGATGGTTCTGTCCATGTTGCCATATTATAAAATTCAAGCGGTTTAATTTGGGAGTCGGTTGAATATGGGAGAATTTTTTTTATTTGGATTGAAAAAATTCTATCCACAGATATCATGGCCAACTACAGTTTCTATTAAAAAAAAAGTTTGTCTCGTAATTTGAGAACAAATGAAGATAGCGACATTATAGAATGTTTTTAGAAATATACTTCAAAATGTTAATAAGTAAAGTTCTTTACAATTATTTCGTATCTTTAAAAATAAAGAGATCACAGTAGTAAAGTAAAGTAAAAAGAAAGTTTTTGAGTTTCCGGTCATATTCTGGAAATTATTAAAAAGGGTTTGATTTTTGTCATCACCACTAAATTTACCTTAAAAAAAAAAGAGTCCTAAAATGACCTGTAATCAAATACATTCTTCATTGCGTCTTTTATCTTTTGTAAGCATCCTGTTTTTTTTTTGCAGGAACAATCGACAATTAAGACTTACCTGATGTTCATGAAGAAAATATTGGAAAACGGCACGAAATTCGTAAGCCAAGAGAAGAGTCGCTTGAATAAGATCTTGAAGGACGGCAAATTGGCGACCAAAAAGAAAGAAGAGTTATCGCAAAGGCTGAATATCTTGCACTCGTTCCGAGTACAAAAAGACGAATTGTAGGAGGAGGAGAAAGTGATATTTTTTTCCGTACTGTTTGTTCTGTTTCCTTTTAACGTGTTGTTCATTAAGTTTGATTTTCTGTTATTTTTGTTTGTGTATAAAACAGAGTGGGCGGCTACTTGTTTCACGAGGATGTTTTTGATACCTGGGAAAGGTTTCGATCGATCCTTTTTTTTTTTGTTTGTCGTAAAATAGCTTAGAAGTTTTTCCTGTGCTCCTTTACACATTCCTCGATCGTCAATTTCGTCCACGTGAAGAAGTGGCGACCACGCGCGCACACATTTATCTGTTTGGAATCTGTGTTACTTTTTACACATAAACGGAACAAAATAAAAAGATATTTTAAGAAAACTCTTTCTTTATTTGGAATGAGAGGATACATTTCGGGTTCCCACAACATGCTTCCCATTTAAACCAACGGTAACTGAAATAATTATAAAGAGGAACACCCTGTATAACTTGGATAAGATAAAGAAAATCGCACGCAGCATCAAACACAACAGTTTCGGTTAGTCCAAAAAACTTGTGCACTTAATTTTACAAAAATATATCTCATTATTATAACACTTCTTATATCTTGATATGTCGAGCCGCATCTTCAACGTTCGTTACTGCTCCGCCCCTTTCTTCGAGACGTCCAATTCTGATAGTTTCCTCGTCACGTCGGCTGCCTTGTCGTCGTTCTCGTTTCCCGATTCGTTGCTCTCGTTGTATTCGGAAGACTCTTTGTCCGAATCGTTATCCTCGTTGTACAGTTTGCAATTCTCGGTGACGTACTTTCTGCCCTCCTCGAACTTCTCCTTGAATTGATTGGCCAACTCGACGGTGCCGAAACGGATCGCCAGGCATTCGGATTTGATTTCCTCGTCCGCGAAATCGCCGTGCACCGTGTAAACGAAGGCCTTGTTGCTGCCGACGCTCGGCTTCAATTCCATGAAGGGTGTTATGAAGTGGTTCGCGCACACTTTCAACGTCTTATCGCGTCTCATCACTATCCTGACGGTGTTGTTCCCTTGGTGCTTCAGCATCTTCATCTCCCCAGTCCCACGTTCCTGAAATTTAAGGATTTAGTAATGTTATATCGGCTATTCCGCAGCGTCTGTCAAAAAAAAGTACGCGCCATATGGATTTTTCTTTGTTATGGACTTTTAATTTTCCACCATGGTTCACCAGCAATATAAAAAATCGTATAAAGCTGAAGGAACATTATTTTAAGAAGTGGAGAAATACTAAACATGACTCTCATTACAATGACTTTAAACGATTAAGAGCTCAAGTGAAGGAGGAAATACGGCTGGCGTACAAAAATTACACCACCATAGCGGAAGAGGCAATCATCAATGACACCGGCGTCTTTTGGAGATATGTGAATGGGCGAAGGAATACAACGCGAATACCTGGAAGAATGACTTGTAATGATGTAGATTACAAGGGAACGTCGCGAACTGTAAATCGCAGATTTTGATGAAACTTTGTCAGTATGTAGACCCTATAGAGTGTTACTCAAGGACGCTTTCCATTGGTGCGGAACTTCAACTTTAGGGGGTGCAATTCACCCTTATAATTTGGCCCAAATTTGTTTTTTCTGATTAATTTTTAAACGGTAAGAGATAGAAAAAAAAGTTTCAATGGCGGACTTGTACCGTTTAGTAAGCCCTTTCATACAGGGTGTTCCAATAACCGTGGATTGACGTATGTTGTGCTTATTTTATCGACTTTCAGAAATTGGTTATAATGGCCTTAACTGTGATCAAATAGTCTATAGAAAGGTAATTTAAAAAGTTATACAGGGTGTCCACAAAAATATAAATTTTAGCATATTTCCTTATTCTAAGGAGATACTCTGTATACTGTTATGTGGCTGCATTGTATGTCGAAAATCAGTGTAAACTTGTACCAGGCGCTAAATGGTTATATGTGATAGATTTCGAGTTATACGCGTTTGGATGTATGTAAGATTATATTATCCCCGACAGCAGGCAGATGAAAACAATAGGTCACATAGTACACTAATTAGTGTCAGTAGCGAACGTCTCACTTGCAGATATTTTTATTTTATCTGGGACAATTGACCAGAATAACTTGGTACGCATATTCCTCGGTGCAATGTATATAAGAACCCAATTTTTATTTAAATTCAGTTCATATAGTTTTGCAGTGGCAGTGGCTAACATGGTTCATATCAATTCAGCAAATATTCATCTGCTAATACTTTCATATAATTATAATGAAAACCAAATAACACAAAATAATCCCAGTGAAATAGAATTACATGATGCGGTGAGAACTCTAATCGATACAAGTGTTCGCGAAACAACGTTCGCAGTAGAAACAATAGAAGCATTAGAATTTGAAGATCCTCCTCGAGTTATTGAAATAGCAGTTTAAGGCGAGCCTTCATC
Source organism: Protaetia brevitarsis (assembly GCA_004143645.1). Classification (NCBI taxonomy): domain Eukaryota; kingdom Metazoa; phylum Arthropoda; class Insecta; order Coleoptera; family Scarabaeidae; genus Protaetia; species Protaetia brevitarsis. Next base: position 647,074 of record RXPK01000247.1, on the reverse strand, counting down.
GTCCTACGATTTAGAAGATGCTAAAGAAGAGTATGAGGAGACATGCGCTTTGGAAGATGATAATATTACTCCAGATTACAAAAGGAGAGCTGTTGAGTTTTGGACTGATTCGAAATCAAAGCGACGATCGTTAAGTTCTCTAAAAAGCAAATTTAGGAAAGTAACATTTATGTTTTCAACACTGATTTGAGGATTTTCACTTTCATGGTGAAGAGTAATACACGAATTGGAAGAATGTATATACATATTTTCACTACTGACTCTTATTTTATTAAAATAGAGCAGGCTGTTTGTGTCTTACATAAAATAAAATAATATAATAATGAAAACATATATATAATTATAATTAAATTCTACGTCGATTGTACATTGTAAGTTTTTCTTTTAATTTGCAAAACAATATGAACTCAACAAATATCAATAAACTAATAAATCAATATTATATAATTTTATTTGCGTACCTATCCACAAACAGTACGAATATGAAAATTGAAGTCGTAATCTGTCGTTATTTTGTATATACAGCGTAATATTAAAAGTATCAGGAACAATCTGTCGAAGTAGGTACATTTTCTTTTGTCTGCTGTCGGGGATAATATAGTCTTACATACATCCAAACGCGTATAACTCGAAAACTAGTACATATAACCATTTACCGCCTGGTATAAGTTTACACTGATTTTCGATATTATATAATGCAGTCACATAACAGTATACAGAGTGTCTCCTTAAAATAAGGAAATATGCTAAAATTTATATTTTTGTGGACACCTGTATAGCTTTTTAAATCACCTTTCTATAGACTATTTGATCATGAAAAAGGCCATTATAACCGATTTCTGAAATTCGATAAAATAAGCACAACATACGTCATTCCGCGTTTATTGAAACACCGTGTATATAAATATCTATACCAATCGAAAGAGCTGACTAAACGGTACAAGTCCACCATTGAAACGTTTTTTCTATCTCTTACCGTTTAAAAGTTATTCAGAAAAAAACAAATTTGGGCCAAATTGCAAGGGTGAATTCCACCCCCTAAAGTTGAAGTTTCGCAGCAACGGAAAGCGTCCTTGAGTAACACTCCATGGAGTCTACAAGCTGATAAAGTTTCATGAAAATCTGCGACTTACAGTTCGCGAGGTTCCCTTGTTAAACAATGTTCAAGATATTCTCCATGCTTTCAGCTTACAGTTTTCTTAAGTGTTTCAACGCAGATCTTTAAATGTGACGCTAGAACCTAATTGTTGTAATGTGAATGTATTTCAAATTAAGCCTTTTACCGCAGAAGATGTTATAAGTAGTATAAGTCACTTGAAATCAACATCAACAGCTGGTCATGATGCTATTCCCAGTTCTGTAATAAAAAAAATCAGTTCAGCTAAGAAAGCCGCTTACAGATTTACTTAATTTGTCTTTAAAAACATCCACTTTCCCTCAGTCATGGAAAATAGGAAGAATCACTCCTGTATTTAAAAAAGGCGATATTACCGAATGACCGATTTGTATCCTTTCAATTTTTTTTTGATTTTTGAGCACTTACTGTACGGTGTGATCTTTAGAAATGTTAGACACTAACATCCGAATTTCAACATGGATTTATGCTGGGTAGATCTACTATAACAAATCTCATTAAAATTACGCAGTATATAAGTGAAACTATAGATGGTAGAGGCCAAGTGGATGTAATATACACGGATTTATCAAAAGCTTTTGATATTATTGATCACTCTTTGTTAATACACAAACTTAATTACTTTGGGTTTCCTGACAATTTAATCAAACTTTTAGCGTCCTATTTAGAAAACAGATTTAATTACGTTTCATACAATGGTTACAATTCAAACACTTTCTGCACATCCTCCAGCGTAGGACAAGGTTCTAATCTTGGCCCTTTATTATTTAATTTGTTTTTAAATCATTTAATTCTTTAAATTGCAAAATTTTAGCTTATGGTGATGACCTTAAAATATATAACAAAATCAATAATGTCTCGGAATGCGATAACTTACAAGACAATCTTACTCAAATATACAATTGGTGTCCTAACAATGGTTTGAGGTTGAATATAGATAAATGTGCTGTAGTGACATACCGGGTGTCCAGCCTAAGATGCAACGGTCCATAGCCGATTTATTATTGTTTTTTTTGGAAAAATGTTTCAAATAAATGTTGCCTCGAATCATATTCTACACATTTTAAAATTAGTTTCAGTAATGGCGGAGTTCCGGTTGTACCGGAAATAGATACTAACTTTATTATTTTAAATGGAATACCCTGTATATTATTGTACTTTTGGTTTCCTTGTTAAATTTAAATAACAATTAGTTAGGCATACATTGGGGCTAAGTAGTACCGTTTCCGAATTACATGACGTTTTTCGAAAAAAATGACATTTGCAGTGTCTTCGGTGTTTGGAAATTCCACGCGCTTCTTCAAGAAATTTGGGTTTTTCAATAACATGTCGCAATTTTCATAATCCTGATGTATTAAAAACATTATATTATTCATTAGTCAGAAGTAAGCTTGAATATGCTTCAATAATTTCGTACCCACATTATACTTACCTTGATTTAATGTTAGAAAGGGTACAAAAACGCTTTTTAAAGTATCTAACATATAAAACTGAAAATATTTATCCAGAAAGAGGTTCTGATTACAATTTGTTGCTTGAGCGACATAGCTTTCTTCTCTAAGAACACGAAGGGAGCGTTATAGCGCTTCATTTACGTTTAACTTGCTTGACCATAAAATTGATTCCCCTGATCTACTATCCCAGGTTTACTTTCTGATTCCTACATATGCTACACGTACCACCGATTTTCTCCATGTTCCACGCTCTCGCTCCAATGTCCTTCAAAAAGCCCCTCTAGTTCACATGGCTAGGAATTTTAACTCATACTTTGCAACTAACCTAACATAATTAAAATTGTTGTCCATTCTTTCGTATAATTGTTAATTACTTCAATGGTGTTCTTTGCATATTTTTAAAATAAAATTAGGTTTACTTTTTGTTTATTGCTGTTGTTTGTTGTATTTTTGCATAGCACTGCTCTATATATTGTTATAATTTATATCCTATAAATGGTTTTTTACACTGTTGGACAAATAAAGTATATTATTATTATTATTTTAGAAAATGTTGATGACGTAGAAAGTTTGAGCACCTTTTACTAGTGGTGGGCACTACCGATAGTTTTGACTAAGGATAACTATCAATAACACTAACAAATAATGTATTTCTGCTTTTAACTGCAATAATTTTTCCCGTTTTTTTTTTTAACGCTCGAATCTCGTCCTCTACTAGCTTAATTGGTTAAAGCGCCCGTCCGGCAAACGGGAGGATGTAGGTTCGAATCCTGCGTGAGGAGAAAAATGTTTCTTGGAAGAAATTACTCCTAATTATTACCATTAAAAGCAGAAATACATTATAAATCACAATGTTTTGATGAAATTACAGACAAATCAAATAGATTTATGTTTCTCCGCGAACATTCCTTTGCTTTTATTGCCGTAGTACTAGTTATAAGTATTACCGTATCACAAGAAAACTGACGCTAATTGAAACAAAACAACTGCAATTTAATAATGAGGGTGGTTAGCTATCAAAGTTTCTGTGGCATAACTAGTGTTGACCAGTGTAATTATGGATAATACTGATAATTATCGATAGTCAAAACAATCGATAATCGGTAACTATCGATAGTTGAAAATACTGATAATGCCCACCACTACTTTTTACAATTTACTTGAAACCCATGAAACACAATTTATCTTCTACTAATCTACTGCATACAGGGTAGACATGTACAATTGAAGACACGAGTGGATGAAAGTGCTGTGGGATTTTTTTTAAAACCTCTCTTTTTTGGATGAATGAAGGTGTTATGTACCCATCTTTCACACAGCACCATCGAAAATTGCAGAAATTCAAGAACACTCGAGTTTTGTGAATGTATGAAGGGGTTATGTGATACTAATTTTGAGAAAAATTACATAAAAAAAACTTTAACCGTAATTTATGCAAAACTTTGATTTTGTAACATAACACCTTCATCTATTCGTGTCTTCAATTGAAAGAGGCTAGCTAAAGAGTAAAGCACTCTTCTTTTTCAAAATATAAAAGTAGCTCAAAATTAATAGTTATACTTAAATATGAAGTCCTATCTCAAAAATAAAATATATTTTTTTCTGAATCATTCTTTATGCGTTCCAGCTTTACAAAATCTAAAAAATTAAAATAAAATGCCGAAATTTTAACTTTTCACTGACTGAAACTTATATCTCGATTTTGAAACTTCGGACTTAAGAGTACTGGATTGATTGCCTATTTTTCGCAAATTTTCGAAAATACGCAAGAAACGAAACCACTCGAAATGAATTATGCTTTATCGGCAAAGAAACCTTTTCGAATTTTATTTATATATATTATTTTTTTTCTTTCAAAAAACAGCACTTTTCGGATTTAAACGGAAAACTTTCTTTAGTAAAGTTGACAGTATTTTTTAAGCATTTTTGTAAAAATAAGATTCAGTTGATATCGTTCACTCTTAAGCATAGTTAATTATCCTCTAAAAATAACTTCATCTATGTCGGCACTTCCGGTTACATCGAAAGTCATGGCCAACTTTGATATTTTAGATAGAAGCCTATATCTTTTAGTGCATTTTTAGGTTCTACTAGGTATTTTAAAGCCAATTTTATAAAACATCTACTTATCTATCAGTTACCGTTTTAGAGTTATTTTGGTGTTTGTGAAAAAAAAGCACAAAAAATACGATGCATTAAATGCCAATAACAGCTATAATAGTAAAAGATAGAGAGTATTTAAGTGGACTGTGGAGGGTATGAAGATGGGGAGGAAAACACTAGATGTCACTAAACTGCATGTTATTTTATCTACTTCGTCGCTTTTTGTCTTAAATCCAGTCGTCCATTTTTGTTTTAATACTTTTTGGAATTCCATTAAATATAATTACTAGTTTAGCCAATATCTATTAAATTCCAGTAAAATTTATCAGGAAGTATGGAATTGAAATAATGGTCCACTTTCTTACAAATTCTTTTTAATTAAAACTATTGGTTTCGTCCAAACGAGGGCATCCTCATGCAAGTTACAGAAACAACCCAATAATGAGAATTGTACATTAAAAAATTATTTAAAAAGTGAAATCAACATCTCAAATTATTCAAATGAATAATAATTTAGATAGATGATGTGATAAGAAATGATCCTTTATTCCAAACAAACTTGGCGAATTAATAATTAATTTAATTATTTAAATATTTAGTCTCTTAATTTAAAATAATATTAGAGAGAGATTAAGATATATGTTTTGAGAAACAATACTTACAATAATTAAAAGCAGATTACGAACAGTCAAAATTTAAAATTATAAAACTTAATTGTACAATAAATAAAATTTGTACAGAACTTATATATATAATAAACAAACATTGAAGCACCAACGAACTACACATTGAAAACTATGATTCTGGATTCAAAGGATAAAATAAACTACTTAAAAGAGACACCCCAGTGTATATTAATAACTGCTTATAAAATAGATCTTTTCTATTGCTAATGTCCATTAATTTTAGAGCAATGTCACCTTTGTATTGTCTGAACGATTTCTTTTGAGACTTACTTTGTTGCATAATCAACACGTATTTCAAAGGGATACATCCAACTAATAAAAAGAAATATATTTAAATACTATATACATGATTTACGTGGTGGTATTCCAGACATGTTTGTTGTAATCAATAATTTAGTCAATCGTTTTAATTTGATAGCTGTACATTTACTTTGTGCTTCCTCTAATACAGCCCTGTTTCATGGATATGGGGAAAATCTTGCTCTTGTCTTTTCATTTTTGTATTAACACAGCATTTCTTCTAAAAACTGATTCTCCTTTTATAAGTTTAGCTATAGTGGCAGTTTTCGGATTACTTCTGCGATTTCTGCGGAGTGTACTGGCAGCATGTGTTTAATCTTATTATACAAAGATTTTGCTAATTGGATGCTATTATATAATTTGTTCATGTATGGAGTATGTCGTTTATCTAAATAATTTTTAATTAGCTCATTTACAACAGAAGAAGCATGACCATCTTTATTTATTACTGTTCCCTTCCCCCAGAGGTAATAGTATTCGGCAGAAAACATCTGGCATAGCTTGATTTCAAATTTAGCCATTTTATTTGAAATGTAAAAACCCAAGCTTTGGTAAAGAAGCTAACCCCTAAATCTAAATTCATGTATAATAATGTACTATTAAAAAGTACATCATTTTTATTCATTAATACCGATATACTTTTTATAATGCGTAATGGCATCCTTCCCTGTTCAGGCCAACAATGATAATATAATGTCTTCGAGGTGTCATAATGAGTAATCAAAATTAAAGAAAAAATAATGTAATGCTGACCTTCCATTCGGGTGTAACATCACTTCTGGAATCGAATCGGTACAACTTGGCTCTCAATTTGAGCATAACCTCCTCCTCTTCTTCGTTGGTAATCAGAGGCACCTCAGGTAGGGTTATGATCGGAGAAAAGTGTGGTTCGAACTCTGTTTCGGAGCTTTCGCTTATTGTCCCATTCCTATCGCCTGCTTCCTACACCATAAATGAATGTGACAAACGTGCTCTTATTTAGCGATGTACGCACACGCCATACTTACGTCGGCTTCTGACATTTTTATAAACTACGAATTATCTAATTCTCCCAGACAAATAGTTAGTAATGTCGGATTAGTCTTGTCTGATTGTACGCTTCTGAAATCTTTGAAAATTTTGTTGACATTACTCGGTCCACGGGTTGTAAACGGAACCGTCCAATGAGAGACATTAGGGAGCAGTGCAGCCAACGCCAAAATATGCTTTGCGCTAAATTCAAATTAAAATCGCTTTAAAATAAATAACCAGAGGCAATACAAGTCGGTATCTAAAATGATCCAGCAATTTTGTGGTTTTCAAAATTAATTTTATATACTTAACATTAATTTTATTACCAAAATCATCAGTTATCATTCATACTATTGATTTTACCGATTTGGTTTGTTATAGGTGTTTATTATTAGTTTATTACTCATCATAACAGAAACTTGTATACAACTAATTGTACAACAATAAAATATGACACAAGTATGTAAACAAAGTTTAAAAATAGATGTGTAAAAGAAAATCAACCTTCATGTGTGTTACTATTTGCGGGAACTTCAAATTTTGGTTAATAAAAAATAAATAAATAGCTTTTACTCTGCAATTCTACATGAAAATGATTAAATTACATTTATGGTACAATGAGTACCAAGCTCAAGTGTCCGGACATCAAGTGCCCACCTTAACTTGAATGAATGAATGAATGATTAAATTAATCTACGAAATTCAAACCTTTCGCAATTATTGTATTGATTTAAGCATTGAACCACATTTTATACACAGCTTCTCATATTATAGACTACCGATTTTATGATAAGACGAATAAAATCCTTATAAGAAGTTAGGTGTCAAGAATGTTTTACAGTTTACACCATCCAAGAAATAATAATATGAAATAAATATGTATAAAAATATCAAATTAATATCTTTTAAGTATTATGAGTGAGTTATTTTTTTTTGCAGGTAAACTAAAACTTCTTCCGTGTACTCTTCAAAGTCCCCCAATATGTGCATACTCCTTGTTCGTAAATAATTTTAAACTTGGAAACATAACATAGCTTCTGCTAGGGATAGTCACTGTGCTAGTGCTTGTTGAGTGTTTGAACTATTCAATTACATCTTAATAGAATAAACTGGTTAATATCTACACAATTTTTCTCAGTTGCCGGAAACACAATTATTTTACTTATTCAACTAATAACGTTTATTACGGGTTTGAAATAACTTAATTAATAATGAAATAAATAATAAAAAATACTATAATGTGGTATATCTGGTTGCCTACCCGCCATTTACCACAATTTGTTTTTTAACATTACACATAAGGAAATATTGTATGTGTAATAGAAAAAAAATCCGTTTTATGAGTATATATTATATAACTATAATATGTTTAATTGTTTCTTTAATCTTGTAGATTTTGAATATTCTTGAAAAAAGACAGTAAATGTCGAAATATAATAAATTAATTTTTGTGTTTCAATTAAGTCACCCAGGCAACCAAATTTAAATTTCCCACAATTATTTTTAATAATTTAACGTTGAATCATGAAATTACTAACAATTTTGTATTACATTAATAGTTATTTTAATACCTTTATGTTGAAGTTACCAAAAATAATTGTGGGAAATTTAAATTTGGTTACCTGGGCAATAAATCCGCTAATATGCGTGTGCATTAGCTAAATACCTACGCGGTGTCGACTAGTGCTAGAAGCCGCGAGTTCGAATCCCGTTCTGGTCAGTTGTAGTAACGGCTTTTTTCCGGGGCCTAACACTTGATTAGGAGGGAGATTTGGCTCTACGGGGATGATAATTGCTTAGACTATATCATTGGCTATATCGACCTCTTTAGGAAAAAATACCTTGACTTTATTTTTTTTAAGATTTATATATATATAAATCTTAAAAAAAAAATATCATACAGTAAACACGGTTTTGTCAATGCAAAGTTTTATTCTATTCATCTTATAATAATAGTGCAGTTGAATAAATTAGAAGCAACATTAGAACTAGCAATAAATGGTACACAATTATACAGATATATTTACAAAAACAGTATTAAGTTATCAGGAGCCCCTTAATGATGGTGACGGGCTTCCTCATGGCCATTGTTATGTTGTCCTTCTTCGTGACTACGGTGTTGCCTTTTCTCTTCGTGTCCGGAGTGGTGGCGGCTTTCTGCGTGGTGTCTAGCTTCATGGTTACCAGCATGATGACGAGTCTCTTCGTGCTGTCCGTGGTGCTTGACTTCGTGGTGTCTGGTCTCGTGCTGTCCAGCTTTGTGACGATCTTCCTCATGGTGTCCGTGATGCTTGGCTTCGTGGTGTCTGGTCTCGTGCTGTCCAGCTTTGTGACGATCTTCCTCATGGTGTCCGTGATGTTTGGCTTCGTGGTGTCTGGTCTCGTGTTGGCCGGCTTTGTGACGGTTCTCTTCGTGGTGCCCATGGTGTCTTGATTCATGGTGGCCAGATTGGTGACGATTTTCCTTGTGTTGCTCACCGTGGTGGCGCGTTTCATGATTTTCCTTGTGTCTGGTCTCGTGAGTTTGCCCATGGTGGCGAGATTCCTGATGAGCACCATGGTGGCCTCCGTGATGGCGGGCTTCTCCATGATGATTTCCATGATGGCGAGCCTCACCGTGATGGTTTCCATGTCGACGAGCCTCAGGATGTTGGTTTCCATGAAGAGGTGTTGCGAATTGATGGCTACGAACTAGCAAATTTCCATCTTTGACGATGGAAAAAATTACAACGATGCTGCTTTTTCAACAATGAACTCAAACTTACGTGATCGAGACTGCGATCGACCACAAATCCTCGGCCCAAGTTCGCTGTTAATTCCAATCGCGACATATGAACTACGAGACGCGCTTTGGACCCAACTTACTAAGAACTGGACCAAGACCTTCACTGAAATTTCCGAATTTCTACTGCCACTAAAACTGCCAGAAATCAGGAGATCAACGACATCTTGCACCGACAAGGAACCTTTAGCTGCTTGGGCGAGTTGTATAGATCCTTTAACGTTCACGCCAATAACACTCAGCAAAGCCACTAAGCGATCTATGGCTGAGTTTGCCTGTTCGCCATTCAGTCTTCCCAAGAGGAGAAGCTTAATCTGGAATAGATCTCCGTCATTCGCAACCAGCACTCCCAAGATGATCAAATTTAATCGTTGGGCTGCTTTGGCTTCCAGATTCACCAGGATCAAGTTGATGTCAATGCTAATTTGAAGGAGTGGGCAAGAGTCGTTACAATCCGCTGGATATTAAAGGAATTATAAAGTACAGATCTGAAGTATGCCTAGCTATTTAACTTACGAGGACTTGGTGGCGGAGTTGTTGGTGTTGTTGTTGTAGTATCTATCGAAAAATACATGTTATTTATATTAAAAGGGTGTTAAGTTACAATATACTGCTCAAAAAAATGAACATGTCATTCTTTGTGCTATAACTAGTTTGTAACAAGTGATAACATGAGAAGATTTGATTGATTTTTGGCACTGGGTACAAGTAATCACGATCAATGGAATTGCCATGGGACAAAGTGCTAAGTATTACAAATCACAACTGCTGAAAGCAGGACCAAATAAAGGTTTGACGAGGATAAGCAAAACTATAGCGGAGGAGTTATATCTCATTTTTTCATCGTAGAAGTATTATCACGCAAAGTTCTTGCATGGAGAGAAATAATGAATATCGTAATTTTCACTATAAAATGCATTAAGTAAAATGTATGTATGCTAATTTTAGAAAGGATCTAGATGGTAAGTATAATAAAATGGGCGCCAGAAGGGATTCTACATATTAACCAAGAGTGTTATCAATGCGTTACATATCATTATTTAACTTGTTATCAATTTTATAAGTAGAAACGGTAACAAATCAGTTGACGAAAAATAAGCAACCTGTATTTCAATTATTTGATGTGTTTGGACTAGCAGTTGAAGGTGAATTTTTTGCAGTATGATTTTCTACCTGATATTTGCAAATATTACGAAAAAGTCGTAATAACATATATTCCGTTTTACTAAATGTATTGCTCAAGAATGTGATTTCTTTAACTTTCATTTTAGGTTAAAGAGGGTAATAAAGGATATTGGCAGAAAAGCAAACTGTATTGTAATTACCTGAAGTGGTTGGGCCAGTAGTTGAGGATAGATTCTTTTCAGAAATAGATTAGGATCAATTTTAGACAAGATATATTTAAGTTAAGGGTCAGAGAATGAAAAGCCGTGAGTGTGTTTGGCAACACCATTTTCTACTTGATACTTAAAAATATTACAAGAGAGTCGGTTTAACATATACTGCACTTTTATGCAATTGCTAGATGTGTTGCATAAGAATGTAGTTTTTTTAACTTTAGTTGTCGATTAGAAAGTGTAACAAAAACTAATGGCAAAAAATAAGCAAGGTATAATTCAATTACCTGTAGGGCTTGTAGTAGTAACTGAGGGTGAAGGCTCTGTAAAAATAAATTAGAACCATATATAAAGATAAATGAATTTCCAGAAATGCTTCAACAAATAATTTTTATTTTTTAAAACGGAGTGTATGTACATTTCATCCGTATTCCGCACATCATCCGCACTATATTGAATGTAATGTAATATACTATTTCAAGATCTAAACGTGCGTGTACGAGAGTACGATGTAAAAAGTTAAGACAATAAGAAACAAATATAAAAGTACTAGTACAAGTAAATATATGCATTTTCACTTAAAGGGTTGTATGGCATCAAGTAAACTATTTTGTAAAGGAGACAGGTCCGTATTCAGTAAATTTCCTGCAAACATATTGCGTTTGTATGCATTTGCTAAATGTGTTGTTCAAGAATGGATCTTTTTTAATTTTTAACTTTAGTTTCCGATTAGAAAGAGTAACAAATGAGTATTGGCAAAGAGATATGCTAGTAGTATTTTAATTACCTGGAGGGGCTGGCGTAGGAGATGAAGTCCCTGCAAAAATAGATTAGAACTAGTTTTAGACAAGATATATTTAATTTAAGAGTCCAGAAATGAGAAGCCGTGGGTGCTTTTGTCAATATCATTTGTCACTTGATATTTAGAAATATATAAAGTCGGCTTAACATACATATTGCGTTTTGTATGCATTTGCAATGTGTTGTTCAAGAATGGATCTTCTTTATTTTTAACTTTAGTTTTTCGATTAGAAAGAGTAACAAATGAATATTGGCAAAAAGATATGCTAGTAGTATTTTAATTACCTGGAGGGGCTGGCGTAGAGATGAAAGTCCCTGCAAAAATAGATTAGAACTAGTTTTAGACAAGATATATTGAATTTAAGAGTCCAGAATGAGAAGCCGTGGGTGCTTTTGTCAATATCATTTGTCACTTGATATTTAGGAAATATTTTATAAAGAGTCGGCTTAACATACATATTGCGTTGTATGCATTTGCTAAATGTGTTGTTCAAGAATGGATCTTCTTTAATTTTTAACTTTAGTTTTCGATTAGAAAGAGTAACAAATGAATATTGGCAAAAAGATATGCTAGTAGTATTTTAATTACCTGGAGGGGCTGGCGTAGGAGATGAAGTCCCTGCAAAAATAGATTAGAACTAGTTTTAGACAAGATATATTTAATTAAGAGTCCAGAAATGAGAAGCCGTGTGCTTTTGTCAATATCATTTGTCACTTGATATTTAGAAATATTATAAAAGTCGGCTTAACATACATATTGCGTTTGTATGCATTTGCTAAATGTGTTGTTCAAGAATGGATCTTCTTTAATTTTTAACTTTAGTTTTCGATTAGAAAGAGTAACAAAGAATATTGGCAAAAAGATATGCTAGTAGTATTTTAATACCTGGAGGGGCTGGCGTAGGAGATGAAGGTCCTGCAAAAATAGATTAGAACTAGTTTTTAGACAAGTATATTTAATTTTAAGAGTCAAGGAATGAGAAGCCGTGGGTGCTTTGTCAATATCATTGTCACTTGAATTTTAGAAATATTATAAAGAGTTCGGCTTAACATACATTTGCGTTTGTATGCATGTTGCTAAATGTGTTGTTCAAGAATGGATCTTCTTTATTTTTTACTTTAGTTTTCGATTAGAAAGAGTAACAAATGATATTGGCAAAAGATATGCTAGTAGTATTTTAATTACCTGGAGGGCTGGCGTAGAGATGAAGTCCTGCAAAAATAGATTAGAACTAGTTTAGACAAGATATATTTAATTTAAGAGTCCAGAAATGAGAAGCCGTGGGTGCTTTTGTCAATATCATTTGTCACTTGATATTTAGAAATATTATAAAGAGTCGGCTTAACATACATATTGCGTTTGTATGCATTTGCTAAATGTGTTGTTCAAGAATGGATCTTCTTTAATTTTTAACTTAGTTTTCGATTAGAAAGAGTAACAAATGAATATTGGCAAAAAGATATGCTAGTAGTATTTTAATTACCTGGAGGGGCTGGCGTAGGAGATGAAGTCCCTGCAAAAATAGATTAGAACTAGTTTTAGACAAGATATATTTAATTTAAGAGTCCAGAAATGAGAAGCCGTGGGTGCTTTTGTCAATATCATTTGTCACTTGATATTTAGAAATATTATAAAGAGTCGGCTTAACATACATATTGCGTTTGTATGCATTTGCTAAATGTGTTGTTCAAGAATGGATCTTCTTTAATTTTTAACTTTAGTTTTCGATTAGAAAGAGTAACAAATGAATATTGGCAAAAAGATATGCTAGTAGTATTTTAATTACCTGGAGGGGCTGGCGTAGGAGATGAAGTCCCTGCAAAAATAGATTAGAACTAGTTTTAGACAAGATATATTTAATTTAAGAGTCAAGGAATGAGAAGCCGTGGGTGCTTTTGTCAATATCATTTGTCACTTGATATTTAGAAATATTATAAAGAGTCGGCTTAACATACATATTGCGTTTGTATGCATTTGCTAAATGTGTTGTTCAAGAATGGATCTTCTTTAATTTTTAACTTTAGTTTTCGATTAGAAAGAGTAACAAATGAATATTGGCAAAAAGATATGCTAGTAGTATTTTAATTACCTGGAGGGGCTGGCGTAGGAGATGAAGTCCCTGCAAAAATAGATTAGAACTAGTTTTAGACAAGATATATTTAATTTAAGAGTCAAGGAATGAGAAGCCGTGGGTGCTTTTGTCAATATCATTTGTCACTTGATATTTAGAATATTTATAAAGATTCGGCTTAACATACATATTGCGTTTGTATGCATTTGCTAAATGTGTTGTTCAAGAATGGATCTTCTTTAATTTTTAACTTTAGTTTTCGATTAGAAAGAGTAACAAATGAATATTGGCAAAAAGATATGCTAGTAGTATTTTAATTACCTGGAGGGGCTGGCGTAGGAGATGAAGTCCCTGCAAAAATAGATTAGAACTAGTTTTAGACAAGATATATTTAATTTAAGAGTCCAGAAATGAGAAGCCGTGGGTGCTTTTGTCAATATCATTTGTCACTTGATATTTAGAAATATTATAAAGAGTCGGCTTAACATACATATTGCGTTTGTATGCATTTGCTAAATGTGTTGTTCAAGAATGGATCTTCTTTAATTTTTAACTTTAGTTTTCGATTAGAAAGAAGTAACAATGAATATTGGCAAAAAGATATGCTAGTAGTATTTTATTACCTGGAGGGCTGGCGTAGGAGATGAAGTCCTGCAAAAATAGATTAGAACTAGTTTTAGACAAGATATATTTAATTTAAGAGTCCAGAAATGAGAAGCCGTGGGTGCTTTTGTCAATATCATTTGTCACTTGATATTTAGAATATTATAAAGAGTCGGCTTACATACATATTGCGTTTGTATGCATTTGCTAAATGTGTGTTCAAGAAGGATCTTCTTTAATTTTTAACTTAGTTTTCGATTAGAAAGAGTAACAAATGAATATTGGCAAAAAGATATGCTAGTAGTATTTTAATTACCTGGAGGGGCTGGCGTAGGAGATGAAGTCCCTGCAAAAATAGATTAGAACTAGTTTTAGACAAGATATATTTAATTTAAGAGTCCAGAAATGAGAAGCCGTGGGTGCTTTTGTCAATAATCATTTGTCACTTGATATTTAGAAATATTATAAAGAGTCGGCTTACATACATATTGCGTTTGTATGCATTTGCTAAATGTGTTGTTCAAGAATGGATCTTCTTTATTTTTAACTTTAGTTTTTCGATTAGAAAGAGTAACAAAATGAATTTGGCAAAAAGAGATATGCTAGTAGTATTTTAATTACCTGGAGGGGCTGGCGTAGGAGATGAAGTCCCTGCAAAAATAGATTAGAACTAGTTTTAGACAAGATATATTTAATTTAAGAGTCCAGAAATGAGAAGCCGTGGGTGCTTTTGTCAATATCATTTGTCACTTGATATTTAGAAATATTATAAAGAGTCGGCTTAACATACATATTGCGTTTGTATGCATTTGCTAAATGTGTTGTTCAAGAATGGATCTTCTTTAATTTTTAACTTTAGTTTTCGATTAGAAAGAGTAACAAATGAATATTGGCAAAAAGATATGCTAGTAGTATTTTAATTACCTGGAGGGGTTGGCGAAGGAGTTGGATTCCCTGCAAAAATAGATTAGACTAGTTTTAGACAAGATATATTTAATTTAAGAGTCCAGAAATGAGAAGCCGTGGGTGCTTTTGTCAATATCATTTGTCACTTGATATTTAGAAATATTATAAAGAGTCGGCTTAACATACATATTGCGTTTGTATGCATTTGCTAAATGTGTTGTTCAAGAATGGATCTTCTTTAATTTTTAACTTTAGTTTTCGATTAGAAAGAGTAACAAATGAATATTGGCAAAAAGATATGCTAGTAGTATTTTAATTACCTGGAGGGGTTGGCGAAGGAGTTGGATTCCCTGCAAAAATAGATTAGACTAGTTTTAGACAAGATATATTTAATTTAAGAGTCAAAGAATGAGAAGCCGTGGGTTCGTTTGGCAATATCATTTTCCACTAGATACTTAAAAATATTATAAAAAAAATCGGCTTAACATGTATATTGCATTTTTACGTATATGCTAGATGTGTTGCTCAATAATGTGTCTTCTTTAACTTTTAATTTTTGGTCAGAAAGTATAAGTATTGACAAAGATGAGCAATTATATTTTTTCTTTTAATTAGATTAATTCATTGTTCTTTCCAGCTAAGGTTTGGCATCGATGATTAAACCCTAAATGTGAGTAGACGTTTTACATTCCAGTTGCGCATTATCCATCCCTACCAGAAGGTTCGATGCTGGCGAGCTACAATTAGATATATTAAAAACCATATAATGTGTTTTATTAGATTCATATGCAATTTATTGTCTGAAACCCATCGACTTAGGGCCCCTAATGAGACGTTTGCTCTTTTTCGTATGACTCTGTAGCTTGATTCTAACACTATTGCGGTTGTATCGCCACGTAAATAGGCAGAGAATCGTTAATGAAATCAACTATGTTATTTATGAATATAATAAAAAGAATATAGGTCCCAAAATCGAACCTTGTGGAACGCCTACATGAGAAATTGTGTAAATCAACGTCAGTAGGCGATACCTCACATTCACATACTGCCACTCGGTGTGAAAAAAAAGACTCAAACCAACTAGCCGTTACGCCACGAATATCATAGCTTGCGAGTTTATCTAAGATACGGTGATCAACAGAATCAAATGTACGTGTTAGATACACAGAAAATACCCATGGGTATTAATTAAGGAAAGTAAATGTGTTAACCGCAGATATCCTGGAAAGCCCTTGTCTGAAACCATGCCGACAGTCGCTTAGAACACTGTTCTTAAGTAAATGGTTTTGTAAATGGGTCACCAAATGCTAAATTTAAAGAAATGGGACACAAAATTACCAAGAAAAGTTCAATATTACTGATTTTTTCTCTAACAAAAAGAATTGAATGCATAAAAGGCAAACAAAATATGAAAATTTCTAATGCTTACCCAAAATCACTGCACGTCACTTACCAATTGCCTTTCTACATTGGCGGTTAATTCGCAAAAATCAAGGGCCACCGTATGCAATTGGGCAACTGGTGTGATAACAGTTCTTATAAGAACTATTTATCTGGCAAGTAATAGATAAATATTTGATAACAATGCCTGCCGTGTAGAAAACGTATATCGAGTATGAAAAGTTAGTGTAGTCAAAGAACCGCCATTTCTGTACTGTTTATAGAATATGTTTAACGTACTTACGCAAATTTTTCCATTGAATGCGAAAATAATGAACTTTAATAACAAAACGAAAGTTATGCACATTAGACTTCCACATGATCTCAACTGATTATGTCTATTATATGTGATAAACACTGGTGTGTACTCAATTAGTTGATGAATTTAAATATTTGGGCTTAACTACTGATGCAAATTTGCTTTAAAACAAACATGTTTAACGACTATACCTTAGATTACAACTAACAGATTCTTCTATTTATTTATACCACTAATTGTACCATGTATACAATTTATTTTTTTTTGGTTGATTCAATTACAGGTTATAATAATGCTTGGGAATATTTAATTGGCAAAATTATTTCTGTGCAAAGATTGATATAGTGAAATAGTGACATTATTGTTTTTATCTCAATCATTTACTGAAAATAGTGAGAATTATAAAATTGAAAAGCTCACCACAGTTGGACTTGCATACGATGACGGTCCAGGCCACAGTTGCCCTTTTTGCTAGCCTGCCTGTAAAAGAAGAGGTATATAAAACACAGAAAAGTGACAAGTATATATATAAAAGAAACTACTTACCATTGGTGTTTGCCGCCAAATACAGGCAAACAAAGATGGTTAATTTAAGAAGATTCGTCATTGCCGGTCCCAAACGCTAAAAACACCGTTTGGAAAGGCTTTAAATGGAATTGGCTCTGACTAGTGATGGTGTGTGTCTTTTATAGTTGGTTCTGGTCGTGAGCTAAGGCTTCAAGATATTTTGAAAATTTCAAATACATGTTACTACGTTTTTAAAAGAAATAATCGACATTGTCGATAAGTATAGAGAAAATTCTAAAAATTCGGTTCCGATAAGACTTTGAACTATCTAACACATATTTTTTTATGTAATTGCATATTTTTGTTGCACGCATTACCATGTATGATCAAAAAATACTTTATGATGGTAAGCATATTGTTTCTACATTCTTTATCATAATAGCTGAGGCTGCTATGTGCATGTTTCTCACAAAAGTCCAGATATTCAGAATGGATTATTGCTCTATCTTTTATTTTGGTAAAAAAAGTCTTCTACCAAAAGTTTTGTAGAATTCAGTGCTGCAAAACATAAACAATATTTTCAACTATACAAACTACCTCAAAAATAGATGAACGTATACTTATTACACTCAATATACAGTGTGGTAATCAGTTATGGATTAATATTATTTTTCATGTCATCGAAGAGTTATATAAAAAATCCTGATTTTTTTAATTTTAAAGATGCGCCTTTTAAATGAAATTTGAAATACACAGGGTGATTCATGTACAAAGTGCAGCACAAAGAAGATGTTTTTTTTTTAAATTGAATAGCCTGTGTAAACAGAGATACGAATTATTACAACACACCAAAACTAACAGCTTCTTGCGGGTTTCGCCATGTGTCAAAACTTTCGCTCGACGTTTCGCTGTTCATACTGACAGCTTCTTCAGGAAAACTGAACTGATTCTCCATGGTCCGACATTCTTCTTATATATGCCCCTGGTGCATCCAACCGTGTAGTTTCCGCTCCATTGACCGTGACGGTTCGTAGTAGGCTCTTCCACGTGTTGCTAAGGTGGTACCCTTCTTCTCTGTTAACGGTTTTATTCTTTTCTATTTCTATGGCTTCCCTGATGAGTCTTTTCCCGTAGTTCTTGGTGGTAGTTATTACTTTTACATTCTTGAAATCCATTTTGTGTCCGGTGTCGTGCATGTGTTCTGCCACCGCTGATTGATCGGTCCTTCTTAATCTTGCGTCCCTCTCGTGTTCTTTTATTCTTATGTCGATGGCTCTTCCTGTTTGTCCGACGTAGCACTCTCCGCATTGGCATGTTATCTTGTAGATACCTTCTGTGCGCCCCTTGGGTATCTTATCCTTTGCGGTCGGTAGATACTGCTGGATCGACGTTGCAGTCCCGAAGCGTACTTGTACGTTACGTTTCTTCAAAATTCGGCCCACTTTTTCGGTGACTCCTGCTATGTAAGGTAAACACGCCATCCCTCTTCGTGGTTCTGTAGTTTTCTCCAGTGTCGTCTTCTTCTTAGTGGCTCTCCTTATATCGATGTCAGTGTAACCATTCTTCTTTAGTACTTCCGCCAAATGTATCTTTTCACTGGTAAGATGTTGTTCGTCACTGATGGTTTCGGCTCTGGATAGCAAAGTTTGTATTAATGTCTTCTTCTGCATCGGATGATGGTGAGATCTTGCATGCAGATATCTATCGGTGTGCGTCTTCTTTCTAAATACTGCGTGCTGTAGCATTCCCTCTTTAGTTTTCTTGACCATAACATCCAGGAAAGGGAGATTTCCATTTTGTTCTTTCTCCATGGTAAACTTGATGGCTGGGTGCTGTGAGTTTATGTGTTCCAAGAACTGTTGTAGTTTTTCTTCTCCGTGTTGCCATATTACAAAAGTATCGTCGGCATATCGCAGCCAACACTTGGGTTTCATATCGCTGGAATTTAGGGCTTCTTCTTCAAAATGCTTCCATAAACAAGTTGGCTATTACAGGTGATAAAGGACTTCCCATTGCTGTTCCGTTCTTCTGCTCGTAGTATTTTCCTTCATACAAAAAGTATGTCGTGGATAAGCACAGTTTCACTAATTCAATGATGTCTTCTTGTAGTCCAAGTTCTGGAAGTAAGGCCAGTGCGTCCTCCGTGGGTATGTTCGTGAATAGCGATATAATGTCGAAACTGACTAAAATGTCTGTAGGTTCAGTCTTCAGCGTAGACAGAATATCCACAAAATGTTTGAAAGCCTACGCAGTGTTATATATATATATATATATATTTATTTTCGAAGTCTCCTTAATGAACTGATTTCAACGAAGTATAACACTTACGACATAAGTGGTTGATTACATTAATTACAGGCATTAAGGCTATGAAATTATGAACATTTTTATTAAAAATACTGTTAGCTGAAATGAATGGTTTACGAGATATTTCATAATCATCATGAGCACATGTGTCAGTTCTAGGCGGCCATGATTGCACAATGCCAATAACTGTCACCTAGAATAAATAAATACTATAGACGGTGGTTTCAGTATCTGCCTCTTGTTTATTATCTACACAAATAAGTAACGGGAAATTAAGAATATTTATTCAAGTCATTTGTTGACCAATATATTATTTTTTTACAAATATTGTTCAAAAGTTCTACCGTCTTGCTGTAAGCATGCAGTTATCTTCCGTAGTAACTGTTTATGCGTTGGGCGCTGAATTGATTCCGCGTCTAATTCATTTATAATTTTTCTAACTCTGTCAAACATATTTTCTTTCGTAGTAACCGGGTCTTTATAAACAGAGTTTTTAAGATATAAGAAGAAAAAATCTAGTGGCGTTAAGTCTGGAGATCTTGAAGGATATTTGAAGGGATCTTTGTTCGCCATCCATCTATCCTCGAACATTTCTGTGAGGGTACGCCATATTTGGTCGGTATTATGTGGCGGAGCGCCACCCATCTGGTACTACATATTCTGAGCTTCTTGCGGTAGAAGACGTAGCGATACAAAAATAACATTGCGTAATATCTGTTCATATAGCATACCAGTTAAGTTATCGTCATAGAAGAAAACAGACAGAATTCTATCATTTTTTATAGAGCAAAGCACGTTGAAGCTCCAAGCATTTTGGAAATTTCGCTCTCGAATTACTCGAGGACCAAAAATGAGAATTGAGTCGATTATACATTCCCCTATTTCTGAATTTAGCTTCATCGGTCCAAATAATATTGTTTAAAAACATCATCTTCTTGCGTTTGAACTAGAAACCACTCGCAGAATTCTCTTCGACGACAAATATCCAATGGTTCCATGTGTTGAACTAAATTAAATTTAAAAGGGCACCATTTATGTTTTTTTTATTCTGTGAATTGTTTTAGAGGAAACTCTTATACCTATTTCTGCATGCAGTATCGAATTTATAGGATATGTGCCAAAATAAGCTGGCACAGTGATTTCTGTAAGCTCGTTGTTCATTAACAGTTTCAATTTCCTTGTTTTTTTTTGTAAATGATCCAAAATCTTTGCAATTTTTGGCCAACGGCTTAACAGTGTCCTTAGTAGGTTTTGACCTATTAGGGTATTTCTTGGCGAAAAATCGACAAGTCCTACTAATAATCCGGTGATATTTTCCATATGTAATAATTAAATTCAAATAGTCTTCATTTGAAAATCGTAACCGTGACATTTTTATTGATATTCAAGCATGTGTTAGTATTTATGTCTCTACGTGGTCTCTATAATCTTCTAATTTGTCACTTTGACAGATATGCGACAGATGCATACATTTTTAATTATTACATCATATGTTTGATTATGCGCCACAGTTTTTCTGAAATACATACCTCCTAAAGCATTCATTTCAGCTAAAAACGGGTTTTATACGTATTTTTTGGCGGACAATCGATTGACGCAGAGAAAGTTAGGGGTTGCTATTTAAAAAAAAAGAAGAGTTATCACAAATTGAATATCTTTCCTTATGGCCCCTCTCTTCCTGCAGTCGTTTTAATATTTCTTAATTTCTTTGTTGGAAATAGATAGGTATCACATGTGGTGGATATTATTTAAAATAAAAATGAAAAAATTCCACTGTACCAACTGCAAGCAGGTTAAAAGTTAGTGCATAAATATTAAGGGCATGGTATGTTAGATAACCTCGACCTAAAATTTAGAGTAGAATCTAAATTTGAAATAAAAATGCTACCTTTCCATTTGAAATAACAAAGTTGGCAACTACTTCCGGTATAAGAGAACATTACCGGAAGTCGGCATTTATTTACTTCACCATAAACTTTTAATGATAGCTCGTCGTGACACACACTTTATAGTGAAACTCTTCACTAATCTTCTGAAACTTGAGGAGAAATATTTCTTATTTCTATTTGTATTTTTTTTTGTTGGAGATCATCTAGCCTTGTTGCATGCACTTTATTTTTGAGACTCCCTCATAAACAATCCAAAAGTGAAAGATCTGGTGATCTACTGGGCCACTCAATTGCACTTCTACGACCTATCCCTTTAATTACGACCTTGAATAGTTTCTTACAAATACAGCAAAATGAGGTGATGCACTATGAAAGCAAACATTTTTCCTTGGTACGGTCGGATCTATCACACTGGAATATAAATTTGTCAGAACAGGAACAACGTCATATCTAATGAGATCCAAATAGTTGAGCACTGTTAAATTCCCATCAATAGAAATTGGATCAATTATACGAGGATGTATTGGTATGTAGTTAGCCTAAACCAGTTCGTGGATAAAGAAAATATTTTGCGATATATCATAACAACAAAAAATAACATATTAGAAGTGTCAGTGTAAAGTTTCACGTCAAAAAGTCAAACCAAATTTGCGCAACAAAATTTGAAAAAAAGGATGTCGACCGAAATTGTGAAATAGAAAAATTGGAGTATCGAGTCATCATCAAGTAGCTGTATTTGAAAGGGTGAAGATGTAAGCAGATTTACGAAGATATGTTTAATGCCCTTGAGGATCAATGTTCTTCATATTTGATCGTGAAAAATTGGATTGCGACCTTCAAAAGTGGTAAATTTTCCATTGAAGATAAACATCGATCGGGAAGGCCAGCCTCTGGGTCCGTCCCTGAAAATATTAATGCAGTTCATGACATGATTTTGATTTCATATCAACGCGTCCATCATATAGTTTACATGGATTTGAATATGAGAAAAATTTCTGCAAAATGGACCCTCAAATGTATGAATGTTGATCAGAAGTGTGCAAGGGTGGAAGCATGGCGTTCGATCTGTTTGAAAAAGATGCAGACTTCTTAAGCCGTATTGTTGCTATGGATGCAACTAGGGTACATTTCTACGGGCCAGAAACAAAACAACAATCGATGGAATGAAGACACTCTAGTTCTCCAAGACCTAAGAAGTTTCGTGTGCAAAAATTTGCTGGAATAGTTCTTGCTTTAGTTTTTTTTTTTGGGATTGCCATGAAGTGATCATGATTGATTTTTTGGATAAGAGTAGAACAATAACTGAGAATTATTATTCGACGTTACTGACCACTCTACTATAAGAAATTAAGAAGAGAAGACGCGCGAAGTTGTTCAAAGATGTGTTGTTTTCGCAGGATAATGCCCCTGCACACTAATCGCATGTTACCATGCAAACAATTCGTGATTTAGGGTTCGAATTACTCGAACACCTCCCGTTATTCACCAGATCTGGCTCAGTTGACTATCATGTCTTTCCTCAACTGAAAAAAAGTTTAATATATATATATAATCGTGATCCCAAGATACCTCTCGGTGTAGGGATATATTATTCTATGCTCTACACATTATTTTCCACCTTCCTCTGTCCTTGGCGATATTTCTTGCCTCCTCCACACTCATCCCTCTTCTCCTTATAGCCTTTGCTACTGTAGTATCCCAATTTTCTGGAGGTCGTCCTCTTCCTGTTCTTGGAATTACTCTTGCTTCCCATACTCTCCTCGTTTGTCTCGTTTCTCCCATCCTTTGAACGTGTCCCCACCATCCCAGCTGTTTTTCTTCTAAGAAGTCTAATATTGATTTTGTTTCCAATTCTGTCCTCACGTCTTCGTTCCTGATCCTGTCTCGTCTTGTAATTCTTTAACCCCTCGTAGGTACTTCATCTCGGTCGCCTGAAGTTTACTTTTCCATGTCGTATTTATTGTCCATGTCTCACTACCATACATCAGAGTTGGTCTATATACAGTTTTAAAAATGGTCATTTTAGTTTTTCTAGTTATTTCTTTTTTCTTATTAATGTACGGCTTATTGCATGATATAGCCTTATTGTTTTCTATTCTTTCTTGTATGTTTTTATCTTTTTCGTCGTTCTGTATAATTACTCCTAGGTATTTTATATTCATTCACTTGTTCTATGTTTCTTTCATTGATTTTAATGTTAATTTTCTCTTTATCTTGCATTATACCCATTACTTTCGTTTTCTGTGCTTATTATCATGCCATATCTTTCTAGTGTCTTATTCCATATATTGATGTTTTGTTGTAGTCCCTCTTCAGTTCTTGCCATTATCACTACATCATCCGCAAATGCACATTCTGATATTTCCACTCTCTTCAAATTTCTGTATCCAACTGTTAGTTTTCTCATTTGGGGTTGACATTCCTTTATGACCTGATCCAACAGTACATTGAATAGCAGTGGGCTTATAACACCTCCTTGCCTAAGACCATCCGTTGTAAGAAAGGTTTCTGACTTCATGTTTTGGTATATTACGTAAGTCTCATTATCTTTATACAGTGATTTAATTGCCTCAATTATTAGTCGACTAACCCCTCTTTGTTCTAATATTTTCCACATTCTCGTTCTAGGTACTCTGTCGAAGGCTTTTTGTAAATCTATAAATAGGAAGTACGCTTTCATTTTGCTTTTGATCGACTTCTCTATAATTTGTTTCAATGTGAAAACATGATCTTGCGTACTTCTTCCTCGTCTAAATGCACTTTGTGCCTCTTCCAGGGTAGGTTCTATGATGTTTCGTAGTTTTCTTTCTAATATTCGTTCGTAGATCTTTGTTGCTGTGCTTAGTAACGTTATACCTCTACAATTATTACACTCTTTTTGATCACCGTTCTTATATATTGGTACAATTACTCATGTTGTCCAGTCCAAGGGTACCTTTTTCTCCTTCCATGCCTTGTTACAGATTTTCCAAAACAATTTGGTACCATCATCGCCCATGTTCTTAAACATATCTGCTGTTATTTTATCATGTCCTGCGGCCTTTTCGTTTCTGATCTTGCTTATTGCTTCTTTGACTTCTTCTATTGTGATTTGCAGATTTTCTGTGGTTTTGTCTCTCTTCGGGAACTCAGTACTTGTTTCTTCAATTGGCTGTGGTATTTGTTGTCTTAGCAAATCCTGGAAGTATTCTTTCCACCTTTCCATAATTTGTTTTCCTTCCGTTAATAGTTTACTATTTTTATCTTTTATTATATTTCTCATCGTGTGCTTCCCTTTCCTAACCTTCCTTAAGACTCCATAAAACAGTTTTTGGTTTCCCCTAAAGTCTTTTTCCAGTTTATCACCAAATGTTTTCCAACTCTTCTCTTTTTCCATTCTGATGGTTTCTTTAACTTTCTTCCTCTGCTCTTTGTATTTATTGTAATTATCTTGTGTTCTGTTTTGTAAATATATCCTCCATTTCTCTTTTTTACACTTGACCTGTTGTTTCACACTTTCATTCCACCATGTAGTTGCTTTCCTATCCTTTTTCTTTCTTATTATCCCACAGGCTTTTTTGGCTGCCTCATTGACTGTCGCCTTAAAGATCCTCCACGTTTCTTCAATATCTTCATCTCCTACTGTCACTCCTTCCTTATATATTATTCTCCTTATCTCCTCTTCATATCTCTTAGCAATTATTTCGTCTCTAAGTTTGTATGTCTTCACTACTTCATATTCTTTTATATTATTCGGTTCATTATTTCTTACATCTCAGCTTTTATTACGTATTTTTCCTATGAGCATGAAATGGTCGCTTCCAATCTCCGCTCCTCTATGTACCCTTACGTCTGTAACCTCTTTCCTATTATCTCGTTCTACAGTATATAATCAATTATTGACTTTTCCGTTCCCTTTTTACCAATCCTTGTAAAGTTGTGTATGTCCTTGTGATCATAGAAAGTATTGGCCACAATCATCTTATTAAGCATACAGAAATCTATAAGTCTTTGACCATTGTTGTTTTTGGTGTCTTCACCATGCATTCCTATTACTTAATTCTTCCTTAGTCCTCTACCTACTCTTGAATTAATCCCTGCCTAATGTATATTTTACCTGCGCTGCTTTCCGTTATTAGATTCAGATCTTCCCCAAAATTAAAAAAAGTTTAAAAGCTTGTAA
This sequence comes from Protaetia brevitarsis, assembly GCA_004143645.1. NCBI lineage: Eukaryota > Metazoa > Arthropoda > Insecta > Coleoptera > Scarabaeidae > Protaetia > Protaetia brevitarsis. The sequence goes on along the minus strand of RXPK01000247.1, from coordinate 621,320 downwards.
ATTCTTCCAACGAAGGTGATAGAAGCTATGGAGCTCTGGTTTGCAGAACAAGATAGAAATTTCTTTTTGAAAGGTCTAGAGGCGTTGCAGGTTCCTGTAATAAATGTATCCAATTAAGAGGAGAGTATATTTAATAATAAAATATTTAGACTTTCAAATTTTGTGTGCTTCTATAGTAGGCTAAAGATTTTTCATACATCTTCGTGTGGTTACCGCTGATACCTGTCCAGACGTTCACCTTTGGGATATTGCGTATGTGTCTCATACATCTGATTAGGATTCCCTGTTGACCAATACCTACAGTGCAAACGATTTACTTCTCCGTTCAACATGAAAGTTGATTCATCCGAAAAAAGATCAAGGGTTACCTCATTTCTATTCAGTTTATTCAGTAATTCTTCGCAGAACTGTATTGTATGATCCAGTAAATTCACCTGTGATTCTCTGGTTTTTGTAGATAACTTTTTCACAACGTTGATTACTGATTGAACGAATGATTATATGGCAGTAAAAACGTAAAACACCTATCAAAATAATAAAAAAAATAACACTTTATATTACATTAAACAATTCGAAAAGAGGTCTTTGAGAGTGGCAAAAATTAGGTAGCAAAATCTATTGATTCGTTAGCATGTAACTGGGACGGTGTTTAGAGTAGCGATTTGGTCAATCCACGGATATCGAAGGGTCAGAGAGGTCACCAAGATGTAATAAAACATTTTTTTGTAATATCATATTAATATTTTATTGAAATTTAGAAAATAGAGTAATTATATACTGTATTGCAGTTCTTATTTTATTAAATTCTCCTAAGAGAAGCAGAGCAAAATATAATATGTAATGTTGGTAATGGACATATTTAATAAGCAGTATGTATATAAGTTCCTATTTCTGCGTTGTTGTGTAATTGCTGCGCCTATGATGCCAAAAAAAAACATGCTTTTTCAATCCATTTTTTTTTTAGTTTTATAACTTACTTTCAGGTGATTAGGCATTTACCTCGGCATTCTATGGATATTTATTGTTAATATGTTTGTTATGCCAACTTTTAACATTCTACACAGGATTTCAAGGTAATTGTAACATATTTTCCACACGCTACTGATAACGAATACAATAAAGCCGGGATTTATAGAATAATATGTATAAATGTAGGTACAGTACATAGCAGACATAGAATGTAAAGAGATACGATTTCTTTGAGTAAATTTATATTTTCAAAATATTATTTGTTTTCTTTATTCTGCTTCTGACAACAAATTATTAAATCGGTACAAACACTGCCTTATAAATATTAATTTTATTTTTTCTAGCTTCATTTCTCCATATAGGGATAATAATAAACATGAATTTTAAATTGGGTTATAATAGGTCGAGTAAACAATATCGAAATCAAATCACTTGAAATTTATAAAAAAAAAGATGGCGCCGTTTCGTCGTTGTTTAATGACATATTCATGGCTCAGCCGAACTGGACTGGAACAAGCAAATAGATAGAATTACTCATAAAGCAAGAATGTCACCTACATATTATTATTCCCGGTAATAAAAAACGAACCACGAACAGCAAGCTCCATCATCAAAAGTCGCTCATTAGTAGGTAAATATTCTTAGCAATTCACAGTACGACTAGATAATTCCTGTCAGCGAGTACTAGATTTGTTGCAATCATAATGTCTTGCTCGCACTAGTAGTGAAACTAGTAAGAGAGTTCAGTTCATTAGTTCTGAATACTTCATTCATTTGCTACGTTAAATTAACGGAATTTGAGATAAACATTCCGCAGTTTTGCGTAAATTATAAAGCAATATTAAGTGTTATTAGTGGAGTGAGGATGTTAGGTGCAGTTCAGCCAAGCGTCGATCGGATATACAGGGTGTATCACATATAGAGGTAAATATAATACTATGTAGCAGCTGTAATAATATACAATCAAAAAGCCTTAATGCACAGGGGGTCTATCTGTAAGCATTAACGAGAATTTTTTTTTTATAAATGCCGTGGGCTAGAGCCGCACCTGTGCCCAACTTAAATGCTGTCCCGAGTATATCCCCACATACCACTATCATTAAACCATTACCGCTGTTAGTTTTGTGTGGATCGCCGCTTGGAGTGCAAACCACTTCGAACATTTTATTTATATTCTTCCCGTCTCGAAAAAACGATCCTTTTCAGAACCATCAAGATTTCATATAAAGAAAATCGACTCTTGATGCAACGGCAAAAGCGCGGGAATGTATAGATTCATTTTCGTGCGATATCATTAACGAGAAAAAAAATATTTTATAAATGCCGTGGGCTAGAGTCGCACCTGTGCCCAACCTAAATGCTGCCCCGAGTATACCGCCCACATACTACTATCATTCAGCCATTACCGCTGTTAGTTTTGTGTGGATCGCTGCTTGGAGTGCAAGCCACTTCAAACATTTTATTTAAATTCTTCCCGTCTCGAAAAAAAAACGATCCTTTTCAGGACCATCATGATTTCATATAAAGAAATCGAAGCTTGATGCATCGGCAAAAGCGCGGAATGTATAGATTCATTTTCGCGGACATCATAGTAAAAAGGCGTGTTGTTGCAAATTTTCTGTATCTACATTTATTTCTGTGTAATTCGATTCAATTCATTTTGCGTTATATGGTTAAATAAATCCAAAAGAAATAACTCAGATTCATGTGGTACCGTTTATTAACAACTAACTCTCGATTTGACAAAGCAAAAGAAAAATATTTACGTTTTTTTTTAACTACTGAAGTCGCATATTCAGTGAAACTCGGACGTCTTATCAGGATATTAAAAATAATACTTAGTAGACTTACGTAGAATGCTCTTAAGAAAAAATGAATGTTTATTTTATAAAAAGAAGAAATTTAAAATGCCTCAGTTTTGCTATTTTTACAAGGCCCTTTATTTATTCAGAATGACGTTAAATGAACTTACGGCATACTATTAAGAATAATACTAAAATGATGCAATGTATTTATACATAATACCACGTTTAGCGGGTGCTTAACTTGACGTTTCCCTTGCTCAGGCCCGGACTAAAGAATTTTTGGCTCTAAATTTTACTTTTTTTTAATTCTTTAATGATGAAATCCGGTTTCGGTGGGTTTGTGCTTTATATGTCGTGTAGTTAACACCCAAGCAAAATTTACTTTTTTATTTGATACACCCTGTATGCAGTAGCGTAGATAAATTGAAAGTTATATTTTGTTAATCGTCAAGTACGTTTTCGATACGATTGTAATAGGAATTAACTATGATATATTTTACTAAATTGTTCGTTTTTGAATCTAAAAAAAGAGCTGCCTACGTCATATGAAATAACTGATGCGAAATGCAAGTATCCAATTAAATCCTTATATTTGAAATATGGACTTTTATTTATGGGTAATAAAAGTGTTATTAGAAATTTCTTTTAATAGCACATAATCGTGAAATAATTACTAAATTTATTAACTAACTACTAACATTTTATTTATTTTTATTAATCGATGAAAATAATGTGGATATTTTTTTTGTATGCTCAACTAGATACACATGGTATGAAAAGGAAGAAAAGTTCTGATTCGTAGATCTTAAAACTTTCTTCTCTGTATTTTGGTCACACGTTGTACATTATTTTAGATAAAATAACGATGCCTTACAATAGGCGTACATTGTTCCAATTTAAAATTACCGTATTTTGAGATTAGTTTTCATATATTTACACATATCAGTTATGTTTTATTTAACATTGGTTATTTGCTTCTACTTCTATTATTTTATTTGGCGTTTTTTTTTTTCTCCATGGGCGGGTGTAAAACCCGAGGAAGGCAGCTCGGCCAGAGAGACCTATTGTGCCCCCATGTCCATATTTAGCCCTCTCGCTCAGGTTTGCACCCTATCAAGAGTTCGCAATCTGGCTGAGGGTTAATTTGTCACTCTGGGTTCGTCCAACGATCGACCCAAAGTGCTTCTGCCTCTCCCATCCACTGCGAGCAGTTGAGAAGAAGGTGAGCAGGAGTTTCTTCGCTCCCCACACCTCCTGCACAGGGGAGAGTCCACTAGCCCATGCGGTGCCTGTGTTTATTTAGTGCGCAGTGCCCAGTTAAGATTCCTGTGAGTAATCTCAATATGTCCCTGCTCATAAAGACTGCTTTACGGAGTCTTTCCTGATAAGGTTGGAGTCCTAGGGATTTACAGTGTCTAGCGTCGGCAAGTCTATTCCAGAGGGAACAGTGCCTAGCAGCAAGTTGGGACCTGACAAACGTTTGATCGCCCATACGAGCTACCACACGTCGGTTTGGACCCACGAACGCACCTCGCTGGCGCCCCCAGCTAACGTGTCAGCGATTTCATTGCCTCTGATCCTAGAGTGACCTGGCACCCATCTCAATGTAACATTAAGATGTTCCGCCAGCTGTTTCAGTATTCTGTGGCACCCAGTACCACCTCAGAGTCAATCTGACAGCCCGCAAAGCTTTGAGGGCAGCTTGGCTGTCGGAGATGATTTCAATCCTTCCATTTTTTGCGTGGGCAGTTTGAGATGCCCTCAGCACAAGTCTGAATGGCAATGATTTCGGCTTGGAAGCGTGGCGGGAGGTCCCTAGACTGAAAGCTTCCCCGTCCCGCTCGCCGTCCCTCAGATTCCAATGCCCGTGCCATTACACGTTTCGAGCATCGACGAACAACGGGATATACCTCGATTTGGTTTGCGGATGTATGCATTGCAGTTTCTCTGGCTGGAGATATCTACCCTGTATCCCCCAGAGAAGCTAAAAACGGGCGAGATCTTATCTGCCTTTACGGACAGTGGTACTGTTTGTTCGATGTAGTTGAAGATGCTGGTATGATTATTATTTGTTTCATTTCTTAGTTGTTCATTACTACTAGTTATTGTTTAAATGTTTTTGCTTATTAAGTATTCCTAGCATTGGCTAAAATACTGGTTATTTATTCTTACTGAGTTTTGTAATTTCGAAACAACATAAATCCTTCGGTGCGTGTAATAATTTGTGAGGGCTTAGATGTTTAGTGTTATTCAGTTTTGGACTACCAATTCACTTTAACGCAGAAAACAAAAAAATAATGATAATTTTCAATAAAGTAATGTTTGCTAAGTAGTTTAGAGAGAAAATGTTTGTAAAATTTTATTTATTGCTACTAGATACAGTCCCTTGCAACAACAATTGTCACACTGAAATCGTACTTTTCAGTTTTCGCTATGTTAATTATGCAAAAATTGACAACTGTTTGAGTATCAACTAAATTTGGAAATAGTACTGCAGTTGAGCTGCTAAGAGCTAAAAAAACCGAAATATGTAATTCAATGAAACAATATTTGGAAAAATTGTGATTTTTATTTTTTTTTAAATACGTTTACAAAAATTTGCATGTGCCTTAGAATTGAATTCTAAGCAACTTTTTCAAATAACTTTTTTAGATATCATGTCATCTAACCTAACTTTTTGCAGATTCACGGCATATTTTTTAAATTTACCGCCATACTAATGGTCACGTGACGTATGTCAAAATAAATTTTGGCGTTTCTAGACATGCACAACCTATTTCCCCAAAAAAGTTTTAATATATTTTAATAATAAAAAAAATTCCCATATGTTGCAATATTTATGCCGGTCACTGTATAATATGAAAAGGTGAGATTAACTAATGATGATAATTAATCTTGCTTCAGTTATAATGTCTTGCGCTGCTTATTCAACAATTAATAAACAACGGACTATGAATGTTAATTAAAAAAAAAAAAACAGCTTCCCAAAATCAATTAGATATAACTTCTGATATTAAAAAAACAAAAATGCCGCTGGGCTTCTAGTTCTTGTGAGAGTCCACTGAATTGGAAGATTTTGTTCTACACGTTTTCAAATAAATTATTGCTTAGTGTTGCTTCAGATTTTTGAGTCTATCGCATCGAAGCAGTGCATTGAATTTCATGTAAAACAAAAAAAAAAAAACTGATCCAGTCGAATTCAGTATCATTTATGATCGAGTCCATAGTTGTCACAAAGCAGATCACTTTGTTAGGTTTTTAACAGTAAAAGACTTTTATAAACCGCAGTGTCACCAACTTTACAAATTGGCGACGTGTTATTGGAATCCGCGATATACATTTCGCGAGATTCCCTTGTTAAGAGAACCAAAGTTTAAAGGAGAATTCCTCATCTCTACAAAGATGGATGGAAGATGGACAATTGCGGGGAAATTGGACTCCTTGGTTCAAAATGCTAGCTCTCAATAATGGTAATTCCACTAAATAATGAACTCATTTTTTACATTAATCAGACCGACAAGTTTTTTCCGCAAATTTGATATATTTAGAAAATTTGGGGGGACATGAATAATAAAGTGAAACAAAAAATAGGACAAATTAGTATAATTTTACTAAACATGTACACATGTTAGAATGGCCATAACATAAAATAAATCATTGGAACCAATTCATATTCCACTCAAAATCTTCATTGGTCTAGCTGGATATCGGCGTCAGGGTCTTCCGGTGCATCGTCTACAGATGAATCTTCAACAATTAAATAAATTATTAGAGAATTCGGCCGACAATTCTTAAATTTTGATGTTACCATTATCTGGCTCATAGCTTTGATCGTTGCCTGCGTAGTCAGATGCTCTTTTTGTTTTAGGATATTTTGAATGTTTCTTTTGGATTCGATTTCGCTTTTCTGACCCTAATGAAACATTTTCCGATTAAAATATTGTTTTGCATGGATAAAATGAAATAATAGTAATAGTTAACTGATGTTATAATATATTGATACCTATAGCGTGATGACGTGCTGTGGTAGTATTTCCGACATCGCAAGATGGCAAAAGACCAGTAACGATACGGAAAATCACGTTATCATCAAGTTTCAAAATAAATTCTCGCCTACTGAAGAATCCCAGTGTGTTTAAATCAGTTACGATAGCTTGAGTTACGTTGCACATGATTTGACGAACGCAACTCACTCTATTGTTGAAGTCCGGACCAAAGTTGGGGAGGACGTTGGAAGAAATGTTGACGATATCTATAAAATATCTTTGAGGTCTTTGATTTAATCCAGTATGGAAAAATTAGATCTTACCTGACAATATTTGGCAACCGTCATAGTTGGGATTCGCGCAAATTGACAGTTGGGGATTTAAAATTATGGAGTAAACAATTTGGCCGTTTACCGTCAGTTGAAGGGTTCGATTTTGCATCGGTGGTTCGCTCAGTTCCTTCAGCAAAATGTTTGGGATGTTGGCAAATATTTGTGGGAGGCAAGTCAAAAGACTTCCGATGCTCTCTGAAAAGTAAGAATATTATGAAAGTTCTATGAGGAGGGCAGCTAATTAGTTCAAATTGTAAGTGTACTTTTTGCAAGATTTTTTACAAGTGCTAGCAAAATAATAATAATAATAAAAAATGTTGAAGAGCTGAAGAATCTATGAATATAAGATTAGGTAAAACAGATTTGGGATTCCCAATAGAATAACAGGAATATATTAAATTAGGCGGGAGCTACCAATCTTGAATAAGCACCGTATTAATAATTAAAAAAATACAGAAAAATTATTTGCGTTGGAACCAACATATCCAAAATACAATCAACAAAACCACTATGCACCTATACACTAGGTAGGTGCAGGAGACTGTGTGAAACGAATTGGGAACTTAGCCCCAAGATGACACTGTGATTATACACAAGAGTAATTAGACCCCTTAGACCAGGGTGCGACCTAAGTGAGAGGGCCGAAATGGACATTGGGGCACAATAGGCCTTTCTGGCCGAGTTGTCTTCTTCAGCTCTACACTTGCCCATGAACACAAAACAAAAATTAGACTCATGATAAAGTACTGGGCGATAGTGTGGTGGCCAAAGGTGCGGTAAGTGGGAGCGGCCAAAACGTTAAGTGTCTGTACGCCACGGGTACGATTAGATCGATCTTCAGCACACCACCGTTACATATTTACATACAAGAAACTGCCAGGTCTGCAACACATAGACTTATGCATGGTCAAGTAGCGATAAGTAAATTACACGGTGCTGACTATCAAAAACTATTAGTTGGATTTAAGGAGACACTGCTCTTGGAGATGCTATGTGATGCCATGTTTCGAAAATTCAAACTAGATAGAAATTATCAGGTTATAATACGAGATAAGAAAGACTTGGAGACAGGTACTCCAGCAAGAGCGGACTCAAGTTGTTATACACGCGGTCGGAGCTGGAATATATGCAAAAAAAGCCTAAAAAAGCTAGTTCGATAAGCTTCAGCAAAGACACAACGGTGTTTTAAGATGAGGTTGCTGCAATTCAATTGTATTAGAGAAGTAGAAAGATGGGCCGAGCCAGGTAAAAGCGTCGCCATCTGACAGTCAGTCCACACTTAAAGCGATTAGTTCCATAGGTCCTAAGGATCCTAAGGATCCTAAGCTGATTTGGGAACAGCGTAAGTCGCCTAAATGAGGTGGGCATTAGGCACCCAAAAAGAATTAACATTGGCCTGGATTCCTAATCACTCGGGCGTGAGAGGAAATGAGGCAGCAGGCCATTCGTTGGACGCTACCAAATCGCAAATTAAGAAATCCGCCAATGAATGGATGAAAAGGAGAAAATATGAATCGTGGAGTTATCATCCAGTAATGGTTTTAACATCTTTCTTGCTGCGTCTGAGTAGGTTATCAGAGAATTTAGCATGCCTATCCCCTATTAGAGCTTCAGTACGGAGTTGACTTTCAGTAGACCTCCATTTCTTTATCTAACCAGATCCAAATCCCCTTTTAGCAAATTCCTTGGTAATCCCACCTACGGGCTCTGGACCTATGAAGTGTCTTTCAGAGCCCTCCTTGGCTAGTTCGTCGGCTATTACATTGCCCTTTATATCCTCATGTCCCGGCACCCAAATCAGAGACACCGTCTAGTCCCGTGCCAGTGTATTGAGGGATTGTTTGCAGTCTCTTAACTAGTTTTGACCTAGTTACAGTGATCGAGACTGCCTTGATAGCTCGCAGCCTGGCTAGCAGTCATTACACTTGTTTTCCTCCTCATGTAGCCCCCTAGGGCGAATACATCTGCCTGGAAGACCGTTACATGCTTCCCCAGGCTTATTGATATCCTTTGATTAGGACTGGGCCCACAAATACCGGCCCCTGTGCTTTGGCTGGATTTGGATCCGTCCGTGAACCAGTCATCAGGAGCCTGGTCGCTGTTCAGCATGGACACTTTCACCTTTTCAGTCAAGATAATTTCGGGTAGCATAATTGGTGCAGATATATAACTTATTGTTACATCAAGGAATAAATGTCCTAAATCCTACCATTTGTATTTTACCTTTACAAATATTGGTGTTTACTTAAATATTTACAATGTAAATGTTAAAAATGAGAGTATCGTAAAATCAGTTTATTGTAAAATAAGCGTAGGTACTTTATTATATACTATTTCTCATTCATTCGAAGAGGTAAATGTTCTATGGACAAAAATCCTTAGAAGGATGACATAATTATTAGAAGGAAAGATAATTATAACTTCATATATTTTTTTGCAATAATACGAAAACAGTTTCGCATGTAATGGGCTTTTCTCTTAATAAATATTTTTAATATCTATTACTATTAAGTCGAATTTAATTTTTAAAATTTCGAAATCAAAATATCTAATCCACGTTTTATGCACAAATTTCAGAAAATATAATTCGACTTATGCCGTGATAAAAGAAAGGCATATTTGCCGACAATCATCCAGCTAGATAATACGCTTTACAGTATGCAGCAAAGATGCCGCAACCTTTTCGGCTAGAAGATTTATATTTTCAGAATTTGACCTACGTAATTTCCACCAAAGGATTAAGATTAAAAATAATTTTCAGATTTTGCACTTATAAATCGTTAGTAGATAAAAAGAGATGTATCCTTTCCCCTATGGCTTATTTTCCTTATGTCATTATTTTTTGAGTTGAGTGTACACGGTTGTAAATTTAGAAAATATGAACTGTGGAATTATCATAGCATCAAAACAAAAAGTTATTTGAAAAGAATTCTTTTATTATCCAAAAAATTTAAGATGCGTTTGAAAAAAGAATTAATTTTTTATTTTATATATGCGTCCAATATTTAATTATTAGTTTAAGTGACAGCAAACAGCACGAAAGATACGTTTCTTCAGTAAGTACCAATCAGGCATTAGTGCAAGAACGCTACTTTACGCACGGTTTTGAGAATATGAAGTTGTTTATTATGCTATACAAGGTGAGTTTTTTCTCTTTAGACAACGAAATATCTCTAAAACACTGCATCAAATCAAAAAAGTTCTTAATAAGAATTGTTATAATGTAGGGGGCTCACTGAATGGTGCCAAACTCAATCCTCCCCCCAGAGTGGAAGGGGGGCAACTTTGAAATCTTAACCTCGATTTTATATTGCAGGTTCGGATTCTACTCCATCAAGTATGTAGTTTTTGTTTGAAACTTTTTTTTTCGATTCGTAACAGATTGTGCTGTAATCGCAAAAAAAAAAAACATGATTGTGAACGTCTAGAAAAAATACACAAAATGATTTTGTGTTTTTTAATTTTAACATTAAATAACATTTCAAAAAGCCATAGATGTAAATCATTTCAATTCTCTCTTGTAATGTTATAGTCTCCATTACTGTTCAAATATTCAACACTAACTAATTTGTATTGGATTAATAATTAATAATCTAAATGGGGATCGGACAATGTGTAAGTATTCACAGCTTGTCAAGTACTGAATAAAGTACGGTTTTGTATAGTTGAATAACATTCCAATTGCGAATAAATAAATATATCGAAGTGAAGGGGCACAGTTTCAAACACATGGCTTTGTGAAATGTTAGTTTATGTTAAAATAAAAAACAGAAAATCATGTTTGCTTGCTTCTCTTTTTTGTGTATTTTTTCTAGACGTTCGCAAGAACATTAAGTGTTTTTGAGATTACAGCGCAATCTGTTACGAATCGAAAAAACAGTTTCTAACAAAAACTACATACTTGATGGCGTAGAATCCGAATCTCTAATACAAAATGGGGGTTCCCATTTAAGATTTCGAAGTTGTTCCCCCTCCCACTCTGCTGGGGTGAGGTGGTGGGCATCGAGGTTCGGCCACCATTCAGTGAGCCCCCTATTTAAGATTTTTTTTTTTTTGATTATGATGCAGTATTTTAGAGATATTCCGTTGTCTCAAGATAAAAAACTCACTCCGAATGAGCACAAAATAATTATTTTCCTATTAAACACGAGAAACAAGTGTATTTTGGTACCCAGAAAGTCTTTTAGATCAAGATTGTAAGGGTGAAGATCCTAAAGGCTTTTCGAGTAGATTGAAAAAACACTTTTTCACAAGAAATATAAACAATTCTTCAACTACAGCAACTATAAGCTTCTGAAAAAATTACCACTGCGTAAATCATATTAAAAAATAAAACGTTTTGTGAATCAAAAAACGGTTAGCTTTTTGATGCAGTTGTTCTTTATATTAAAATATTGAATCTGAGCAAAAAAAAAGGGAAATACCTAAATGCTTATCCAGGTAAGAAAATAAACTTTCGTTTAAAGAAATTATTTTTCATTATTTATTTTGATTCAATTTTAACCTAAATGAATAATGAAAACAAAATCATTGTTTCATTGGAACTAGTTTGGAAATTTAATTTAAAAAAAAATAATTTACTGTATTCAATAATAAAGAATCTTCTTTCGTTGGAACTACCTTCATATCTTAGTATTAAAGAATAATTCCTACCAGTGTAGCTTTAGCTTTTCCAAACTATTTAGAACGCATAAGGTAGAGAATATATTATTCTAGAACCAGTAAGATAAATTGTGTTTCGTTTTAAACTTACCAAAAATATTCTGACTGTCTCTCTTCATGCTCTTCCTTGAGGATATGGCATTTCTTCCTCGCATAGACATGTCATCCATTCTACCGCCTAGATACAATATTATGCTTGCCTTTAAAATGTTTTAAAAGAAGATTACACTGATACCTCTATGACGCTTAGAAGGTCCTGGAGGACTGACATCTACCTGGGAATAATCTGCATAAGATGCTGTAGTACTGACAACATCAAATGGCGTTGGTGAAGATTCATTTGGAGATCCATCAGATCCGTGCCTATGCTGTGAATGTCGAACTTGTGATTTGTGATCACTGTGCTTCGTGGAGATGTGTTGCTTGTGCCTAGCTTTATCGTGATGTCTTTTACCGACGTGAAGATCTTGCTTTTCATGATTTCTCTTATAGGAGTCGTCGGTGCTTCTGGCTGGAAATTATAAATCAAATAACGACGAGGCTAAAAACTATATAAAGAACGTGTCACCTAGCACAACTGTCACGTAAAGCAACGCTACACTAAAGAAAATGATCAGCTTCATGTTGTTTAATCCGACGACCTCAAAGTTTGTGGCACTACTAAGCTAGAAAAGTCTTGTTGATTTTCATATATACCCATCCAGCATGAATTCTTGTCCGTAGCGAGCAAAATAATGCGAATCGGAATATTTTGCTGGAAGGAATTGCAATTATTTTTACCAGTTTATCCTGCGTAAGCAACTCGTGATGATTATTTAAACAGTAAAGATCAATTTATGTCACAAAAGCGTTTAGTATAGAAATATACATGTTGCATTCGCCAGAAAAGTTCAAAGCTGCGAATTTGCGCATTATTCGTTGGCTGAGTTAGTTATTTCAGGAATTTGAAAAAATAACTTCGCGATCATATTAATGAGCTTGTGTGGCGTAGAACATGGTATGCTGGAATGAAGGATTTGATAAGTGAGGTTACGCTTTCTAGGAATAAAAAAAAATTCTCTTCGAATGACGATGGTTTCAATACGTTAGCTTCAATAATAATTGTTGTCGAAAGGCACGTTCATTAATTTAAGTTAATTATGTTTATAGATTAAATTGAGAACTAGTACATACTTGTTGCTCTAATTAATCATTGATTAAATATGTGCAATGTTTCGGCATAACCATCAAGTATTAAAACATGCTTATATTAATAATTATAATAATTAAGCAAACAACCGTAGTTAATTTTAATTTTAAAGCTTTAAATCTTGACCATGTATATACAATATTTGATTTCCTTTTTCTTGGTTTTTTAATAAAGCGAAACGTCGTCGTCGTATTCATTCATGTTTTAATATTAAAGACCTAAAAACCAAGAAAAAGGAAATCAAATACAACCGTAGTTACTTACAAATATCAATCTCGAATAAAAATCGGCCAAAATGGGGTCAAATATCAAAATGGCAAAAAAAATAATTAAAATCGAATTGAAAACTTAAAATAACTTAGATGTAGATATTAGAAGGATTAAATTTGACATTGCAGTTCCAAATAAGTAAATATTGATCTTACGTTGTTTATTATATGTTAATACCAAATCCTCAACATTTATTCAAATGCAAAACTTCCTAAATGGAATATATTCTAAAATGCAAAACGTTGTTCTTTCCATTCTTATTTATTAAAAATCTATAAAGGCTACATGTTTTGGCCGAAACTGGCCCTTTTCAGGCCCTTATAACATATACCATGTGATTCAAAATGATTGTCGTAAGAAAAAAACTGTTTTCCGGAAATAAATTATCTATACTTATTACCAATTTAATGAGCGAAGTTAGCTACATACAAATTTCATACATTAAATGAATTTCTTGACATTTAGCGACATTGGCGTGCGTGTATAGTATCTTTCGATTATTTATCTTATAATTTTTTCAAATCGTTTATATTTACATCTAATATCACCAACAATAGTATTTCTGAATACTGTAAGAAAATAAGGGAATTTATCTGTGGTAATAGCTCAACAAACAGGTAAAAAATCAATATTAACATTAAGTCAAATAGTTTATTGCATTTTATAATTTTGTAGGCTTATCATACACTTCAGCGCAATGAGCTGTTAAAAGAAAGTTACATTTTCATCCCTATAAAGTTTCTACGGTACAGGAATTATTACCATTAGATCACGATAGGCGATTGGAATATTGTCATTGATTTATAACAATTTAAGGAACGATGACTTGCTAAACAAATCATTTTTTTCGGATGAAACCTGGTTTTATCTAACAGACTATATCAATTTACAAAACTATTGTATCTGGTCTGCAGAAAATCCACACGAATTTCGAGAAACGCAATTGCATCCCGTAAAGTTGGAGTTTGGTTAGCTATGTCCAGGCAACGAATAATAGGGCCAATTTTCTTCGAGAAACTGTAACAGCCCAACGTTACCAACAGATGTTGGAATTGTTATTGCAGAGTTACAAGAAAATGAGCTTGAAGCAGGTTATTTTCAGCACGATAATGCTCCAGCACATACTTCTCGACAAACCTGCCAATATCTTCAACAGTTTTTTTGCTAACAGGTTCGTTAGAGCACACAGATGGCCACCAAGATCACCTGATCTAACCCCATTAGATTACTTCATGTTCGGCTATCTAAAAAATAGGATCTATAGAAACCGCATGCATACCATAGAAGAACTGAGAGATGCAGTTTTGTCACTTAATAATTATACTAATTGTATGTTATAATTTAAAGTAATAAATAAATTTAGTTAAACACCAGTTAGTACTCAATTGTAAAATCATAAATAAGTAAAGTTAAATTAATTACATTTCATTTTTACAATCAGAAACACCAATCCATAGTCGTTTATATAATGCGAGTTCAAATATAGGTTACGTTTTCCTTATTTATGACAGATCCGTTTACTTTCTTATGTTCCAACACTGACTTAGTTCAAACCTTCATTACAAACACGCGGCATATACCTACACCCTGTTACTATATATAGGAGCGGATTTGACAATCATTTTGAATCTCTGTGTATATATATAACAAAGCGCCTGAAGATAACCTAGTTTCGCCCGAAACATGTAGCCGTTATAGATTTTTAATAAGAATGGAATAAGCAACGTCTTGCATTTAAATATATTTCATTCAAGTAGAAAATGCCCACCCTCAACATTTATGTTGGAATGGAATTTATTAAGTATTAGTAAAAGTTTGATTTTGTTTGTTTTCTATGTTATTTTATTTTTAATTCGTGTTCCGCTTTTGGCAACACCTTACTGAAGTAACCGATCACCCTGTGCTCCGGAAAGCATGCCACCTATACCAACATTGCTGTCATCAGTGTGCAGAATGGATTTTCCTTCCCGTCGTGGGTAGCTCAGGATGGGCGCAATGGTCAGCATCTGTTTCCGGTCTTCAAACGCAAGTTGGTAACTTGGTTTCAGACAAAGTTTCTACCATCTTCAGTCAGGTTCGTGATTGGCTTAGCGATGTTAGCAAATCCAGGATCGAAACGTTGGAAATAAGTTCACAATCCAAGGAACCTCTCTATCTTCTCCGGCTTAACCGGAGTATAGGTACATTAGCTCAAAAAAGTAATGCACCTGTTTCCGGAATAGGTTGAACTTTTATGTGTTCAGCTTCAAGCTAGGTATACCAAACAAGTTCCTCAGAAAGGCTTTCAAGTTGGGCGCGCGTTACACAACCCGAATGGCATTACGGTAAATTATCTTTTGGTTCCATTTGTACCTACCAATAACCACTTTTCAGATTGACAGTTGAAAATATCTTATATCTGTTTAAGGTATCCAGAGTATTATCAATTCGGTGCAAAGGAAAATTTGGATAATTTTTTTTTTATTTAGCGATAATTTACGCAGAACCTGGTTAAACCATCCTCCTTCTTCAAAAGCATTATCGGATATGCCCATGGTCTATTCGGTGGCTCAATTATGCCATCTGTCACCATATACTGCATGATTTGCTCCCATTCAACTAGTTTTGCCAATGGCAGTCTTCTAGAAGTTTGGTGAAAGGATAATTAGACCCATGATAACGTACGGAGCAGTAGTATGGTCACCAGAGGTGTAGCAGACGGGGGCGGTCAATGGCGTACAAAAACTAGCGTATATGTGTGCCACGGGTGAGATGAGATCTAAATACAATCAACAAAACCACTATGTACCTACACACCAGGTAGGTGCAGGAGACTGTGTGATAGGAATTGGGAACTTAGCCCCAAGATGACACTATGGTTATCCACAAGAGTAATTAGACTTATGATAAAGTACTGGGCAATAGTATTGTGGCCAAAGGTGCGGCAAGTGGGGGCGGCCAAAAGCTTTATTGGATAATTATTGATATGCATCATTAGAATTGGGAATTTCTTCTGTTTGGATCACTGCTTTAGCGACCAATACCCTCGAGTTTGTCCATTACCCGCTGCAGATTTCACCATTAAAATTTCCCTCTTGAGACATCTTCGTCCAAGCTTACTTTCATAATGGCTTCACTGCAGTTTGCCATGGTCCTATCCTCCTCTAAAGCTACACATCCTCACATATTCGTTTTATAGTTGAGGATAACTTTTTCATCATTAACTTTTAATGTTCCTGCCTGTAAGTCCAGTTTATAGTCAAATTCTTTAATTATATCTATGCCTCAGATCACATCTTATTCTATATCTGCGATTATCGTAAGCTACTTACAATACCCTTCCCCTAGGAAAATATGCTGCGGTTTTTCAAAGCAGAGGCAATATTGCATTGTGCAACTGAAATTAAGCCAAAAATGAACCCAAAGGATTACTTCGATCAACCAGCCAGAGAGGACAGTCTAAGATCCTGAAATGCCTGCTATAATTTAATGGGTAAAAGAAATGGGAGATTAAATACAAAAAGCCAAAAGTCTGTAGTATTTTCAGAGATTCCATATCAGATGAACCTCACAACAACAAAAAAAGTATCGTATCGTCTCTCTCGCCACGTCAGCTGACTCTTTAGTGGCCGCTGACTGTTGTGATTATCCGGTTCTTCTTGCCCACTATTTCCGGACGAAGGATTGTCATACTAGTACCAGTATACAACAGTAGATCTCAAACTTTGTCATTTATAAATCCATCAATAAAGAAGCTATTGGTTCAGCCTGTGATTCCAGTAACCACTACTGGGTGCTTCTGAGCTAACAGCGTTACATACGAATAATCTAACTTTCTCACAGCTATTTATTCTACTTCCTCCCCCCTTTCAATACCTGTTTGTTTGACAGATATTTGTACGCGTTGACTGATTTCATTAATAAGATGAAAAATTGAGTGTCCTTAATAATACTCTGAATGAGTTATTAAATTTATATGCACCTATTCAAAGGAGAACTGGCAGGGTGAGGGCTTATGCACCTTGGCTTAGTGACAACACTCGGTATTTAATGTCTCTTCGGGATGACGCCTATAAAACTTTTAAGTCTACCAGAAACCCCGTTAAATGGGCATATTATAAATCATTGAGAAACCTATGTAACACAGTAGTTAAAACCGAAAAGAGAGCTTACTTTGGTTACAAACTCCGTGGTTTAAGCGGGAACAATTTGTGGAATGAGTTACGTAAGTGTGATATTTATAGAAAAAAGGCTATACTAATACCTGAGCATCTCTTACAACCTAATGATATTAATAGCTTCTTCATTAACAGTGTTCCAAAAAGCTCTTCCAAAAACAATGATTTCAATCATTTTTATGCAAACAACAGATATCCGAATTTATCTAACTCTTTTGCATTTTGCCCTGTTGATCAGAATGAAATCTCAGGCATTATTAGCAATATATCATCCAACACTTGTGGAGTGGATGGATTTAATATTGAATTTATTAGGAAGTGTTGCCCGTGTATCTTACCAATTATTACACATATCATTAACTTTTGTCTCTTAGTCTTGTCTAAAATACTTGAGAGGGTTGTTGAAAGACAGTTGAAATCATACTTAGACATCAATAATATCTTGCCTACTTTTCAATCCGGATTTCGATCCAATCATCGGCTGCTTTTGTTGATTTTGAAGTTTATTGGGCTCGAGGATTCTTCTATTAAATTTTTTGAACAATATCTATCGGATAGGTTTCAGCGTGTGAAGATACAGGATAAACTGTCGGATTTGGCGTATGTAAATGCTGGTGTGCCACAAGGCTCTATTCTTGGTCCTCTTTTATTTGCAATTTATATTTCTTCTGTGATGTCATCCCTGAAAACTTGTAGGTATCATATGTACGCAGATGATACGCAAGTCTACTATTCTTTTTACGCTTATGAGTTGGACACTGCGGTATCTTTAATCAATAAAGCTTTACCACTATTGCTAAAAACATCCGCAAATCATTTTTAGTTTTGAATTCCCAGAAATCATCTGTAATGGTGTTTGGTTGTCGCAACGGTGATTTGAAGAAATCTATTCAGGTTAAGATTAATAATGATGTGTTGCAGGTTGTTGATGAAGTTAAAAATCTTGAACTATATTTGGATTTCAACTACGCTTTAGAACCCATATTTCTAGCGCTAGTGCCCAGCGCTCGTACTCTGCCTTAAGACTTTTGTATCCTCATAAATCGGCTATTGATAAGAAAACTAAAATATTATTATGTGATGCCCTGGTACTATCGCAATTTAATTATTGCATTCCTTTGATATTTCCTTGTCTCGATGTTGCTACTAAGCAACGTATACAAAAAATACAAAACTCTTGTTTACGCTGTATCTATGGTCTGCCTAAGTGGAGTCGCGTATCTTGTAAACTGCGCGAATCTGGTTGGTTAAATATGGAAGAACGATTTAGATTAGCAACTGCTGTCTTTTATCATAAAATCTTGGTTACTCACACACCGCCATATCTTTATAATAAAATCAGGTATCGAACGGAAGTCCATAATATTAATTTAAGGTTTCGACACTTAATCGCAATTCCCCGTCATAGGACAAGTTTGTTCAAGCGAAGTTTTTCATATAACATCTGCCATGTATATAATTCTATTGATGACAATATGTCTAAATTTTTTTTCTTTGTTTCTTTGTTCTTCATTTTGCTCTGTTACATATTGAAATAAAGTATATTATTATTATTATTATTATTATTATTATTATTATTATTAATACATTAAAGTAAAATATCTCTATAGGTTTATTTTTTTTTCCAATGTGTAACGATTTGTTCAAAGAGAAAGGAAGTATATTCTACCACCTTCAAAATAAGTCAGAATGCGAGTAATCTATAATAATATTATCAAAAAGTAGGTTTGGTAAGCTATCTGGCCCACTTTCTATTGGCAGCGTTTTCATCGAATTTGACACTAAGAATAATATACTGATTCGAAATAAATTCAAATTCGTGAATTTTAGCATTCAGTTTTAAAATTTAGAATTAGGAGATTTTTTTATGTTATATGTCAAAAATAAAAGAACATAAATTATTTTCTGTTCAACATTTATTTCTTATGACATCACATCGACAAATACAATATAATACATGGAATCTTCTTAATATATTTAGACACAATACATAAGAAAGAATACGCAACAATAATTTAATAAATATCGTTAAAAATCAATACTTAGTATTTAGTTAGTTCATACAATTACACAATACGAATAGGTACTTAAATATCTCCATAGATATAAACAAATAACAAATCTATCAACGTAGATATAGTAGAAATATTATATATAAGCCATCAGCACCAATATCAATTTGATTATATCACAAAATTACATTCAGTACATTCAAGGGTATAATAAAGGTCTCAAGACGGGGCCTGGCGGATTCCAAATAGGTGTGGCTGTCAACTAATATATTGTGATCTCTTCGTCCTCGTCGTCGTAGCTATCGTCATTTCCTGGTTCGCCCAAAGCGTTGACAAATTCTGCAATAACAAGAAAAAGTAGATTGGATATGTTCAAAATGATTTATTACTCCCACTAGTACTCACCATAGAAGTCAATCCTTCCATCGCCATCTACATCGACCTCTTTGATCATGTCTTCGACTGCAATAAAGAATATTTGTTAATTTATGCCGTGGAAGATATAAAAGCTATTTAAATAACTTACTTCTTCTTCGGATAAATCTTCTCCAAACATTGGAGCACAGCTCTGAGATCTGAAGCGGTTATATAGCCTCTATTATGCTTATCGAATACTCTAAAGGCATCCCTAAGCTCCTTCTCTTCTTCCTCCCTGGATATAACATGCTCAGGATCGGTGCCTGCACCTGCTGACCAAGCTATATCGACGAATTCCTCAAAACTGACATTACCATCGCCTAAAATCCACATTGGACAATCAATTTCCTCGATAATCCTCGTAGATTTGCTAACTTACCATCAACATCGACCTCTTGAAGCATCTGTTGCAGCTCCTCACTCCTAGCAAATTGGCCCAAAGACCTCATCACCCTACCAAGTTCTTCCTTGGTAATGCTGCCGTCGCCATCTTTGTCAAATAAGCGGAAAGCCTCGCGGAATTCTGTTAAAAGAAGGATTCAGTTGTTATGTGGAGGCTGCAAATAGAACCTCTGAATGCTTACCTTTCATTTGACTTCGCGATACGATGGAATGTCTTGGCTTGTTCTGGCGGTCTCCTACGTCAGGCATGTCTGGGGGTGCTAAATGGTTGGAATTCTTCAAGTTTTGAGTCGAATTGTCGGTGGTATTTGTGGTTTCGGCGTCAGAGACGGGTTGGCCTGCTTGTCGCGTCTACAAAAATATAATAATAATAAATTTTAATGTACAATAGTATAGTATAGTTGGGGGTATAAATAAAAATGAGAGAAGTTTAAGCAATTGATCGAAATTTATTTGCAGTTATCCAAACCTAAAGTACCGCAACCACAATGAAAGTAAGAATTCTTTGATTATTTTATGTTTATTTCGCATTATTTATACAGCTATTTTGCATTAAAAAAAATTCCTATTAAAATGATCTCAGGATTTATATTATTGCCTCTTTTCACTCTTGCGTTCACATTTCTTTCTATAAATTTAAGCAAGATAAAATGTAGTTATCACCCCACAGTACCAGAATACCTCACGATATTAAATACCTACTTGTAGTTCCTAAAATAGCAAAGTATTTCGTGCTGAAAGTATATTAAACCCCTATTCAGTTATCTGGTATGTATGAACTTACAAGGGAACTGCTTTTAGTTTTATACGAGGAAGTATTAAATTATGCTATAAATAGGTGGTGTATAATGTCTTCATATCTTGTGCTATTTAAATTTAAGCTAGAGTAACAAAAATGGTCATATTAATAAAATATATATGTAAAATAAGCATAAGCAAGATTAATTACAATTAAGAAATATATATTATAAATTATAACGAAAGAAATACTTGTTGATAGCGAAGATAAACTGTGAGAAAAAGCAACTTAGGATAGTGTTCAAGCTTTTCCCTAAGAGCAGGAATAGACCTGTTCCTACAGAATCTGTATTGGAGTTGTGATGACCAAGAAAAGAAGCAATCTATCAAATTTCCAAAGACTTATAGCCCAATAGTTCACGATTATGAATCAATGCCAAATTGGAACTCTTATAACTCTGCTGGAGGTGATCCAATGGCTGTTTTGCCTTAAAGCTACTAAGCGAATTGTGATGTGCAAAAGATTTTGGCATGAAAATTGTGGTGATAGACAATCACCCATTGTATAGATTGAGATATTTTGCATGAAAAAGAATACAATACCAGATTGAAAGCAAAGTAAAGATTGCCTGCATAATGGAAGAATGAAAATTCTACTCCAATTGAGAGGTAAATAATGGAAGAAGACGAAACGTTAGAAGAACAAGATGAAGTGAGAAGGAAAACGTTTCCGAGGAGAATAAGAAAATAATTAAAGAGATGATTAATGATGTTATATAGTGTAAAGTTGTAATAGCTAGATAACGAGTAGAAATAAAGCTGTAATATAGCGATAGAACGTAGAACAGAGAAGATATTTTGAAGTAATTTTTATACCTTCGCTAATATATACTTTCCGGTGGTACAGCCCATGGTGGAACAGCTATAATTATAAAAGACTCCCTATGAACATCACAAATATTAGAAAGAATATTTATATTATAATAATTATCTATTCTAGTGAAAAATAATTGCACCATTTGCAATAACCGCCATTAATGTAATGCCTCCTTAAACTTATGATTAGAAATTAGAAGGGAACATTTTGGAGAATATTTCCAAATTTTTGTGATTACAAGTCAAGGCGCACCTACTGAGGTTTCAGATTAATAACATCTAAATGTTGAAGTCGTGGAAATAACTTGAGGTATCTCTCAACAGGAGAACATATCTGTTAACCTAACGATTAGAGCTATGACCATAACCTACCAAAAAGATGAATCCAAAGACTTAACTATGACCAAGTCATGTTAGTGATCGCTGCCCAAATCACTCACCTATTTTGATGACACTCAAGGAGAACATATCTGTTAACCTAACGATTAAAGATATGAACGTAATCTACCAAAAGGGTGTACCCAAAGACTTTGCCGTGACGAAGTCATGATATGAGCGCTTCCCAAATCACTCACGTATCTCGCTGACATTTAATATTGCAATACTTCCTTTAGGATAAAACGGCCTAGCTATGCAACAAATACACTGATTGGATCAATAAAGGAACTCCAATCATAACCAAAATACACTAAAAACCAACTTACAACTGGATAGCATTATTTAATCCAGGAGATTCAAACTGCTATATGGCTGTTCATATTATTTCAAAGCCAAAAACTCGTCGGTGTCAGCTAAAATCAAGACCTGCTAGCTTATAAAAGATTTCTGAGGAAGTTATAGCAGAAAACTGGCATACCATCGAATAAAATAAAATCAAAGAAGATAATCCATGAATTAATGTATCTGGCATTTATTAAACCCAGCGAGTTTTTCTGTGGAAGGCAAACAGAAATAATAATTAGATGACAAGATAGACTCTCATACAAACTATTAGATTGTGGTTCAAATAGTCAATGTAGGGGGATCAGCTTTCAAAGGGCTTGTTTTTGTGCCCTTGGATATTTCTTCTAAAGGACAGTGTTTGATAAGAAATGAGCATCCTCCAAGTGAAGTCTGTGTCAATCAAATCTGTATCGATGTATGCCCAGGTACTGACAGCCAAGTCATCAATCATAATCCCAAATGTAATTAATTGTATGGACTAAATACAGTAGTGGTATAGGTAAAAAAGTCAAAAGATCTCTTTCTGTTCTTAGATAACAAATAAAAAAAAATGCGAAGAAAGAAAAAAATAATTGACCAAAGTATTGATGTTTAAATTACATTAGAAGATGAAAATAGAATACTGGATAATTTATTAAGATTTAAAGAAATTGTAATTAATTGATATTATTTTGCCGATTCAGATTATTCTGAGGACCAGAATGAAGAAACTAAAAAAAAAAATTGGAGGCCAAAGCACTTTATTTTTCATGTGTGGAATATAATACCTAAACCAGAACAAGATTTTAAACAGCAGTAAGTTTAATTGTATTTATACGTTGATTTTTATTTCAGGTCAAGCAAATTATACAAAATTTTTATCAGCAGGAATTAATTTTCAATTCAATTATGCAGAAAGGTGTTTTTTATATTATTCCAAATAAAAATTATGCATGGATCGAAAATTGAATAAAAGTTGCAATTAATTTGTCTTATTGTGCAGACTCTGATTGTTTTGAGGACTACAATGAAGTAATGAAGGGAGACATTGAAGGTCATTCCTTTTTTAGCATGATATAGCTCATACATATATTTGCAGCATATTTTAAATTATTATTATGTTAATTTTTATTTCAATCCAAACAAATTATGAAGTTGGGTATCAGAATAACCAAAAAGGAATACGTTCTATCAAATCTTCAAAATTTTTATTATGATTACAACCGGTTTTGGCTAATTGCCATTATCAGGCGTAATACGTCATTAGAGTTCCGCCTGATGATGGCAATAGCCGAAACCAGTTGTAATCATCAGAAAAATGTTGAGGATTATTGGATAGAACGTATTAGTTTTTGGTTATTCCTATACCCAACTTCAAAAATCCACCAAGAAATTCAGAAAATAAAATTTAAGACAAGAACACATACTTCCTATGAATAAAACGTTATGCTTAAACCAGGATAATATTCTAAACTCTTAGTAAGTTTAATATGAAAATTGTACAAAATTTTTACGTCATTAGAGTTCCGCCTGATGATGGCAATAGCCGAAACCAGTTGTAATCATAATAAAAATTTTGAGGATTATTGGATAGAACGTATTAGTTTTTGGTTATTCCTATACCCAACTTCAAAAATCCACCAATCCAGAACTTACAATAATGCAAACAAATTACAAACTATAAACTATATATTTATCTATAAAAATTAATTAATTTTGGAAATTTATCCGAACCAAAAGATGCTGTAATTAATTTGTTTTATTTTACATAACTAGATTATTATGAAGACAGAATGATGAAGAAATTCAGAAAAAAAATTAAGACTAGAACACACATACTTCCTATGAGTAAAATGTTATGCTTAAACCAGGATAATATTCTAAACTCTTAGTAAGTTTAATATGCAAATTGTAAAAAATTTCTTTTAGCCGTCATTAGAGTTCCACCTGATGATGGCAATAGCCGAAACCAGTTGTGATCATAATAAGAATTTTGAGCCGATTATTGTATTAGAACGTATTCCTTTTGGTTATTCTAATACCAACATCAAAAATCCCACAATCCAGAACTTACAATAATGCAAACAAATTACAAACTATAAACTATATATTTATCTATAAAAATTAATTAATTTTGGAAATTTATCCGAACCAAAAGATACTGTAATTAATATTATTTTACATAACTAGATTATTATGAAGACCAGAATGAAGAAATTCAGAAAAAAATTTAAGACTAGAACACGCATACTTCTTATGAACAAAATGTTATGCTTAAACCAAGATAATATTCTAAACTCTTAGTAAGTTTAATATGCAAATTGTACAAAAAATTGAATTTCTATTTTGCCAGTGCAACAAGTTATTTATTTGTGCTTCAGATAAAAATTATTCCGCATAAAATTTAATTTAACAAAACCTACAGAAGTTGCAATTAATTTATTTTATTTTACAAATTCAGATTGCTTCGAAGACCACATTGAAGACTTGTAGAGAGAAATTGAAGATTATGTTTTAGGCAAATCAGCAGCATATTTTTTAATTATTTTTACATTAATTTTGGTTTTAATTCGATACAAAATTTTGAGTATTAATAGTGAATATCCAGTTTGTGGGTACAAAAAGCTATTACTACTGCTTCGAACTAAAATCGTTTTTGAAAAAATTATCAAAATCTAAAGAAGTTGTCATTAATGTATTTTATTTTACAGATATAGGTTATTTTGAAGACCACAATGAAGAAATAAAAGAAAATTATGACTAGAACATCCTTTCAGGAACAGAATATGTAATCTAGCAATATAATTTCTAAATTATGATCATGTTTAATATAATTTGTGGATGTATATTTATTTTTATTCAAATTTGAATAAATTATACCTATATAATTTTAACCAGTAAAAATAAATTTTTAATTTTTGAAAATTTTAGAAAAAATACATGACAAATGACATCCCATTGTGAGCAAAAATATACCCCAAATGTTTTCTAAAAAAAAATACATGTGTAAATAAGGGTACTCACCATTAGGTCCTTGATCTGATTAACCAAAGGAGAACTTGAAAAGAAATTGTTAACGGCAGAGAAGATTTTTCCTTCTAACTTCGCCACGTTTCTGACGTAGAATGGACGACCTCTCAGCAAATCTGCACGTTTATATAGCCAGATGTTACCACCGTATCCGTCAATGCTTTACGTTATCGGGACGGACGCAAAAGCGACTCATTTTTGGGGGTAAACCGGAAACTCACGCCAAGCGCTTACAGTAATCTCACGATCATCCTCCGGATGAATGTTGGATCCCCGTATTAGAAAATCCCCAAGACCGCAAATTAACAACGTTTTCGCAAACGCGTATTTTAGTTAGCGTTTAGGAGTGGAGTCATATCTATGGTCAGCGTACTTAATGCATGTATGTATATGCCTAGATGCGGTACTTCTTTGACACCGGCGAATGTAAATAGAAGCACGTATTTCAGCGTGGGAGATATCAGTAGTGTGTGGTAATCGTGGTCTTTATCACGACTGGTTTGGGGTTTATGCCTTTAATAGCGTGTTTATTTTGGTAACATGTATGTTAGCACGAACGTACATAAATAAACAAATGGGTTTTTATTGCTAGGGTCGCGTCACTCAATCTGGTTGTTGTCATTGTGTAGAAATCGTTGTTTATGAATATTTACATTGTTAAGTAATGGATAGTGCAGGGTTGTATTAATATTATATTATTATTAATAACATATATATTTATATATGATCAGAGAATTATACGGGTAATTGGTCTGTCTAAATAAAACTAAATAAATACCTCAATATTTCGTTTTAATTTAAGACATCTTCAGGAGGCACTAAAAATATACAAACTAAAATGAAACAATATAGAAAATCACAATAAGTAATTGCTTACAAGTTGTAGTATTAATGACAAAATGATAAATAGTTAAAACATTTAAATGCAAATCAGGACTAGTCATATTAATAAAAAAAAAAGTTTGCAGTTATACATATAAAATAAATATAAAAAAAAATGTTATTGATGTAAAATATTGCAATAAATACTACTTAATTGATTTGTATCAGTTTTAAAATTAATAGCATTGTTTACGAAGTCCGGCCGATATTCCTTTTATTCTATTTATATATGCATATACAGGGTATTCCTTAATATCATGTACATAAGGAAGGGGATAATTATTTGGTTTATTTTGTGTCTAAAATTTCATATAAACATAGGTCTGCAACGCTTCGTTACCAATCTGCAGGGTGTTGAAATTTCAGATTTTTTCACTTTTTACTGTATAGCTCCTACAGTTTTTGAGATATTTTGCTCAAATTTGGAAGGTAGGTTACGCTATAAGGCCTGCATCATTAGCCATTGCAAATGATGATGTAAATCTACAGGGTAATAATTTTTTTCGGGGTCATGCCCTTTTCACCCTGAACTTTTTTTGCGATGCGCCACTGCTAGATTCTAAAATACGCAATAAATTTTCTGTCTTGTTTAGAAATTTTTTGATCTCTTGTATTTTTTTTCTTATCTCTGACCGTTATCGAGAAAAAAATTGGAAACAATTTTCTGAAATTCGCCAGAGAAAATTAAATTTTTTAAAATGGTCTAGCAGGCTCTGGCTTTATTCAGATAATCACTTGAGTTTATTAATTTGACAACTGACATTAGAAATCGTAACTTGTGTCTGAATAAGTAAAGTTTTAAATTGCAAACTATAAAGCGTAAAAGTGTTTTAAATACTCGTTATAATTTTGTAAATATGCCAAATCACTAATTCTGAAATGGCTGACATGCATTTTATCTACGGCCTTGCGAGTGGAAATGCAAGAGAAGCCAGGCGTCTGTACATGGAGCGCTATCCCAATAGAATGATACCCGATCATCGAATATTTTCAAATATTCATAGGCGACTTGGAGAAACTGGAACTTTTAAAAAGAATACTAATGATGCAGGTAAACCACGTACTGTTAGAACACCGCAGATCGAAGTGGCTGTTCTGAATGAAATAGACAGACATCCTCGCACCAGCACCTGAAAAATCAATGAACATTTAAATATTAGTCATCAAGTTGTTTGGCGTATTCTACGTGTTTCCTTGCTATACCCTTACCACATTCAAAGAGTGCAGGCTCTTCTTCGCCGAGACTTCCCTTTAAGGATTGATTTCTGCCAATGGTACCTTAATAAGCTAGCAGCAGACCATATTTTTAATTGTAAAATGCTTTTTACCGATGAAGCGAATTTTTCAAGGACTTCAATTATGAATTTCCACAACAACCACACGTGGGCAGATGAAAATCCACATGAAATTGTACAAACGCATTTTCAAGAACAGTTCTCATTAAATGTATGGGGTGTATAATTGGAGATAATTTGATTGGCCCTTGTTTTTTGCCTGTCGACTTACTGGTCAGTCATACAGGCTGTTTTTGCAGAATGAATTGCCTTTATTACTTGAAGACTTGCCCCTTTTACTTAGAAATCAAATGTGGTATATGCACGATTGGCGCCCCATCACATTTTTCTATTTTGGCTCGGATTATTTAAATGAGTATATGAGAATAGGCAGGATAGGACGAGGTGGACCTCAGCCTTGGCCCCCTAGTCCCCGACTTAAATAGTATAGATTTTTCCTGTGGGACATCTCAAATCTCTAGTGTATACAACACCTGTGAATACTGTTAATGACTTACGAAATCGAATAATCGATGGATTTGAAACGATAAGAAATACTCCAGGGGTATTTGAGAGAGTGCGAGCATCAATGAGAAGAAGAACGGACGCCTGTATAAGGGTTGGAGGAGGACACTTTCAACATTGTTGTAGCATAGTTTCTTTGTCATTGTTATTAATTAGGGTTTTTATTGTTATTAGTTATATTACTTGTTATTGTAATAAAACAATGCTACGAAAATCGGGTCATCCTATTTTTTAACAGCTAGTAGCACCTTAACTCTTAAAATTAATAAACTCAAGTGATTATCTAAATAAAGCCAGAGCCTGCTAGACCATTTTAAAAAATTTAATTTTCTCTGGCGAATTTCAGAAAATTGTTTTCAATTTTTTTTCTCGATAACGGTCAGAGATAAGAAAAAAATACAAGAGATCAAAAAGTTTCTAAACAAGACAGACAATTTATTGCGTATTTTAGAATCTAGCCAGTGCGCATCGCAAAAAAAGTTCAGGGTGGAAAAGAGGGCATGACCCGAAAAATTATTACCCTGTAGATTTAACATCATCATTTGGCATGGCTAATGATGCAGGCCTTATAGCGTAACTTAGCTTCCAAATTTGAGCAAAATATCTCAAAAATATATACAGTAAAAAGTGAAAAAATGTTGAAATTTCAGCACCCTGCAGATTGGTAACGAAGCGTTTGCAGACCTATGTTTATATGAAATTTTTAGGCACAAAATAAACCAAATAATTACCCCCTTCCTTATGTACATGATATTAGGAAACACCCTGTATATTATCGAAAATAACCTATACCATAAATTGGTGTTAGGTAAATTAAATTAAATACATACTGATGAAATATAAATAAATATAATACTACACACTATAAATTAAAGTACGCCATTCTTTCTTGTTCTGTGCTACTTTGCTTGCTGTCGGTATATCATATCCTTTTTGTTCCAAAATTTTCTCAATTGTTCTTCGCCCTGTTGTGCTTGGTTTCCCTCTCTTTCGTTTCGGTATAATTCTTGCTTCCAAGCTGTTTTACTTATTGTCTTCGCCCATTCTAACTTAAGAGTCCAAACCATCCCAACTTTTTGTTCAATTAAACTTAGCACTGATTCTACGCCTAGCTTCTCTCTGATATCCTTATTTCTGATTTTATCCCTTTACTCTTCTTAATAATTTCATTTCCATTGCTTGAACTTTACTTTTTTGTTTCATCGTCAATACCCATGTTTCCGCGCCAGATGTGAGTACAGGTCTATATACTGATTTAAAAATTTTAATTTTTGTTTGCCTTGTTATTTCCTTTTTGCTTATAAAACTTTTATTCAATGAGCCGTATATTTTAGCTGTGTTCTTCAATCTTTCATTTAATTCTATATTTTACCTCCCTTCCGATTCCAAAACTTTTCCTAGGTATTTAAACTCATCACCTGCTCTATTATTTTTCCATTTATTTGGATATTTGTATTACATTTTTTATTCGATATCACCATTATTTTAGCTTTTGATTCGTTTATTTTCATATTCCTTTTTTTTGTGCATTATTCGATATCATAAGATTGGTTTGCAGCTCCTTTTCATTTTTAGCAAAAACTGCCATATCGTCCGCAAACACACATTCTGTAATCCCTCCGCTTATTAGTAAATTCCGGTATCCCACGTGTAGCTTTGATAGCTTTGGTCTTGTTTCCCTAACAACATCATCTATCATCAATATAAATAAAGTGGGGCTTAGCACGCTACCTCGCCTTAGTCCTTGTACTGTGGAAAACTCACTAGTTTCTATGTTTCTTGTTCTCACAATATTCCGACACCTTTTGTATACGCTTTTAATGGCATCTATTAATTTATGGCCAACCTGTCTCTCTTCTAATAGATACCACACTTTCTGTCTTGGTATTCTGTCAAAGGCTTTTTCTAGGTCTATAAATGCTATGTAGGTTCTGTATTTTATTCTAGAAATTTTCTCTGTCAATGACTAAAATAAATATATGGTCCTGTATGCTTAACCCTTTTCTAAAACCGCTCTGTGAGTTAGTTTGTTGGTGCTCTATTTTTATTTTTAGTTTATTTTCTAAAATACGTTCATACACCTTAGATACGGCACTTAGCAAAGTTAGTCCTCGGTAGTTACAACATTCCCTATTATCATCCTTTTTAAATATGGGAACTATTTCTCCTACTTCCCAGTCCTTTGGTACTATTTCCTGTTTCCCACGCTTTATTATACAATACTGTTAACATTTTAAATACCTTCTTCCCCAATCATTTTGATCATTTCAGGTTTAATACCATCATAACCCGCCGATTTTCCCTATTTTCAATCTATTGACAGCATTTACCACTTCCTCTCATGCACTATTGTCCTCTTCTTCATCTATTCTTGTTACGTGTTTGTTATAATCTCCTTGTATTAATAATAATAAATATTCTTTAATGTCCAATAGAAACCAATAACAGGACCAATAATAATAAAAAAATACATAAAAATAATAATGAAAATGAAATCTTTTAACAATAGACTGTAATAAAGTAACTAAATAATAATAATAATATGCAAAACTTTATATATTAAATTCTCTTGTATTCCTGATGATAAATCCCAGCGCTCTTGATGCCGATCTGCAGATTTCGTTGATATGTGCTACAAAGTTCAAGGATGACTCAAATGTTGCTCTCAGATCACAAATTATATCACTCGATACCAAAGGAATGCCATCTACTCGATAAGTTTGAACATGATATGTATTCTTTCTGGTACACGTCACTTTAGAACACTTGCTGATATTAAGTTTCAATTTGTTGTTCTTACACCATCTGGAAATTATATCTATACTGATTTGGATCAATGCAGCATTTTCAGATGATGAAATCACAGAGTAAACTTTTAGACCATTTACGTATGTTAAGACTGGACAAGTTAGCGATTTCAAGAGATCATCCATATACAATAGATACAATAGCGGGCCGAGGTTTGAGCCCTGTGGGACTCCTGATGATACTTCGTATGTGTGGGAATGGAAACCGTTGTAACAAACGTATGCAACTCTATCCTGCAGATAAGTTTTCATCAAGTTGCTAAAAGCTGGTACAATTTGATTAGTACCTATCTTCTTTTTAAGTATTGGTATAACCCTAGATATCTTCCATTGCTCAGGAAACACATTTAATGTTATGCTTAAGTTTATAAAGATCGTGAGCAGTTTAGCAAATGAACGTCGACAGGACTTAACTATAAATGATGGAACACAGTCATCACCTGCTGTCATCTTATCAGGCAGTTGCGACATTAGACGGTCTTCAGTAACCATACTAGGAGAGAAAGCTTGAAGATTCGTGTTATCCAATAGACACAACATGTCATCAGTTATGTAAGATTCAGAAGAATAATTTTTGCAAAGGAATTCAACTATTGTTGAGGGTTATAGAGTTCAATATCATTATAATAAAGAATTCCTGGGCAAACCTTGTTCGATCGTGTTTTGCATTCATAAATCTCCAGAGTATTGTTACATCTGCTTTGATGTTGTTCTGTACCGTACTAATGTAGTTTATTGTACGCAGTTGCTATTTGTTCTTTAATTAGGAAACCGTCATCTTTTAAATTCATGTAAGGTATTTCTGGATTTTTGTACGCAGCCATTTCTGACGATAATAGTGGCTTTTGTTATGTTTTTGTTTTTATTCCAAAAGTAAACCAAAAAGGAAATTTCTAATATTTACATTTGGGTAGAAGTACTTAAGTAATAAGGTTTAGTTAATAGTAAAATAATAATATTAATATGAATATAGTATTTCTATGATTCATCACACATATCAATACTAAAACAAACAATCATTCAAGCAGACAAAAGCTATAATCCACTTAATTCCTCTAAAGAACATGTTGATATACAACAAGTCCAAACAAGCACACTCATCAGAAATAAGATAAAACACATCGTGGGCATTACCCTGCACACCTACAAAAGAACGTTATAAAGATAAGAACGATTTATAATTGTTATACAAAATAAAAGGTCATAACACCTAAAGCTGCTACAATGACAAATGTAGGAAAGGTGACAAATTTCAATTACATCAGGCTATCCTCACAAGGGAACACAGGTAAGTATCTCTCACCGATTTATATTAAACTTTCAATGAACATTTAAAGCTTCGTATGCTGCTGCTCAGCAGCCCCCATCCATAAAATTTGAAATAGGGGAGGACGGGTCCTTGTGGACTCCATTCTTTAATTCTCTTTACTAAGCATGTATCAAAAACTCATTTTCTTTCTAATCAGTAAGCTAAAAATGCATAATAATTGCAACCTGTGTAATAAAACACGATATTAGAATGAAATGGCTTCAAATGCTCTTCATACGTGCCCTTTTAACAATTCGCGATTTATTTGTGGTAACCAAGGTAACTCCTACTTGTTTTTGTTTTTAGCTTTAGACACGTATTTTGTACGGTATTAATTAACGATTGTATTGTTTATTGAACTTTTTGTTTAATCATGAATTCACAATAAATTAATATGATCTAAAGCGGGAATATACGGCAAAGAAGCCTAGAAAAGGTCTCTTCGGTAAGCTTCAGCAAAGACATGACGGTGTTCCAAGCTGTGGTTGCTGCTTATGTGCCACTGTGTCGCAGAAATAGACAGATGTACCGAGCCAGGCAAAAGCGTCGCTATCTTCTCTGACAGTCAATCCACCACTTAAAGCTATTAGCTGATTGGGACTGTGTAAGCCGCCCTTAAATGAGGTAGGCACCCCAAAGGAAAGTAACCCTGGCCTAGGTCCTGTCACTCCGGCTGAGAGGAAATGAGAGGCGGACGAGCTGGCCAGCGAGGTTTGTCAAGCCCATTTGTTGGAGTCGGACCCCTCTTCCGGCACTACCAAATCGTAAATTAAAAAAAATCCATCAATGAATGGAATAGCATAATCAGTCCAGAGAGTGGTGGCAAAAATCACCGGGACAAAGGCAGGCAAAAGAGATACCTAAAGGAACAGAGACCTGAATTCACGAGAGATCTACTGAATAAAGACCGAAAAGACTATTCAAAATGAATGTAGGTCTGCTGACTGGGTTCACTTGATAGACTGAATAGGCATATGTACGACATAGGCCTGGCAGATAATGCAACCTGCAGATACTGCCAAAGAGGAGGAAGAAACACCACTTCATGTGCTGTGCCAATGTGAAGGCCTGGAGAGGACAAGGTTTCTAGTAATGGGGGAGGAACCCCACAGCTAGCTGGTAGCTACATAAGAGTCGCTCTCAAGATGAAGGCCTAATTAGGAGAGCAAAATTAAGAGAGCGTCCTCTAGGAAAAAAAGGGGATCACAATAGATCTGAAAAGATCGCGGTGAAACAGGTCCATAGGCCACCCCAATCCTAATCTAATCTAATCTAATTTAATGATCTATTCTATCCAAGAACGTGTGGAATTACTGACTTTGTATTAGGAGAATGGGAGTTATACAAGATCTACAGCTCGCTTATCTATACGAAATCATGTAGACCATGTGCGACACAAGTACAGCTCCTACCAAAAAAAAGTTAACGATCTGCACGAAAACATCGGCAGTAAGCCCACTTAGGACGAACTGTAGCTTTTACTATAGCTATTGAATAAAGCACTATATTATATTCTATTATTCAATGGCCGTAGTAAAAGCTACAGTTCATACCAATCACGCTTGCTGCAGGCATTTTTGTGCAGGTCGTTAAATTTTTTTTGGTAGTAGCTATACATATTGGAATTAATCCAAAAATTTACGGAAACAGGCTCTGTGTATAACACAAAAACACATCATTTTCATCGGGTGACCAAAATGTTTAGCTTTCCTAAATATTTCTACCAACCTTCTAGGCCATTCATTTTTTTCTCGCTTGTGTTTCACTTCTTGTCCAGTGGGAAAAAGCTTTTTGGTCGAATAATTAATATCAGATTCTGTACTTGATTATAAGTAGAAGACCTATATTCTCTGTTAAAAGATTCAGTATGGCCTAGCCGACAAAACAATCAAGAATATTGATTTGTACTTGTACTGTTCAAAGTGCATAATAAAACATGGCATTTCTTCCATTTTGCTGTATGATTATAATCAGGGATAATCAATAGATATCTTTAGAATGTTTTAATAGTGGTCCAGCGAATTTATAACATCACAATTTGATCCTTACAGTCCATTAATTGGTTAATTTAGTCTTATTGAAAAAATAGTTTGACATCTATTTGTGTAGTTTGTCTTAATTACATAGTGATTGCTTATAGGATTATGATTTGGAGATGTTCAATAAGGTGTTTCTATGTTTTTTTTTATGTTAGTGTCCCTATCACAATTTATATTTGCCAAAATTACAAAAAGTATTTTTTATCTGTTGTAAGCAGAGTATACTGTATAAAGGTACAATTTTAATGAATGTCAACCATATTCAAATATTTTGCCTCATTGAGAAAAGAATTGAAGTAGATGAAGAGCTTATACATGCTGTTTTTATTTTTATTGCTTTAAATCTGAACTAGATGGCCTTATCTGTTAGTTTGTCCTATTCATAGATTCTCCAAAACTTAAGTGGAATAGTAAAGTGGACCCAAAATGAGAAGCACCTATATATGTCGTCATCTGCATGTGGCGTGTAGCACAGGAACTAAAGTCATCAGTGGTGGGGTTTAATTCGTTTACGCTAGAAATTATAATAAATACTTCTACCAAAGTGACAGGACTTGCGTCATCGCTTTCTCATTTCCTGTCTTTTTTTTTTCGAAAATGAATGGCATTATTAGTTCTCAAATGATCTCAAGTTCTAAACAGTCCTGTCAAAGAAGAGAAAGACATGATTATGATATTTTAACACTATCTGATGTTTAACAAAGTCTTAAAAGCTAGTATACTAGACCTTTTTTAAAGGCCGTTCAATTCGGAGTCTAACGCATGAATTTGTTTACGAAATACGCCGCGTGCAAACAAATGACTCTCACAAATATTCATAGACAAGAATAATACTACTACAAAACGTTTACACCACTGCGCATTCACAAACCCTCATGTCATTTCCCCACAATTATTTCGGATAGCTTCAGTAAGTTCTTCAATTGTATGAGGAGATGTTGTAAATACTTAATTTTTTATGTGTGTATGATAAAGGCATTATAATTCATAATGTTCAAACCTGGGAATTACCCCGGGATGATATGTTAAAAAATTTGAGCTTTGTGAAGTAATTCACCATAAAGTTAAGTAACAGGATCGAGTGGGTCTATAAACCATCTTTGAACTTGAATAGCAATACCATCAAATGTATACTGATGGTTCCAACAACGCAGAAGACTGGAATAGGGAATATATGGCCTAGAACTACATATTCGAAGCTTGGGAAATACCCAAGTATTTCAAGCGAAATACACGCTATTAAAGATTGTTTCAGTTCAATATTGATAGGACTTAGGAAGCGAAGCGAAGATTTTATCATCATGTTGTGTTAGTCAACAGCCATCAAGGCGCTGAACTCATATGCACATCAGTTCCAATGATGACTGGAATGCCTTGGAAATTTAAATGAGGCTGGCAAGAGAAATAAAGTAACCCTCCTGTGGGTTTCCGGGTCACACAGGAGTGGGGAGAAACGAATAACGGGATAACTCGCCAAAAAAGGCTGGAATGCCTTTTGTAGGGCTGAACCTTTTGCGGTTACGTAGCAAGTACAAATACTGAAACTAAACATAGAAATGAGCAGGAGAAATCCGTACTGGGAAATCTCCAGGGAATGAGGCAAGTAAAATTCTTCTGGGGATTACCATAAGAGGTTTACAGAATGCATCAACCTGAGTAAGAAACAATGTCGCATACTAACAGGATACTTTCAGGCATTGTAGACTGAAAGGACACCTGAGTAAGCTTGGATTGGAAAAGATTCTGAGTGTTATTTTGTGGGAACTGATGAAAACACCATCCACCTCCTCTCAAACTGCGCAGCACTGTGCAATTCGAGGGCATCTGCATCTGGGAGATTGTAAATCGAAGAGGTAGACTTACTAAACTGCGGCCCTCTGCCATCCTACACTTTCTGAAAGGGATAGGATTGGAAGGCCACTGTAAGCCGCAAGATATAGCGGACACAATAGTTCTTTTTAGGTTCGCAGTGTAACATCACATCTTCTATTTACATACATACATATTGTCATCTGGATATCGTGGTGAAGGTCTACTAGCCATTATCAAAAGAATTTATGCCAAAAATTCTATCGTTTCCATTGTCTTATGGGTGTGCATTTATGTTGCCTTGGAAATATTCCTCGCAGAGTTAATTCGTTTGTAATTGGTTTTGAAATGGTTGTAATAAATTATTACGATTCATTCGAATTTATTGTATTATTAAAGATTATTGACGCAATATCCGTCTCGAAAAACAGCAAGCCGTTGTTCATGGGTGCCAAAACTAATATCGATTCTATTTTAGGTGGACTTAATAGTATTTTAGCTCATCCTGAGAGATAAATGTTGGCAGTTTCCTATTCAGCGTTGTGCTGAAGATCCTTGAAGAATTTCCGATCTCATTAACAAAGTGCTATTGTAAAAATAGGCTTTATAGAAAAGCAGATTAATAAGAAATAAAAAAAATAAATAAACTAATTATATTATTTACGCACCAATAAAGAACATCATAAATTCACTCATGTTAGATCTGATGAGTTAAACAACTGACAAAGAAACAAACCATTGATGAACTGCTTTTTAGTAACCATATTTGCGCGAAACGCTTTAATAAAAATGCCATTACTATTAATTGAAAAACTTTGTATAAGGTCAGTAAGCAGACAAAAAAAGAAATATTTATTTTATATTCTATTTATTATAGCGTTCTTATTTTTTAGACATCACTCCAGGCATAGTAATTTTGTTGCTTTTGTGGTATATGCTGCGAATGTTTATTACAGAACATGATTACTATGCATCACAATTTTTACTATGTCATTCAGTTGATTAGTTTTTTTATTTCTTATATAAGTTTAACAAGTAATGGAAATGTAAAAAATTTGCCTGTTAATTAATCAATTAACACAATATCATGGATTCTGATAAATGCGGTCCTGTTCCAAAATAAGCAATAGCGGAATTTATATAGCTTTATAATGCGCTCATACTTCAGGATATTATTATAAGATCCACACAAACAGAAGTTCCATACAGATGACATTTTCAAAACCGCGTTCACTTGTGTATGTTGAAAAAAATACCGTATGACGCGCCTTGTGGTATCAACATACAGTTGTTTTCCTTTCGAAATTACAAATTTTCAACCCGGAGAGGAAACGGCAATATTTTTGTAATCACAGCGATGTACGATCCAAAAATACCGAATAAACTACATATTGATATATCCAATTTATTAGTCAGCAATACGTTTTCACTTTCTTGTAATCTGATTGCACAAAGTATAGGAATGCAAAACGCATTTAACGTCAGCAATTAATAATATATGTAGAAAGGAATAATCTCGTGCAAGGAAATTGTACGGAATATTTTACGTTTGTGTAATTACTATAGTTTAAGCGTAAAGATGCATATAATTGATTAATTGTTAGTTTTAATTATTTACACCTATTGCGTGTTGTATTTCCGTACATATTGTTTGGTGTACCCACTTGATAAGGGCTGTTAATGATTCGGTAATGCTAATAATAAGTTAATTCCACACAAAACATTGAACTTAATTTTCTTCTTGGTTAGGTAACTTCCTTGACATGCTTTACGTGAGTTCGGTGATGTCCGTGGTTTTCATTTCAGTACCTATTCTGACTGTGCGAAAAGAAATTGGCTTGCAAAATTAGAAAATAAAAACTGTTTTTCTTTGTTCGTATTATTTCTTTAATCACCCCCCAAGTCAATATACAGATGTTACCACAGAAATTCCTTCTAACTCGTAAACATGACATATAGGAGAAAAAAGTTTTATATTTAATTTTCTTTTTTTTCTTGGTTTTTAGGTCGTCAATATTAAAAAATGAATGGTCCGACGTTTCCTTTATTGAAACTTTTACATAATAAATAATGTAAGTGTAAATATAATAAAATGTTTTTTTTAATAATGACAAATGTTTTGTTACTATGTTGAATATATTATATGTTTATTTAAAGATTGCGTTTAATATAGGATTTTTGTTATTTGTTTTGAATTTGAATTAATATTCTTTTAAAATTTGTATTTAGTTATAATTAAATTATATAATTTGGAAAATTGTATACCGTTTATCATTGACTGCTTTTTATGTTTATAATTTGAATTATTTCAATAATTACGTGTTTTTAAATTTTGTTCTTTGTTTAAATTTTATTTGTTGAAATCAAGGTGTGATTTGCGTTATTCATGTTTTTTAAAGCTGTAAATTTTTATATTTTGTGTCCTTTTATTCTTTCCAAATATTGCATGTTTTTCACCATAATACACATTTACAATTTTGACAGTCTATTTTATACACTATGTGTGATGTTTTATTTTCAATTTTTGATTTATTTGAATAGATTTGATTTGAGTTTGTTGTGGTTTTGATAGCAATTTGTAATTATATGCTTTGAAAATTTTGATTATTTTTAATATGTTTAACATAAG